>JARQOC010000003.1:799595463-799714941 GCA_033576535.1 Allobates femoralis | reverse complement strand
TTGTTGAGGGTGGTCCTCATTAGGGATGGTGCAAGACTAAAAAGAGAGGAGTCCACTCTCATAACGGACTTATTCTCTCAGATCCACTCTTTAGAACAAGAACATAAAAGAGACTCTAAGCCTGACACCTTATTGACCTTAACTAAAAAGAGGGATGACCTTAGGCAGCTCCTTGACCAGACCTACGCCACATTCAGAGAGCCATCACAACAGTTCCTTTACGAATTTGCTGATAAGTATGGCGGTCCGCTTGCTAGGCGAATACATCCTAGGGTGTCCACCCAGTTTATTCCTGCGATCTGTGACCCTGTAAATGGGTTGGCACATCATCCCAAATCTATTGCTAATGCGTTCCAAGAATATTATGAAGCCTTGTACAATATTGGAAGGGATTCGGGGCCGCCCTCGTTTCGAGGTTGCGGGTTGAAATTTAAAACTATACTTATAACTATATCAATAGAACGGCACTGCCAACTCTGTCAGTGGCTTCGGCATTGGAAATAGGAAGCCCCTTTTCACAGGACGAGGTCTCACGAATTGTTGACTCCTCACCTGCTAATAAGAGTCCTGGCCCAGACGGTTTCATGACAAAATTGTAGTGAACATTTTCCTCGCAGGTGCGGCCTTTTATGACCAGGGTGTTCAATGATGTTTCACTGGGACACCTCTTCCCTAGACAGTCCTTGTAGGCGACCGCGACCCTAAGACAGGGAAAAACCCGGAGGTCTGCTCGAGCTACCGCCCGATTTCTTTGATAAATGTTAATATTAAGCTGTTCTCCAAGCTACTGGCAAGTAGACTTTCGCCTTTTCTGCCTTGACTGATAGATAACGACCAGGTTGGCTTTATACCTCAGAGGGAAGCTCTTAAATCGATAATGTTGATTTCCCTTATTCACAAATTGAAGGTTCCAACCTGTGTCCTATCGGTCGACGCAGAAAAGGCATTTGATAGAGTCAATTTGTCCTTCTTGTGGCGAATTCTCGAGCAGATCCGCCTTGGGCCCTTGTTTATTGATAAGATTATTGCGCTGTATTCTAACCCCTCGGCCAGGGTGCGTTCTAATGGATCCCTTTTTCATTCGGAATGGTACCAGGCATGGGTGCCCTCTCTCCCCTCTTTTTGTATGCCATGGTCATGGAACACCTTGCAGTAGCGCTCCGGAATAATTCAGATGTGCAAGGGATTGGTGGATGCAAGAGATAATTCAAGCTAGTGTTATACGCCCATGATTTATTGGTCTACGTCTCTAACCCTGAGATCTCCCTTCCCTCGATCTTCAAAGAATTTGGGACCTATTAAGTAATTTTAAAGTGAACCTTACTAAATCTGAGATACTAAACATTAGTATTCCGCAGGACAGGGAAAGGAGACTTAGCATTTAAGTGGTGCTCCTCCTCACTAGCATATCATGGGGTGCTGATCTCTGCTGATCTGTCCCAACTTTTTACCCTGAACTACATACCGGTATTACAGCAAATTCAGAGTGACCTGGCTAGATATGGAACATGTGGACTGTCTTAGTTCGGGAGGATAAACATCCTGAAGATGGATATCCTCCCAAAACTTTTATACCTCTTCCAGACTCTCCCGATCACTCTCCCCGGGACCTTCTTTAAGCGTTTGAGGAGACTGTGTAGTCTGGTGCCCTTCCAGACCATGTGTTGCTTACGAGCTGACAAGACTGAAGGGGCTTAGGGGCACGGGTCTACCTAATTTCCGACTATATCACACAGCCTCCACTCTTGTGAGAATTGTTGATTGGTTCCATGGTGTGGAGTCACGGCTGTGGGTTGACTTGGAGGAATACCTGGTTGGTTGGTCATTGAACTTGTTGCCTTGGATTAATAAGAACAGTCCTCCGGACAGGATATCCGCTTCAGTACTGACAGGAGATACCTTGAGGCTGTGGAATGAGGTGAATGGGAGAGTCGAGTTATCCAGATCTTGGGGACTTATGACTTCGTTGTTTGAAAATCCATATTTCCCGCCGGCAATGAGAACATCCCAGTTCCTCGTTTGGACATCGGACCCCAAAGTGAGACTCGCCCAGACTTTGATGGATAGCCTAATCCTCCTGACACGGACAGAGCTTTGTTCAATGTACCCTATTTGTGCGATCCCATGGCTCCAGTACCTGCATCTTAGATCCTTTGTCTCGTCCACCTCACCCCCCTCTGCTCTCACAAGTAAGGAAACGGATTTTGAGTCCTTATTTCTGCAGTACTCGGTCCCTCGGCATGCGCTGTCTTGCATCTACAATATCCTTGTGTCCCGTGATGACGTCAGAACTTTGTGGTATGTGAGGGAAAGGGAGAGAGATCTGGGAATGGAGTTCTCCACTCAGGATTGGAGCAAGACTTTCTTGTGTACTCATAAATTAGCGATGGCATACAAGAGCCAGGAGACTAATTATAAAATTGTCTCATGCAGGTATCGCTGTCCTCAAAATCTGCATAAGCTCTCACCCTCTATATCTGATCAGTGTTGGAGATGTGAGTCGGAGGTAGGCTCCTTCCTGCATATCTGGTGGCATTGCCCACCGGTTCTTTGGTTGTGGCAAAGAGTGTACAATATTTACAGTCACGTCACGAGACAATCCACATCATGTATACCCCAGATCAGCCTCCTGTCCATGATCTTGGGCACGTTTAAAGTAAACAAATTGGACTTTCTAAGACATTGCCTTATGGCAGCACGGGCTATTATCCCAAGAAGGTGGAAAACTCAGTCTCCACATCCATAAGAGATTGGGTGCGAGAGATGGACCATCTTTGCAGAATGGAAAGGCTCTCCGCCCACACCAACAAACAAATATCCAAATATACTCGGACATGGGCGGGTTAGATAATGTTTAAGGAAACACCTGACTACCCACGGCTTTTGATTGATTTGTTTGACAGACATTGGCCTGGTATTCCCCTCGAGACACTTAAGAGAAAGGTGTGTCATTCACCCTTTTCTTTTGTTTCTGATAACCTTTTTTCCTATTCCTCCTACTGCTTTCTCTTTGTTATATTTTTTGTGCCTCCATCTCCGCTAGATTTTTTGATGAAGAATTCCTAAATACTAGAGTAAGGTGGTGCGGAAAACAGCTGTGCTTCAAGTTCTCTTGACAACCTAAGCTAATTGAGAGTTGATGATAGCTAATATACTCCTTATTCTGCGTCATACCTTTCACATTATACACTACAGTACTTTTTTTTCTTGTTATTTGATGCAAATTTCTGTGACATAATTCGATTGCTTACCTGTATGTTGATGTATTTATTGGCTAATAAAAAAGATTTTAGAAATAAAGGGAATCTGTTAGGTCAAAACTCCATATGTAACTAATATCATTTTCTAGTTCCTTTCTCTAAGCTCTCTCTATTCATGTATTTCTATTATTTATACTTCCCTCCTATCCTCTGTAAACTTCAAAATAAAAGATTAATTCCATCTGTCAATCACAGTGAGCTCTCTGCTGCCCACTCCCCAAGGCAGTGGTGTATCTAGCGGGTGGATGGCAGGGCATCTGCCCTGGGCGCAGCAGGCAAGAGGGTGCCGCTGAGCCTCCTGCTGCAGCGCCCGCGGTCTCTACCTCTCCGCCGGCCGCATGATGCGCCACCCGCGACAGTGTGAGCCGGCTTTATTCTCCACCTGTAGAGGTACAGGACCTGTGATGATGTCAATGGAGGGGAGGAGTCAAGGGTCACATGATCAGCTCCTTGTTGTAAGCAGGACTCTGCTGTGCTGGTCATCATGGTGCTGGATGAGGTGAAGTTTATGTGTGGGGTTGGGAGGGATTTACAGTGTGGATGTAGCAGAGCCGAGAGTGTACTAGGTGTATAGAGCAGAGCCACGTGAGTTGTGCGGAGCAGAGCCGAGTGTGTATGAGGCGTATGGATCGGAGCCGAGAGTGTATTAGGTGTATGGAGCAGAGCTGCGTGTGTTTTCGGTTGTATGGAGCAGAGCCGAGTGTGTACGGGGCATACAGCGTAGAGCTGAGTGTGTACGGGGCGTATGGAGCAGAGTCGAGAGTGTACTAGGTGTATGGAGCAGAGTCGAGTGTGTACTGGGCATATGGAGCAGAGCCTCGTGTATACGGGGTGTATGGAGCAGAGCTATGAGTGTACTAGGTGTATGGAGCAGAGCCAAGTGTGTACGGGGCATACAGAGCAGAGCCGAGAGTGTACTAGGTGTATGGAGCAGAGCTGAGTGTGTACAAGGCATAAGTAGCACAGCCCCATGTGTACGGGTCGTGCAGAGCCAAGTGTGTACTAGGTGTACGGAGTGGAGCCGCGTGTGTACAAGGTGCACACATGTACACATGTACTCAGCGGAGCCGTGTGTGTACGAGGTGTGTGTACCAGTTGTAGCCCCCCGCGAATGCCGCTCCCACTCCTATAGTCCCAGCCACCTCTGACAGCAGCATTCTTCTCCCAAGTCCCGTCTGCCCTCTGCAGCTCAGCACTGCACGATGATGTCATCACTGAGATCCACTGTACTAAGATGTGCAGAGCGGCAGAGCAGATGCTGTGGAGACTGGAGCAGCGAGAAGAGAGGTGAGTATTTCCTTTTTTTTTTTAATCAGTGAGTACACTGATGAGAAACTATGTAATGGGCAATATTATTATTATTATTTATTTATAGAGCACCATTGATTCCACGGTGCTGATATATTATATCAATCAAATTATATCAATAATATAATATAGGAGGACAATGGGGTGTGTTATTCTATAAGGAAGGCTATATGGAATGCATTATACTATATGGAGGACTATGGAGGTGAATTATACTATATAGAGGACTATAGGGGTGCATTATACTATATGGAGGACTATGGGGGTGAATTATACTATATGGAGGACTATGGGGGTGCATTATACTATATGGAGGTATGGGGGACTATGGGGTTGTGTTATACTATATGGAGGACTATGGGTGTGCATTATACTAAATGGAGGATTATGGGGTGCAATATATGATATTGAGGACTATGGGGGCCCATTATACTATATGGAGGACTATGGGGGTGCATTATAATATATGAAGGGTTATGTGGTACATTATACTGTATGGAGAACTAAGGATGATGTATTATAATATATGGAGTAAATTATACTATATGGAAGCCATTATAATATATTGAGGACTCTGTGGGGGGCATGATAATACTTGGAGGGGTGTGAGGAGCCTTTATACTTTATGCAGGGCTATTTGAAGATTGTGTTGAGGGCCATTATACAGCGTTAAGAGGTGTAGGGGCCATTATACTGTATGTAGGTCCATTTTATTGTATAGAGGGCTGTGTGGGGGTCACAGTTGGGGATTATACTGTACCAGTGTAGTTGAGGGGTTTACAGTAGGGTCATCATACTGTGCGTATGGAGGAATTCACTGTGAGGCATCATATAGTGTTTGGGCGGCACTTTTGTTGGCATCACACTTTATGGCTGTAACAAAAGGGGAATCCAGGGGCTTCAATAGGAGGAAAATTACTTTGTAAGGGCTGCAAAGTTGTGACATATGCTATTATGTGATTCAGGCAAATATTTTTTTGGGGGGCCATAAGAACTTCTACTAAGGGGCCCCAAGATTTCTACGTAGGCCCCTGGTGCAGGATGTATTGTCCTTCTGCTGCAGGACTGATTGTCCATAACTTACACACCAGGTCCAGTGCCACCCCTCGGTATATACAGGCATCCAGTCATGTTTCCCCTGAGCGGCGGTGATTGGTGGCGCTCGTCCCCCTTTCCACTTCCATATCCTTTGCTCATCCTACTTGGACAGCCCCTGCTATTGGCTCCGGACAGCCCCGTGTGCTGTGCTTGTAATTGGCTAAGTGTTTCAGGAGGAGGCGTGGTCTGTTGGAGAAAGACGTGCCATTTTCCCAGCTTAGAATAGTGGCGGCTTGTTGATGCTCAGACTGCAGGTCATTGCATGTGGAGTGTAGACGGTGCAGCATGGTGGACATGTCTGTCTACTCAGTGCCAAGCAGCACCTACATTGGAGCTGCCCAGTATGGACACAGTATGAGGAGTAAGGGGGATGGATGTGACACAGTACATATAGTGAGGGGGGATCAGTATGGACACAGTATGGTATGAGGAGTAAAGGGGATGGATGTGGCACAGTATATGTAGTGAGGGGGAAACAGTATGGACACAGTATGAGGAATGACAGGGGGATGGCTGCAGCACAGTATGTGGAATGAGGGGGGATTGGTGTGAACACAGTATGGGGAGGGAGAAGGGATGGCTTCAGACACAGTATGAGGAGTGAGAGGGGTATGGGTGTGAACACAGTATGTGGAGTGAGGGAGGATGGCTGCTGACACAGTATGAGGAGTAAGGGGGATGGATGTGACACAGTACATATAGTAAGGGGGGATCAGTATGGACACAGTATAGTATGAGGAGTAAAGGGGATGGATGTGTCACAGTGTATGTAGTGAGGGGGAATCAGTATGGATCAGTATGAGGAGTGACAGGGGGATGACTGCAGCACAGTATGTGGAATGAGGGGGGATTGGTGTGGACACAGTATGGGGAGGGAGAAGGGATGGCTGCAGACACAGTATGAGGAGTGAGAGGGGTATGGGTGTGAACACAGTATGTGGAGTGAGGGAGGATGGCTGCTGACACAGTATGAGGAGTAAGGGGGATGGATGTGACACAGTACATATAGTGAGGGGGCATCAGTATGGACACAGTATGGTATGAGGAGTAAAGGGGATGGATTTGGCACAGTATATGTAGTGAGGGGGAATTAGTATGGACACAGTATGAGGAGTGACAGCGGGATGGCTGCAGCACAGTATGTGGAATGAGTGGGGATTGGTGTGGACACAGTATGTGGAGGGAGAAGGGATGGCTGCAGACACAGTATGAGGAGTGAGAGGGGTATGGGTGTGAACACAGTATGTGGAGTGAGGGAGGATGGCTGCTGCCACAGTATGAGAAGTAAGAGGGGGGGATGGGTGTGAACACAGTATGTGGAGTGAGGGATGATGGCTACCGACACAGTATGGGGAGTGAGGAGGGGATGAGTGTAGATATAATATGTAGAGCAAGAAAGGGATGAACTAATGAAGAAAAAGTAGGGGATGAGAAAAATGTAAAGGGGCACAGAATAGAGACTGAGCATGTGTGGAGCCGTATGGAGAGGGGGCAGCATGCAGGGACAGTATGTCGAGATTGGGGAGTTTGATGAGGGAGAACAGTATAAACCATGGGCAGTATAGGAAGACACAGTGTAGAGGATAGTGTGACCAGAGAGCCCAGTATTGAAAGGAGAGGGCAGTGTGATGAGGGGGCAGTGGTGGGTCTGGTGATGTATTTCTGCTCTGATGGGGGTTATATGGATGCAGCGCTTTTTTTGCGGCGGTACGCGCCAGTACGGCGTACCGGAAAATCTGACTGGCGTACCGGAAAATGTCGCTGCGTGCCGCTGTCCTCTGTTGTGTCCAGGCTCCTGCAGTGTCCCCCGGTGCAGCCGTGCTGGAGCAGATGGGGTTAATCAAAGCCTAACTTGCTGTGGGCCCCTGCTCAACTCCACCCAGCCTGACATCACAGCAGCCCGGCTCGAGCTCTGATTGGCTCCCAGGAACCAGCGGGCGCGGCCAGATGACGTCGTGACCTCTGATTGGCTCGTCATCTGGCCGCACTCGCTCCTCGCCTTGCGTACCGGAAATTATTATTTTACAAAAAAAGCACTGTATGGATGTATTTCAGTACCTCTAGTGGGTCTGGTGATATAGTTTTGTGTTAATTGTTAGATGTGTACAGGATTAAAACAATCCATAACTTGTAAGCTTTCTTGATACATGACTATGTTAATAAAGTGTTGTGCATTCTAACAAGTTAAGGGTTCTATATATTTATTTGGTAGAAGCATTAAAGGGGTTGTCCCAAGCTTGTATTGAGTCTGCAGTCACTCTATGTGTCGCTATGTGACTGTAGACTTCTGAATTCTCACAGAGCGCACACTGCCTGCTGTCAGGTTTGTCTGGTGCCGGCAGTGAGAGTGGAAGGTCTTGTAACCATAGGTGTGCAATTTACATACACCCAGTCACGTGCTGACTAGACATTCGAGGCTTCGATCAATTAAATGAATTGAGCGAGGCAGGACTCGTCTAATCAAAATGTGGCCAGATTTAAATAAATCACATACTTGTGTTCACATGACCGTCCAATCTTACCATTGACCTGTAAGTGTAAAAATCGCATATGGATGATTGGTCACATAACGTCTCCTGAGACTACTGGGGGGGAGGGTGCCAAACTGAACTCTTGCCTGGGTGCCAGAAAATCTAGATACACCTCTGCCAAAGGAATGAGTATTCATGCATCACTACACTGCTCTGCCCTCCTGAGATCTGTTAGTTATTCTGTGTGACTCATTGCAGAGTGTGCAGACAGAGTAGAAAGGAGTGGGGAGGTGGTGTGTGTGCTCTTAAGGTACCTTTACACTCCACAACTTTTGGCAGCGATCGGAGGCAACCGAACGTGCGCGTGCACGTTTTTCACGGTTGCCTCCGAACGCCAAAGGCGCATTTGCACGCCACAATTGCACCCTCAACCTAAGGTGATGTGTCGTCCCGGAAGTTCCCACACCAGCATTGGGAAACGTCCGGTTGACTCCTGACGCCGCTTCACACGCCGCAATCCCCAAAGGAATGTGGGCGTACATGATCAGCGCCGCAAGAACATAGGCATGACAGACTTGTGTATTCCGCGCCCCAAACACGATGATTAGACAATGCAATAGCGTCATGATTGGCCAGCCTGCGCAGGAAGGATGGCTAATACATGACGCCATTGCAATTGTGTAGTGTGAATGGACAGCTCTTCCAATATGTCGCCCTGTGAAGGGACAGCCAATGGAAACACAGTAGCCACCACCAATCATCGCTGGGGGGTCGGTATCCAGCACTCTGTGGCACGCCTCTGGGAAATCAATAGGCAGCGCTGATTCCATCCCTATCTCCCCTTCACACGCCGAAACCAGAGAAATTCACCTTCAGGGTTGCGACTGGTTTTTGAAAAATGCTCTGAAATCGCAACTGGGAGCAACTTTCAAAGTCACCAACGGGTTCCACAATTACTGCCGCAATTTCGAAGCAATTTCAGGGCAGCGGTGATGGAACTCCGGATTGCCTCTCAGTTTCCACACCATAGTTGCAGCGTGTAAAGGTACCTTAAGAGATCTTCATTGTGTGTATCCAAGGCATGTGTGTAGTGTGTGCAGTCTGAGATATTTCTATGTGATTATAAGAACATTTGATAATTTGCTCAGCAGATACACACATTGCATGTATGCAGGTAAACCAACGTTCAAACAATAGAAATCTTACCGATAGCACAGTGCAGTACAAAACAACTCCCCATTTCCAGCACAGAGGGGAGGAACAGAACACAAGCTTGGGTGGGTGTGGATATTTAGGTAACACTTATACAGCAGCCGGACTGTTCAACTGTGAATATAATGGTGAGGACTAATTCAGGAGCTGCCTGCAGGGTGTAAAAATGCTTGTAACAAGGAAACTAGAAAGTGTACAATAATGATTTTACATGTTTTTAAAAAGTCTGCTCAGGCACTATTCAAGGGTAATATTGGTATCATACTGAAAAATCACCTGACAGAGTCCCTTTAAGTGTAATTTCCCCATATGTTCTCGTACTTAAAAGTAAGGGATCCCAATCATGAGGAGGAATTAAAAAGGAGTTTACTTATAAGAGGCAGCGGCTACATAAATATTTGCTTTGGCCTCAAGTATGATCATCCAACAATAGGAAGAATCTAGGGTGCTCGGGTGTACTATCCATTAGAGGTCAGAAATAATAAAAATGTTGTCATGTATCAAACTGTGTTAACAAGTTGTCAATTGTAAATGTAGAGAAATGAGTAAAAAAAAATCTGTAAATGTGTTTGATGACTTTTACTTTAGACAATCTGAATACAGACGTTAATATCTGGTTAAAATAAGCCTCGTAAATACAATTCTGTGAGTACGTGATTGGTTTTGGGCCTCTTGATGTTAAAAATATTCTCCCAAGAACATTACTATCTTATAGTCTCACTACTGACACTATCATTACTGGAGGTTTATAGAACCTGGCAGCAATAGAGGAAATGCTTATATTGCAGAGTAAATTCATGTTTTTATAATGATAGGAAAGGAAATAAAGTGCGCTGCTCAGGACACATTCACTAAGATTGTATTTCTCAACAAAACATCCGTTACACCCGAGAATATTTTTTGTTATGTTTTGCATTTGTTTACTGTTTAAAAAATGTTAAATTAAAAAATTTACAGAATTAGAAAAATATATACTTTTTTTGTTGTTTTAAAAAAAAATCTATTCCATTTTTGTCTGTGGATTGTGTCTGGCGTTTCAGCTTAGTCCCATAGAGTTGGTAGAGATGAAGGAAGAAGCCAGCTCACCGACACTGCCTATTTCTTTCCGGAGCTCGGAGCAGCGTCACTGCCTGGGACCGAAACCGCCATGGTATCCTGAGAAAGGATCCCGTTGAATATTCCTCTTAATTTGTAGTTATAAAAACATGTTTACTTCCAAACACTGTCCATCAGAGAAAGACAAACGCATTTCTGGTTCATCCGGCCCCTTTACTCATATTTCTTCCTTACCCTAGCCCCCTGCTTCCTTCTACTCTGGATTACAATGGTCTTTGACAAAGGACGTGCTAGTCGAAACATGTTAGGCCAGGTAACACCTTTTTTTTGCCCATCGCATGTTATATTTAATGGATCATCAATAAATTTTAAGAATCTTGGGAATCCATTCCTTTTTCACTTTTGCATATTTCAACCAGAAGCCAGCTGCAACTGTATGGATTCCCAACAGATCCTCAGTATATAATGGTGAGCTGCATATTCCTTACCCAATTCCCTATATTCTTCTAGTTCTCTGGATTACATCATAGACACCAACCACCTGATCCAAGCATTGTCCCTGCAGTCTGGAAAATCCTATGGAGTGGTGATGCATACTTTCTCTTCATATTCACTTTTTCGTTAGCCCTGTGATTGGGCTACCTTCCGACTATCCACACGATGTGCTTCCCTTGCTGGTTATGGGGTTGCCCACCTCTTGCTCACTTCACCTACTTGAGCTTGCACAACAGCTTTACCCGTTGCCGTCCAATTCCTTCCTGCACTGCAGTTCTGCTTACATTGTCCTTCTTTCACCTTCTCTTTTTTCCCAAAACCAGGAAACACATTACTTTATATATCCTTTCCTTATGGGCCAACTTCACCTTAATTCGTCTTCTATAAACCTTAGGTTCCCCTTATAACTGAGACAACAGACACCAAAGGGGGTGGCTGAAAATACTATGCCCATTCCCAGGGAAAGAACATATTATCACACTATTTACATAAATACATATCATACACAATGACATGTAAAAGCAGCAACAGTCTTCAGCGGCTGAAATCTCTCTCTGCTGCACAGCTACCTCCTTACAAATTGATCATTCTTAGTTAGTTCACATGTGACTATTATAGGAGACCCCTGATAGTGCACATATATTCTATGTATAGCAAACATCTTGTAAAATAAAAAAAAACACACTAAACTAGACAATATTTTATAAAATATTTTATAAGGAAAAGATACAAAATTATTTTATATTTTATTCCTGCTTTTCCATTGTAGTCTACAACTTTTCATTTGCTTCAGGCCCTATGCACCTGACTGTGAACGTCTTTATGGTGATTGCACATTGTCACAATGGCTCCCTGTAATAGAGCAGTACAGCCTGTGTGCATGGTGCAGTGCTGTGCAAGATCTTTAGGTGAGGGTTCAGATAAGTGTATATAAAATGTACCCATTTTTCCCAGGTAAAAAAAAAACCAGAATATTTTTGATTGACAGATCTCTACTATAGCTAAAGTCCGGTTAATAAAGTAGAGCAACAATGGGAAAGGTTGGCCAAGGGTGGCACCGGAATAGTCTTGACTCCAGCTATGGTACCCAGCCAGAGTAATGATCTGGCAGGTACAGTATAAAGAGTGAACAATTGACCTGTCACCAGCCTGTCTCTGATTTATGCTGCCCGCGGCTTGGCAGGTTTCCTTTAATCTTAAGAGTGAATATCAACTGCCTGTCAGGTGGTGTGAACCATCTGCCGATCGACTACATAGAAGCTGATTGACAATGGTATAATAACCTGTTTAGACAGATGGAAAGCACTTCCCATACTAATAGAACGATTGTTATTAGATCGTTGTGTGCACATAGACCAGAGGTCCCCAACTCCAGGCCTCGAGGGCCACCAACAGTGCAGGATTTCAGGATTTCCTTAGCATTGCACAGGTATTAATGTGATCAAATGCACAGGTAATGATTACAACCCCTGTGCAATACTAAGGAGATCCTGAAAACATGCACTGTTGGCGGCCCTCGAGGCCTGGAGTTGGGGACCCCTGACATAGACTATATCTGTTCTAGGCAACACGTTTTGTTTACATAGGATAATGTGCTACCGAGAAGGATGACTTCAAATCAAGCTTACACATCATTTCACAGGACGGAGAACTTTGCTCCTAAATCTAGTTATCGACGGCCTGTTTTAACTGCACAATTTTCAGGAAACGACCGTTCTTTCCCAATAATTAATCAGCCAGTGTAGATGCACCCTTAGATTTATATTCACCTTTAAATACCATTTTACTTTTTATATACAGATGCATACATACAGATTTATGGTTATTTAAAAATATAATTTATATAGTTGAATAACTTTGTATATGCATTTCATTACTGATTCTCAGTTACAATTGTATTCGTTCCAGTGCAATAAATCGCCCCACAGTTCTGCAATGAATAAAGTCATATTACTAGATGTATAATTTACAATGAGCGGAGGCAGTAAATCTGGCCATGCACTAATGAGTTTAGAAGACCATATAGAAAACAAGTTAAAGGGGATGACAAGTGACTACTGTGATGCTAGTCACTACTCACATGCTAGCCGTGAGGCTGGGTAATCTGGAGGTCTGGGGCTAATTATACCAATAGGACTCGTAATAAACAAAGGAGTAGGCCAAAAAATATAGTCAAGTTACGGTCCAGGGTCAGAATTCCAGGAAGGTAGGGGATCAAGACAAAGGGGCAAAGGAAATAGGCAGTCAGAAGAAAGATCCAAAGTCAGGTAACAATAGATGAAATATTGAGCACAGGAATCAATGGCACACAAACACCCCTGAGCATACTGTACAACTGGCAGTAATTTGGAGGCAGGGAGCCAGCTAAATAGCCAGGTAATAACTCCGAGCAGGAGATACATGAAGGAATCTCAGCACACCACAGTCTCCGATTGGACAGCTGAACTCTCTATTACCATACTGACAGCTCAGCATGCCCTGGGCTCTGAGCAACAGTCCCACTTACCCAAAACTTTCTTTGAGGGTTATGGACAAATAAGATATCAATTAATTTTGCGCATTTTCCAGATTGCCGTAAATTTTACAGCTAAGTAAGGAAATATGCAAGAGGGGGCGTATGTCCTCAAGTAATGACATGTTAACATAAATTGGAAGGAGGGCACTGGTAACAGTTATATCAGCATTCTCTTTACGTTTCTGATCTTTTTCTTCTTGTTCTTTCTATTTCCCTTTTTTCTTCCTTGGTTATTTGTTTTCTGTTCTTGGTCACCAGAATTTTTCTTATTTTTTCTTTGGATCCATTGTCTGACCCGTTTATTCTTAGGATTAATACACAGGGTCTTATGTTTCAGGTTCAAGCTGAAAAACATAATAGCCTATTACAAGAAATCCAAATCTTAAACCCATTAAGCAAAGTTAGGTCTACCCTTGCTTTTTGTTAGAGAGTTAACAAGAACCAACCAGCAAGATATAGAGCTATAAAGTGAAGCCAGTACCTTACAGGCGCTGGGATGCTGAATACAATCACATCTTTACTTGAATGATTCCATGTTTGATTGCAGAGAAAAGTGTCATAAAACTCCTGGAAAACAGGGCAGCAGATGATTGATGTGTGCAGCATTGTGTCACTATTTGAGGTTGTTTTTTTTCCTTCCCTGGGGGCATGCCTTTTGGCTGTAAGTCAAACCCTCCCTCCTCCCTCTTATCTCTTTCAGTTTCAGGTTCCTGTGTACTGTCACTCTACTCAAGCCACAGGGCACCTTACAAAACTGAAAGTAGAGATGAAAGGGAAGGGGGTAGGGTTTGGCTTACGGCCAAAAGGCATGCCCCAGGGAAGGAAAAAAAAACAACCCCAAATAGAGACGCAATGCTGCACACATCAATCATCTGCTGCCCTGTTTTCCAGGAGTTTTATGACACTCTTCTCTGCAATCAAACATGGAATCATTCAAGTAAAAGGTATGATTGCATTCAGCATCCCAGTGCCTGTAAGGCACTGGCTTCACTTTATAGCACTAAATCCTGCTGGTTGGTTCCCTTTAAGCATGCAGACACTGCCACTTTCTAGGAGACTGAATAGGACAATTGAAAATGGCCAAAGAAACAAGATCTACTCAATTGTCTTAGAGGGCCATCAGCTTAGCGCTCACCTATATGAGGCAAAACTAAGAGCCAATTTCTAATAGTGGTGCCCACCCAGGCAGACTTGAGTTTTTCTATGAATTACAAGGATTGCCATTTATCTGAATATGATATGCAGTATATGTAGAGCTGGCCATGGCATATAGGTTATCATGAGTCGTGGCAGCTCTAATCTGAATATGTTGTCTCTGGTGAGACAATTCCTTTGGAGCACGTCATATTGATCACCTTCCATACTTCCTAATTGTTCATTTATAAGGATGAGCTTAACGTTAACAAACTTGAATATAATTCAGGAATCACACTGAATACTTACACTACAGCTTGAAGGTGACAATTTCCATCCTGTTTCTGAATTTCATAACTCTTCACCTTCTTTAAAAGTGTTTTCGAAATTTTTTCTCCCAGTTGGGTGCAGCATCTAGTGCTCGAAATGGAAAATGCCGCTGAAAGTGGAACCAACTTATATTAGTGAAGATGCATTAAAAACACAGTCAAGTCTTTATGTATCCGAAAACAATAGGTCAGTCATCAAAATGGAAAGAGAAACAGAAAATAAAGTCTGGCACCTGATCATTCTTAAAACGTATTTCCTTTATTCTGGGTACATAGATCAATAAAAACATCACACTTCAGTGTTACAAAGCCCCCACGTCTTACGTGTTTGGAATGCCTATGAGTAGAGGACGTTTCCCCCAAACAAGTAAGGGGGGCTTTGTACCCCTAAAGTGTGATATATATAAACATATAGATCTGTGAACCCTGAATAAAGGAAATATATTTTAAGGAAGAACCGGTGCCAGGCTTTATTTTCTCTTTCTGTTACTATTAAGGATACCAGCCATCTGTCAATGCAATAGTGGATCTGTAGGATATTTTTGGTGAGCTTTTTCCTTACTTTACTATACTAAAAATGGCAATACTTTGAGAAATGCCTTTTTTCTAATAGTTGCCAACTATAACTGATGGGCAGCAGAGAGGTCACTGGCTGGAGATCTAACATTTCCTGTGCCCCTATATGCCCATTCCATGCCATTTACACCCCTAACCCACCCCTTTATTAGAAGGCATTGGCCTTCCAAACCACAAAGTTCAAACACCCATTTTGATAACTTACTAATCATTAATGTATAAGATCCATTTGACAGGAAGATATTTGGTTCACAAACAATTATCAAATATGCTGAAGTCAGGGGCAACATCTGCTTCCACACAGGGGCCCAAGAGGTCAGGGGGCCCAAATCCACCTCCATAGCAGGAGAAACTGTGTATTATGAGGAATAGTTGGGCTGCAAAGGGCCCATTTATAGTTCTTGCACAGGGGCCCTCCTCTGTGTCCTTATCTGACATGGAATGATTTATTTTGTGAAAAATCATTTGCATCTTTTGTTTTTATTCATTGAAAAACATGTAACAATGCACACAATAATCCCACAATTTTACCAAAACCCGTGTAAAACATAAAAGCTCTAATCTGAATAAATGATTACTATGTGATCAGGGCAAATGTAGAAATGAAATGTGTATGGTGGGCTACAGACAGGGGCTGGCTGGCAAATTTCGGCCTGGGGGGGCAAGCACATAGCAGTGGCTTTTAGCAGTGAGCCCCGATCAACATGACAGATAGCCAGGCAGCCCCAAAACTGCTGCTTGACCACTGCCCTGGGGGGCATATGCCCCCATGCCCCCTGGGCCAGCAAGCCCCTGGCTACAGAGGCCCATCAAAATTATTCATGCAGTCCTGCACACATCAATGCGGGATGGTCACAGCGGGGAGAGGGAGTGGGGAATCCGCCAATTCCCCACTCCCTCTCCCCGCTGTGACCATCCCGCATTGATTTGTGCATCAATAAAAATTAAAAATGAGATTAAAGAAGTCTGATTCACAATGTCAGGATATTTGTGAATTTTATCCTGAGGAAGGAGAAAGTATTCTCAGAAACGCGTCAACAATATAAATCATTCATTCCATAGTACTTAGATTTATGTTTTCCATGTGATAGCGTGAATTTAAACCATCTACATCTTCTTGTGGATTTCTGCTATCTGGGTTTCTGCAGCCATTATATAAGAGTCTGATAGTAGCTGTGGCTTCTCACAACTAGGTGAGCCTGCTTCTTTTTCCCTTAATTAAGGGCCTGTCACACGTGTCAATGTCGCCCGCGATATCGCTCATGCGTCACAAATGATTAATCGCCTGAGCGATGTGGAATTATCGCAGGTAAGATGTCACACGCGTCAATATGACCCAGCCCAGGTGATGTCGCCATCTTGCGAGCGATTTTATTTAGTCGCTTGTACGTTGTCAAAATAGAAAATACGTCGCTGAGTTTAGTGTCACACGCAGCGATGCACAAGGTCTACTGAGCGATGAGCGACAGGTTTTACATCTGGCAGTGAAACCTGCAATCGGCGATCAGCGACATGTCGCTGGTTGCATCGCTTGGTCACACGCTTCAATGTCGCTCCTGCGTCACTTTTACGTTGCTTGAGCGACTGAAAATCCGTGACGTACGAGCGACATTGACAGCGATATCGACGCGTGTGACATCCCCTTTAGTGGGATCTGTCTCTATTCTATTTGTGCTTCTTTGTTTTCCAGCCTTTCTACAATGTCATGAACATATACATGGAGATTTATCTCTGGCACCATAAGATATATGAAAAAGCAAAAGTAGATTCAACTATATCAAGATTTTATGGATTTGCAAAAAGATTCACAGTATCCTGGCCTGACATAGCGTCTACGTGGACATCAAACCATAATCCTGTAAACTTCATCGGAAGGCACTCAAATGACGGCAGTCATAGGCACCTCTGGCATCCACAAGGACCCGCAAGGTCATATTTGCACCATATGGCGTAAAGTGTAATATTTTGCCGGTTAGTCTCCATTGTTAAAAAACAAAGGTTAACAGATAAAACAGCCACAAGTGCCCCATGGGAATTATTTATGTACAAGTGCATCTCGATGAATTAGAATATCATCAAAAAGATCATTTATTTCAGTAATCAAGTACATCCTCCCGACTTTAATTTTCTTAGATAATGACCTTTGGGTTTTCACTGGCTGTAAACCATAATCATCAACATTAACATAAATAAACACTTGAAATAGATCACTCTGTAATGACTCTATATAATATACAAATTGTCACTTCAGTGAGGAAGTGAAAAACTCTAATGCCAACCAACATGTGTTTCACTTCATGTATTGAATTACTGAATAAAATTAACTTTTTGATGGTATCCTAATTCATTGAGATGCACCTGTATATAATTATGATGCCATTACAACTGTATCACTTTATTACTATTATTATATGTAGAAGAGATAGGAAAGTGAGAAAGAAGAAAAAGAGGAGAGAGCGAGATGAGAAAGGCAGATGATTGAGGTGAAGCGGAAGAGAGAGAAGAGATAGAGAAGATATAGAAAAAGAAGAGATTGGGGAGAGAAAAGATTGATGAGAAAGAGAAAAGAAGAAATAGAAGAGGGAAAATAGAAGAGAGCGAGAAAGGAAAAAGAGAAGAGAGAAATTAGTGAGGTAAAGTATAGAAAAGAGAAGAGATAGAAGGGGAGAGATAAGAGAGAGGATGGATGAGAGAGAAAAGAGGAGATAATAAATAGAAGATAGAGAAAAGGGATACAAGAGGGAACTAAATAGAGAGACCTGAGAAGAAATACAAGAGACGAAACAGGAGAGATAAAGGATAGAAGAGATAGAAAAGAGAAGCGATAGTTGGAGAAGAGAAGTGATCGATTGGAGAGTGAGCTTTCTATACTATATATAAATCGAAGTTGTCGTAAAATCCCTTTCTCCAGACTCTTGGCAGTGAGGCATCTTTTCTGATGTCCTTATGTCGGGCTCTATATATTTACTGTAGGCGGACTATCATCTAGGAGTATAATCCAGGTGTATCTTACCCTCAGACACATACAGCACACACAGGAGCACAGCTGCCAGCCGCAGACTTGTCATGTTCAGTCCAATGAATAAGAGCAAAGTTCCACTTTTCCCTCCAGTGTTACACAGATACGGGTCTGTCCCTCCCAGTATATTCATTATGGTCACAGCTTCCGGAGGTGCAGCCACACCTGGATTTTAGCTGCAATACATTCCTCTGTAAATGTTCATCTGATCACACCAGGTTCTAGAATTACACCGCTTTTCATTAGGTGTATAAGGGTGGAAAAAATGGCAGTTTTCCCTTACCACTAATGCCATATTATGTTGTAATATGTTTTGATATATTTTGGACCCGGTTCATGCCTCGTAAATGTTATTCAATGGCAATGTTTGCTAACGTTGAACTAGGCAGAGCTTCAGTTGAGTAAGCAAGGGGCTAACTGAAATAACTGTTTGAGATGGGAATATTCAAGACATGACATATGGCATGAAAGAGGACGTCACATAATATGAGTGAGGGTCTGCACCCCAGGCTGGAGCTAAAGAGACAAGTGGTGAACGGTATGTATCGCCAAGTCTGCCAGCAGGTTCTCTGCCATACCACAGGTATAAAGGATGAAGAAATGCCACAATGTGAACTGGAACTTATGGACCAGTTACACCAGCCAAGAGAGAGTGATAATAGTCACAACATTGTGACTACTACCGGGACACAAAGACTATTGAGATTGACAGCATGTATCCAGTAGCACAGGCTTTAAATAAGAGGCCGTTGCAGCAATGCTAGGATCTTGAAGAAGTGGTAACCAAGATAAGGCTGTCCTGAGTGGGTGTGGCAACACCTGGTGGAGCTGCCATGAAAGACCATAGGTAAGGTGGGCTTGTGGGACATAGAGTATCAGTGACTACTGAAGATACCATGTTTGAGAGAAGTGGGCCTCACTGAGACCACTGTGAAGGTTTATCATAGCATATAAAGATGACAAAGAGGTGTATGTGCAGCATCGCTCAATATAGTAGGTGGACCAACTACTAAGCAGAGAGGCGACAGTGAAGTTTACCTACGTTTGCTGCCTGAAGCTCCATTAAAGCTGGGTGACTCTCCAAGCAGGTGTTCACATTGGCTTTTGCCCACCAAAACAGGAGGCTTGAGGAGAAAATCTAGAGGCATGAGAAAAGAAGATGTTGATCACCACTCAAGGAAAGGTGATTATTATTATTATTATTATAGTGCCATTTATTCCATGGCACTTTACATGTGAAAAGGGGTTAACACAATAGAGACAAGTACAATGGTCATGAACACTACAAGGCACAGACAGGTACAGGAGGAGAGAGGACCCTGCCCTCGAGGGCTCACAATCTACAAAGGATGTGTTAAGATACAGTAGGTAACTTTCACCAAAGGCTGTAGAGTCCCTATATCTAGAACATTACAATTCTCCCATGAGCCTTTGCTAGTGGAAGGTGGTGGGGCTAACTGAGAGGGTCCGGAGAAGGCTAGGGGTGCCACTCCGCTGCCAACCACTTGACCTGTGGACCAGGCTGCCGATACAGCTGCTCACTAACCGGTAGCTAAAGCAGCACTGCTGGCATGACCGTGGTGGGGCCGGACATGGCTGGGGTTGTAGTATCATCTAGGTAGAGTGGTTTGGTGTCCTCGTCTCAGCACATTACAGACACAATTTGTGAAGGGTCACTCGTTCTGTTCCTTTCCATTCCTTGTCTCTGGGCTAGCTCTAGCTGTAAGGTTCCTTGTGCACAGTCACAAAGAATTAGCCCACCATAGCGTAAAACCTATAGCACTTTACTGGCAACAACATTGGCAACAAACTCCACAATACATAAGATGGGGAACATGCTTGTAAAGTCTTTTGAACACATTACTCCTTCTGTTTTCTCTATCTTATTTCTAATGACCAGTCCCATTAATGAGTACAGGGTGACCTCAAAGCTCTCCAAAGTAAAAGTTGCCTCAGCTCTATCCCTGACTATCCCTCCACTTGAGTCAATGTGTATTGCTATGGAAGGGGTCGATTTACCCAGCAATTTTGAAGGGGCCCTTGGTTCTAACCTTATAAGCTGTTTCTGGTTAGCCCTCCTTCCAAGAGTAGCCACACCACCTCCTACTGTTTCTCTTCGTACTTGCTAGGTGACTTGACCTACTCTTCCTTTTCAGCCTGCCCTGAAGCATGGACCCAGTCCTTTCTTCTATTCTACATGCTGACTTCTTTAGCTTTCTGCCACCACAGGAAATTCACTAATCTCGTTCTGCGTGTACCCTATATCAACTACTCCAAAACAGGAACCCAGAAAGCAGGAAACCCAACCCTTTATATAATCACCTTATAGGGGGCAGGCTTAACCTTAACCGCTTTAGTTCTGCTAAAAGTTCTAGCGAGTAATCACTAGAGTTAGCCAGTAATAACGTGCCCATTTTCAAGAAATGGAACTTTATCTACACCACATACATAAATGTACATCACATACAAGGTCATGTAAAATATATATATAAAAGCACTACAGTCTTCATGGGCAGGAATCACTTGCTCTCTTCCAGCATCCACCTCCTTACTCTATCATCACACTTTCTATTCAATACAGTCAGGCTTTTTTGTTTTTATGGGGTATTGCAAGAGATGATTTTGTAACAAACTGTGATGAACTGCACCTTGCAGTCTTGCAATGGGGTCCTGCAATACAGTCTGTCAGAACGTGATGTTCCACACCCCTTGGTGATATCTAAGGTCAGCTTGGCATCATTTTACACAGACATCCCGGTCCACACAGGCACAGGGAGTGAGAAAGAGTAATCCACACAACCAACAGTGTGACAACACACTCACAACCCTGATGGGCTGAGAGACCATTTTCACTATTTCCAGTGAAACAGAGCCTCGCCAGCCCGATAGAACTGCCAAAAGTTCCTAGTTAGATATAAGCCCGATCCGTGAACAGGATTATTTCGGGCCAGAAACCAGCCCCTGTAGCATTTAATGTTAAACCGAGGACAAAGAAGGGGGTCTAATATTGGCGTGACTGCCATAAATTTCGGGCTTAGGGTCAGCTGATAATACAAAGCTGGCCCTAACCCCTTTATTACCCAGTGAGCCACCCGCCACCAGGACCACTGGAAGAGCGGGGTTCAGCGCCAGAGGATGGTGCTTCAATGAACGTGCCATCTTCTGGGGCGGCTGCAGACTGCAATTTGCAGCAGGGGGTGCCCAGAAAGCTTGGGCCTCCCTGCGCTGCGGATTCCAGCCCCCAGCTGCTTAGCTGTACCTGGCTGGACATAGAAATTGCACGGAGCCCCACACATTTTTTTTTAATTATTTTATGAAAATCATGAAATAATAAAAAAAAGGGCTCCCCTATTTACTTGTGTCTGGCCAGGTACAAATAGGCACCTGGGGGTTGGGGGCAGCCTGTCGCTGCCTGCTGGATCCAGCTGGTTACAGAAATACGGTGAAGCCCACGTCAAATTTTTTTCTGACAAATCCATAAAACAATATAAATAAAAGGGACTGCATCTTTATTAACCCCTGGACCATGGGCGAGGGGTTAATAAAGATGCAGTCCCTTTTTTAGGATTGTTTTATTGATTTTTCAGAAAAAAAATGACGTGGGCTTCGCCGCTGCAAATTGCAGCCCGTAGCCGCCCCAGAAGATGGCGCGTTCATTGAAGCGCCATCCTCTGGCGCTGAACCCTGCTCTTCCAGTGGCCCTGGTGGCGGGTGGCTCACTGGGTAATAAAGGGGTTAGGGCCAGCTCTGTATTATTAGCTGGCCCTAAGCCCGAAATTTATGGCGGTCACGCTAATATTAGACATGACGGCCATGAATTTCCAGTAATCAATAGGAAAAAAAACACAACACAGAGAAATTTTTTTTATTAAAATAAAACAAAAAAGACATTAGGGACTCCATCTTTATTTAAAAAATCCTCTTCCGTCCGACGTAGTCCAAAACGCAATCTCAGCTCTGCTACATCCATGTGCATAGACACACAGGGATGTAGCAGATCTCAGAACTGACTAAACAGTCAGGGTTCAGCTCAGGTCACTATGACCTGAGCTGAACCCTGCTGTCAGCCTGACTCGCTCTGCTGCCGGAGATTCCCGAGCGGTGATGGAAGTTAATTTATTCACTGCTTCTGTCAGCGCTCGGGAATCTCCGGGAAGAGCAGCAGAGAGGCGGGGAGCGAGTCTGCGGCCGGCGCCGGTGGAGGCAGGGGTAAGTAGCCAGCTGGGCCGGTGCAAACTCCCCCTCCCCCCAAGCCCACCCCTGGTCAGGACTCAGTCAGGGAAGCGGCAGTGAGCAAATTTCACCGCTGGCTTCCCCGCCTGAGTCCCTGCTCCTGCAGCCCCCGCCCGGTCCTAACTTAGGATCGGGTGGGGAGGCTGCAGGGGGGACAGAGGGATGGTGGACTCGCTACTGTGCGAGTAATAGCATGGAAACTCGCAGGTTACCGAGTCCTGCGATTCCACTATTACTCGCAGTGTAATGACTCCTAGCGAGTAGATTCACCTATCCCTAAACTGCATGTTTTTCTCACTTTGTGACATGAAAGCAGAAAAAAACCTTTCCTGTTTTATGTCAATTAGAATTACCATAATTTTATATATTTGCCAAATGCCAGAATTATGAGAGAAAAAGAGAATGTTTAAGGCATTTTTATTACTTTCTGCAAAGTCACAAGTTTACATACACTAAGATTACTATGCCTTTAAACAATTTGGCATGGACTATATGATGATGCCATGTGTTGGAAACTTCTGATAGGTTTATTGACAACATCTGAGTTAATTAGAGACACACCTGTGGATGTATTTTAATGCACACCTGAAACACTACTTCTTTGTGTAGCATCATGGGAAGGTCCAAATAAATCAGCCAAGATATCGGGAAGAGAATTGTGGACAAGTTTGACTCATCCTTGAGTGCAATTTCCAGATACCTGAAAATGCCTTGTTCATCTGTACAAACAATTATATGCAAGTACAAACAAAATAGCAATGTCCAGCCATCATACCGCTTAGGAAGGAGACGGGTTCTGTGTCCCAGAGATGAACGTGCATTGGTTCGACATGTGCATGTCAACCCAAGAACAAAAGCAAAAGTCCTTTTAAAGATGGTGGCAGAAGCTGGGAGATTGTGTCATTATCTACAGTGAAACGAGTACTCTATCAGCATTGGCTGAAAGGCCACTCTGCCAGGGAGAAGCTATTGCTCCAAAAGAAACACAAAAAAGCCTGCAGAAGTGACTGGTGGCCTTCACAAAATAGATGGCATCATGAGGAAAGAAGATTATGTGGCAACACTATAACAACATCTCAAGACATCAGCCAGGAAGTTAAAGCTTGGGCAGAACAGGATCTTCCAAATGGATAATGACCATACTGCCAAACTGGTTACAAAGTGTATTAAGGATAACAAAGTCACTGTTTTGGAGTGGCCATCACAAAGTCCTAATCTAAATTCTATTTAAAATTACGGGTGAAGATGAAAAGTAAGGTGCGAGCAAGGCAACCTACAAACATGGATCAGTTACACCAGTTCTGTCAGAAGAAATGGGCCTAAATTCTGACCAACTATTGTGAGAAGCTTGTGAAAGGATATCCAAAATGTTTGACTCAAGTCATACAGTGTAAGGGCAATGGTACCAAATACTAATGAAATGTATGTAAATTTGTGACTTGCAGAAAGTATTAGAAATGCCTTCAAACATTCTGTATCTCTCATAATTTTGGCATTTGGCAAATATAAATAATTATGGTAATCCTAATTGGCCTAAAATGTGAAAGGTTTATTCTGATTTCATGTCAGATAGTGAGAAAAACATGAATATGTGTCTTTTTATAAAGTGTTAAACTTCTGATTTCAACTGTATACAGTGGTCAGGTAGGCAAATACAGGTGGTTATACAAGAAGTATAAGCAGATGATACATAGGTCAGTCACCAGTTAGATGTTAAGCCTTTGTGCTAGCAGCCACATGGGAGGTGTGTGGTGCCAGGGATTCCTGTTTTTTTCCCAACACGACGCACGGCGTGACTGTCAATCAGAAGACAACACTGGGACACTGCCTGGCACTGGCAAAAAACACCTTGGTTGGTCACTCCCTTCCCCATCCAGAGTTGTTCTAGTTTCTGTCCCCTTGTGCCTGAGCTGAAAACCCCAAAAACTAGAATGGTTCATAAATTCTCAACGGTATGTCATAGGAAGGCAGTTCTGGTGCCATTGGATATAGCCGGGACCCCGTTACGCTTGTAGACCAAACATGGCTTTGCTACATGGCTTCTACAAGCCATTCTCCATATCTCCCCACCCTGGGGTGCTAGGAGGAATCGGGACCCATAGGCTTTTATGGCCTATCCACGCAGTTCTGGAAATATAATCTTTGTAGGACTCAGATGTACGGTAATTACCAAATCCTGTATGATAGTCTGGTGTCTGTTTGACTGGGAGGGTTTCTTTGAAGCTCGAGCCCTCAGCAGGAGTTCATCCTTTTTAGAAAGTTTCTGTCCCAGCAATCTGCTGCTGAAGCTGGGACTTTTCCTTTAAAGCTTTGCAGCTAGACCACCTGCTGAACCAGATGTCCTATCTAACATTCTCACATTGAATAGAAGGTCTATATCTTCTCAGACCAGATAAAATGCAGTTGATTGGAAGGACATGATATTTCCCATATTCTTCACAAAAATGGTCAGCACAGTTTATTGGTACCAGGTAAGGCTGGCTTCACACTATGTTTTTGTCAAATTCGTTTCAGTTCTGCCTTTTACAGGATTTCCCTGACACTACCGATCTGGTAAAAAAATTATTCGTTACATCTGGTTTTGTTCGTTTCTATCCTTTTTTTGAACGGATTTGTTTTAAATGCCACTCCCCTCCTGCGGGAGGATACTTCTCTCGAGTGGGTGGGTAGTATATATAGAGGGTTCCCTTTGCTTCCTTCACTCTTTTTAAGGAAAATGGCCTTGTCACACGCCGAATGAATTTTGTGAGTTCCTGGATATCGCATATGCCCATTTTCGTGCATGCGCTCTTCTCCGTGAAGAAGAACGGCGAAGAAGAAGACGTCAACAGCGTCGCTACTGGCAACACCGTATAAATTTTCACAGAGAGGAGAGTGGAGTGTTCGCCAAATTATACCCCGAACTGCGTGCCGTTCCTGAGAAATTCAGGAATTACATGCGGATGAATAAATCCAGCTTTGAGCATTTGTTGGATACAGTATGAGGACACATCATTCGACAGGACACTACTTTCCGCAGAGCTATTACTCCAGAAGAGCGGCTGATGGTGACACTACGGTACGTCTATATCGGGGGGTCTCGCACTATATTTGTTCCGATGTTTGATCCACTAATATGTAGTCGGTCGCAGCCCACGTGTTTTAAAACCCTCTCCAGTGTTGTTGAAACATTTTTTGGGGGGCGGTAACTGTTTTATAACTGTTTTATTTACCTTTCTTTGGTAGATATCTTGCAACAGGAGAAAGCTTGACGTCACTCCATTACCAGTTCTGCTTGGGACTGTCGACTATATCCAGGATAATTAAAGAAACATGCTGGGCAATATAGAAGGTGTTGCACGAGGAGTATATTCCACGTCCAACCACCGAACAGTGACTTTGGATTGCATCCAGATTCAAAGAGACATGCCAATTCCCTAATTGTTTGGGAGCGCTCGATGGCAAACAGTGTGCATTATAAAGCTGGAATGCACAGGATCTGAATTTTTTAACTATAAAAAGTACTTTTCCATTGTCTTGATGGCAATAGTTGATGCCGACTATCAGTTTGTTGCTGTTGACATAGGCTCATATGGACGTTCAAACGACTCCAGAGCTTCAAGCAGTCTGACATGGGACGCCGAGTTTATATCGATGACTTTGACTTCCCCAGAGCAGCACCACTCCCTGGAACAGAGGGACAGCCAATGCCTTACGTAATTGTGGCTGACGAGGCATTTCAAATGTGCCACAATCTGATGAAGCCATACAGCAGCCGTGGTTTGAGTCGGACTAAACGGATCTATAACTATAGACTTACTCAGGCTCGTAGAATGTGCTTTCGGTATATTAGCTGCTAAATGGCGAGTCCTTGGCACAGCTATCAACTTGCCAACGAAGACTATTGATGATGTGCTGAAAGCATGTGTCATCCTCACAATTTCATATTGAAGACAGAAAGACCAGTCTTTGACCCTGAGGAAACGTTGGAAAGTCCATTGGACAATTTCAGTCACCCTTCTCTGCGATCTACCATTGCTGTTGCACAACAGAGGGATCGCCTTGTGGCCTATTTCGAATCTGAGGCGGGTCGAGTGCCGTGGCAGGACCAAATGATATAAGTTGTGTATGTTACATTGCAGCCCTAAACTTTCCATCCTGTTTTCTTTGTGTACACATGTCTAGATATGTATTTGATTTAAAATGTTTCATTGTACAAAGTTTTCTGTTCCTTTTCAGAGTGTTTACAATAAAATCGTCGTTGCATTGTGTCCTTTTTTTTATAAAAAACCTTTTTCGCATTTTGCATATGTGTTTCTGGATATATTTATGTAGGTATACCGATGTGTATACATGCATACACAGACTTCCATGTATACAAAAGTCTCTTCAGACTTTGGTATGCATAACTACACAGTCACAAAATTCTCGCGATGCCAGAGTAAACATGGCTGTGTGTACATTAAAGAAGGGTACACAAATAAAGGTATGTATGTGTACCCCTCTGTAATCATGTATACAAACTGCCATGTGTACTCATGTATCACGATAAATTTGTAGCCGAGTAGCTATCTGTAGGAACTTACCCAGCTGTGCACTCATGGGTTTGTATGTGTAGCTATACACACAACTGTTCAAGACACTTTTGCAAGTGCATACAGAGAGGGACACATCTGAATACATTTATGTGTACCCACAAGTATGAATCCACTCTGGCATAGCCAAGAATACATCAGGAGGTATTCATCATTGTGGATTCAAATTATGAATTAGCTGGCCTCCCCCGCAGTAAGCTTTCCCCTCTCCAGTCTATCCTTAATGCAGCAGCCAGGATCACCTATCTAGCAAACCGTTACTCAGATGTTTCTGCTCTGTGCCAGTCACTGCATTGGCTACCCGTACACTATAGAATCCAATTCAAATTGCTCGTTGACACCCACAAAGCTATTCATGGTGCGGCACCTCCTTACCTCTCCACCCTCATCTCTGTCTACCACCCCACCCGTCCCCTTCGCTCTGAATGCGACCTCAGACTAACATCGGCATTAATCCGAACCTCCTATTCCCGACTCCAAGACTTCTCTCGAGCTGCACCAATCCTCTGGAATGCTCTACCCCAAGAAATTAGGACCATCCACAACTTGCATAGCTTCAGACGCTCCCTAAAAACACACCTCTTCAGGGCGGCCTATCATTCTCCCTAACAGTAGTCATTTAGACATAAGATATTCATTGTTATAAGCACCTGTACTTTGTGTTCCCATCCCGTCTTAGATTGTAAGCTCCTTCGAGCAGGGTCACCTTTATTTTTTGCTTTTGTATTGTATTTCCTACATTGATTCTATCTTTATTCTATGTAACTACTGTTCTGTATTACCTACCATTCTGTATTGTATATTTTTCTTATGCGTACCATTGTACTGTAAAGCGCTGTGGAATATGTTGGCGCTATACAAATAAAGTTTTATTATTATTATTATTAGGAATCCACACTGATGAATACCTCTTGATGTATTCTTGGCTATGCCAGAGTGAATTCATACTTGTGGGTACAGAGATGTATACACATACTTCCATGTATACAAAAGTCTGTTGAGAACAGTGTGTATACTTACACATACCCATCCATGTACTCATGGCTACGTATACACAGGTAGCCATGAATGTGTTTTTGTGCACATGTGAAACACCGCGAACATGTATCCACATGTGTCCACATGCACTTACTGCTTGACATGCAAAAATGTGTCTGTCATATATATATGTATGCATATTTCAACTGGCATATACATACATATACATAATGTTGAATCGTAAAGAGAAAAAAATTAAATAAACGAAAAAACACATTTTTACGGGTACAACAAAGTTTTATTTATACACACAGTGAACACACACAGGGAAAAATTGCTACAAAATGTTTGTATACCGGGATGTTGTTGAGCTGTCAAAGTGGCGTGGATTTTGTTGAGGTAGGCTGTGCACACTGGTTATGGCTGAGGAGGTGGTTGGGACTGGGGAAGCAAGCAAGGACATGGACGGAAGGCTAAATTGAGTGAGGCCTTGTTCTTCAGGGTTATCACATACATCTATGGGTGGGGTTTGAGGATGAACAGAGGGGTACGGAGTTGAGGATGTGTGGGTGTGTGTGGGTGTGGATGAAGAGGAGGGAATGACAATGGGAGCAGTTAGGGCAGAACAGTGGGAGCTCGAGTGATGGGATGCCGTGGAATAGGATTGAAGGGCGGATGGGCGGTGAAACATTTGGGAATGATAGTGGGAGGATGAAGTGTAGGAGGAAGCGGACTCCAAAGGATGGTAGGTATAGGGTTGAGGATGTTAGGTGGATCGGGGTTGTGCAGATGCAACAGATAGGGTGAAGGTTGGGCTGAGGAGAGGAATTGGGTATGGAGGTTGGGAAGATGAAGGCTGGGTTGAGGTGTGAGGAATTGGGTATGGAGGTTGGGAAGGCGTAGGTAAGTGTCCTGTCATCCTGAGGTGGAGCAGTGTAGACATGATGCGTGGGGGCTGGAACAGGGGTTGAAATTGGAGCATAGGCGCCAGCAGGAGGATGCCTCACTGCACGATCTTGGGGTGTCTCAGGGCGTTCTTCGGTCCCCCAGTTTGGGCCCATCTGCCTAGCCCGACGGACGGCTCCGTGGCAACACCGGATAATGTACTCCTGCTGATCAGACGTCATGTTCTCCATCTCACTGGCAACCGTCATGAAGTAGTGGTGGTTCGACTTTTTTACATCTGACTGCAGGTTCTTCACAACAATGTGGAGCCGATCAAACCCCTCCGTAATCTGTTTGGAGAAGTGGCTCCACATCTCTTGATGAACCTGCGCCAGATGTAAAGCATCAGTGAGACTGCTCCTATCTGTCCCCTTCTGGCACTGCCGAACAGGGCGAGAAGCAGTAGCACCACTCTCATCAGCAGCGTCAGAGGGCTGAGTTAGGGGAAAAGATGTCTGTCCCTCTTCTGCAGAATTACCGGTGTCACATGAAGCTGCTGCTGCAGGCCTCTCTTGCTCCGCAGATGGGCCGGGGGGCGTGGCCAAGTTGATAGCGCTGTGAACATCCGGGACAACTTCGATGGGCGGGGAACTTGCCGTGATGCGGGTGCCGCGTACTCCCATATGTTCTGTGGGGGTAGGCTGGGGAGGGAAATAAAAAAAAAAAATTAGAACATTTATCTGGATTCACATCAACCTGCAACAAAAAATTAACAGCAAATTAAGCAATAACAGTCTTAGAAGCTTACGGCTACGTTACACGTGACGATGTTCCAGCGACCCAACCAACGATCCCATCTGGCCAGGATTGCTGGAACATCGCTATGTGGTCACTGGTGAGATGGCAGACAGGCAGACTGTCTGGCATCTTACCAGCGATGCGCCGACACCTGACGGTCATAGATAAAACCAGGACTGGAATTAGGTGATACTCTGCAGTGGTGCAAGTTCACACTGGCCTGAAAATTGAACACAACAAAAAGCAACAAATGAGCAAAATACCCCAAAAATGCTACAGTGCAAAAAACATAATCAGGGTACTTAGTACGTGCTAATCGCTGGTCGTTGCGGCACGTCACACGCAGAGATGTCGCTGGCAATGTTGCTGCAACGTCACAAAACCTGTAGTCTTGAAAAAAAAAAAAATAGGATATTGCCCACTTATAATCAAGCTGCACCATCCCCCCACAGCCTGCACTTTACTCACCTCATCCGCTGCTTCCTCATCCGCTGCTTCCATCCTGCCCCCTCTCCAACCTGACCATCCATCCACTCAAATTCTGCCCCCACACACCACTCACCTTCTGTCTCTGAGGGCTCCACCTCACATGTTGCTCCAAGTTCAGGTGCAGTTCCAAGTGTAAACACACCCTCTTAAAATGGCCATCCATGCTTCCATCCTGCCCCCTCTTCAGCCCGCACTATCCATCCACATCCATCCATCCTGCCCCCTCTCTGGGCCGCACCATCCATCCATCCATCCTGCCCCTCTCCGGGCCGCACCATCCATCCATCCATCTACATGCATGCATGCATCCATCCATCCATCCTGCCCCTCTCCAGGTCTCACCATTCATCCATCCGCTCAAATTCTGCCCCCACACACCACTCACCTTCTGTCTCTGAGGGCTCCACCTCACATGTTGCTCCAAGTTCAGGTGCAGTTCCAAGTGTAAACACACCCTCTTAAAATGGCCATCCATGCTTCCATCCTGCCCCCTCTTCAGCCCGCACTATCCATCCACATCCATCCATCCTGCCCCCTCTCTGGGCCGCACCATCCATCCATCCATCCTGCCCCTCTCCGGGCCGCACCATCCATCCATCCATCTACATGCATGCATGCATCCATCCATCCATCCTGCCCCTCTCCAGGTCTCACCATTCATCCATCCGCTCAAATTCTGCCCCCACACACCACTCACCTTCTGTCTCTGAGTGCTCCACCTTACATGTGGCTCCAAGTTCAGGTGCAGCAGCTCTAAGTGCAAACACACCCTCTTAAAATGGCCGCTGCAGAGAGGCTGGGAGGTCCTAGTCATCGTCAGTGCAGGCGCAGTGGTTAAAACAGGAAACAGAAAATGATCCAGTGTTTTAACGATTTCAGCACCATAGGCCCCCTGTTAAGTGCGCTGGACCACACCGGAATCGTTTCTGTCCGGTTTTGTCACCGAAGCCCAAAAACACTACAGGCCTCGTTTTTGGGAGCGGTGAAAAACAGGACAGAAACGGATCCTGCACCGGATTCACAAAAACGGATGGCCAAATAGGGCCAATCCAGCCCCATAGGGATACATGGGGGCTAAAAACGATCCTGTTTCAAAAACGAACAGAACAGGATCACAAAAAACGTAGTGTGAAGCCAGCCTAAGTCAACTTACTGCGTACTGGCATTAAAAATGGCAGTTATCGGGAACAAGTATTCCTATTAAACACTTATTTCCTGATAATAATCAACAGATTAACATGCAAACACTCTTATATGCATTAATGACACAATTCTGTGCTCATGGAAGTGCGATTGGCCTATTTTAACAGGCTATTAAATTACTGTTTCTCATCCGTTGTATAATGCACACGGGTTGGCCAATATAAATACACCCTTAGAAAGAAATACACACCAAATTTATCATCCAGCACTTTTTGTAGTTTTTGTGAACGAGGAGCACCGAACTGAGTTTTTGCACCATGTGAAGGAACCTGAACAGTGTTTTCATTGTTAGAAATGTGTTCAGAGCAATTGTCATTTCCCTCATCCTACTGTTCCTGGCAGGTGATATAAAGTGCCAAACCATGCCTTATTGTATGTAAATCAAAGTGATACTTCATGTAAAATTCCCATGGGAAATTTCACCTCACCCCCTCAGGGATTTCTTCTCATAACAATCAATTCACATTTCTTTCTGTGCATACACCCCATCTTGAATACTTAAATATGACATAAGAAAATATTAGACAAATTATGAAACTGCAAAAATCTCATAGCACCAGTCCAGCATTTTATTATTTTCTAGCACCAGAGCAAATACCAGAGTGCTGGCTCTGAGGGGGACTAAAGTTTCACACCGGCTCCCGAAGGGGAGCTTTAATTCCAAGTTGGAGTTCCTACCACCAGGGTTGGAGGTATAGCAGCAACCACGAGGACCCCGCTTACCACCCACATACACATAGGGGGAAGCTACATACAAGATGCCGCCATACAATCTGCAGGAGAACAGAGAAAGTGAGAGCAAGCCTAAAAGGATATATAGAAGGAGTGAGGGGTCTCAGAGCGACAGCCTGGCTGCAGAGGGGTTAAGTGTTACCGGAGTTAACTGTGTAAAGCTGTAAGAACTGTACCATGAACTCTGTAACTTGGAAGAACTTGAGAGTAAACCCGGTGAACCCTGATTCAGTGTCCGTGTCTGATTCCAGGTATTCTGAACTGTGCATTTCATACCTTTTACCCTGCCAGGAGCAGCCCGACCAGCGGCGGGCTCATCCATTCAGCTGCAACTCATCTGATGTTGCCAGGGCTATGGGGTACTCAGACACATAGGCTGATGAGTAGGGAGTCACGGGTGGACAGGAACCCGGTTCCGTGCCCTGGTTATCATTTAAGTAGATGGTGGGGGAGAAGAGAGTATTTACAGAGGATCGTGACGCTACCTGTAGTTCCCGGTAAATTGGTACCGATGCTGCAAGCCGGCCGCTGAGGTGATAGTGGGTGCAGCAGAGTGTGGAACAGCTCCCTACAGGTGGAGCTATTACCTCAGGGCAGCAGTGAAGGAAGATGGTGAGGAAGGGCAGTAATGGTGATGATGGTTGGTGCTGCAGTTCTTACCCCTCTGATGAGCTGCTGGTGATGCAGAGCCTTACAGGCACCGGCGGGAAGAATAACGGAAACCAGTTCAAGTTTAACTCCACTTTACTAGGTACTGGTAGATGGTAAAATGGGACACGGTAGTTTGGTTTGCAGGGTGATGTTGCCAGCTCAGGTTCCCCCTTATGGAGTCTCTAGATGTTCTCTGCCTTTGTCTTTCAGGGTCTCCTTTCTTCCTCACTTCTACCACCCTCGCAGAGCTCTCCCGCTAGTCCACGGTCTGTATGTACCAGGCAAGGTTTGTGCCCCACCAGTCCGGATAGGAAGCCCGAGAGCGAGAAGGCCTCCTTCCAGCACCGCAATATATGGCCCTTTTCCTGTAGTGTCTTGAACCGGTTCTCGGTCCTGAGGGGTGAGTTACTTGGTGGTGCTGTCAGCAACCCGGTTTCTATGGGCCTTCAGCTCGTCAGTCTGCAGATAGAGCTGAACTGCTATCTGCCTTGGCTTCCTGCGTTGCCGGTGTTCACTCAACGCGACCAGCCGGCTCCAACCAGTCCTGGTCCGTTGCCTGCTGTTCTGGGCCCCCACTTAAAGATGGGGCTCCCTCCTGTCAACTGGGCTGTCAGGCCTGACCTTCCTGCCTGCCTTCCCAGCACCGTCTCACTAACTAAACTTTTCCTTTCCTCCCAGTACCCTATCCTAGGCTCCACCCCCACCCTCCTGGGACCTACTAAATTACCGACCCCCTATTCTAAGTGGTGTAAGTACAGACTCCACAGGTTTAACCCTGAACTGACAACTTTACAGGGGAAAACACATTTTAATAATAAAGTGTAATACTACCCTGTGGCGCCTAACCGCAGGGCAGTACACATCCATCCCTCCATCCTCCTGGCAGAGCTGCGCAGAAGCGGTGGTCCCAATACTGACCACAACCTGTGGGTGGTGTCACGACGAACTAATCCTTGTGAATACCCCTTTACTTGTGAGAACCCGGGACACGGTCCGGACCAGGACCGCCGTGATATCCCCAGCAGTACCCCAGTCCGGTACCAAGTATCCCGTCCCACTGGGTTCCACAACTTGGCTTCACGAGCAGGATGGACCCGGTCCAAAAGAACCAGACCCTGTGTGCCTAAAAATCGTGTTCTGGACTTTTCCCGCCAAATCGGGGCTTAATGGCGGCCATAGGAGCCTGAAGCCATGTGCTGGGGAGGCGTGCCCAGACTCCCCATCGTGGTCCGGCCCGGTCCAAAGCGGGAAAAGAAAGGCCCGCCCTGGCTCCCTTAACTCCGGGGGAGCCAGCCATCAATCCTAAAGAAGAGCCTCCGCCCCAAGTGCACCTACCAATGAGAAGTTGGCGGGAGTTAAAGAGGAAGTCGTCGCCCAAAGGATGCGGAGCAGTCGCCATTGCAGTACACACGGACGGAAGAAGAGGACGCCGAGGATAGCGCTGCAGTCGGAAGATCTACAGTGATCCCGGAGGGCCCACAGAAAGTACTAGTGGATGAACCCGGCCAGGGAAAGAACTCTAGTGACCGAGGCGGCATGGCGGAAGGTGGAAGAAGTCCGGAGGTCCGAGACACCAGGCAGGGTGTGCTGCGATGACCCGGGCCCAATCTGTGCAGAGGACCTGGATTGAAATAGTCGTGCACCAGAGTCAGCAGTTCCTGTTCGAGCAGCCCACTTGGTCTGGCGCCTTCAGTAACACCCAGAGCGAGGAAGAACGCCGCACTGAGATCCTCGTGGATGTATCTGTTCCCAGAGCTGCACCGCAAAATACCACCAGCGTGATCGACTCACTAGGAGCCCTGGAAGAGGGATGGTTACCGCTGCCGGAGCCTTTGATACCCGCGCCTACGACAACTGAGGTGAGAGTGGAGCAGCTCCATTGCTGGTAGGAGAGGAGCGAAGCAAACGATGACTTAATGGGTTTCCTTGGGGACCCTGGCAGTGCAGTGGGCCCTGCAGAGATTATAACCCGGGAAGAGTATTTGAGGCAATGTAAATGGGAGAAGGAAGAGGTAGAGAGGCGAGTACAGAAACAAGTCATGATCGCCCATACTATAGAGGCCAAAGTGGTAGCCCAGCATGATAGAAGTGTGCAGAGATCCCCACGGCACCAGGGACAAATTGTAAAAATCATCGAAGCAAAGGGGTTTGCATTTGCCCGAGAACCGGTGCAGAGCGAGATGTTTTCATCAACAGGCGAGATGTGGAAGTGCACCTTCCAGCAAAGCACCCGGACAGGGAAGTATGAATCGGAGAATGGGTTTCCTACAATGTCATACCTGCATGAATGAGGCGAACCAGTAATGTAAAATGTTTCATACTGTATAGAAGGGATAATAATAATAAAAACATCATAAAAATAGACCATGGAATCCACACAATGTAAAGAACAAGAAAAGCAGAAAAGGGAACGAGCAAATTGAAAACCCCAAGGTATGGTACAGTATGCTCTTATAAGAAAATAAACATAACTATGTGCATATGATGCGGTAAACAATGGTGAAATACTCAGAGGGTAAGAGAACACAAATTGTGGAATGAAGAATATGAGCCAATAGTATGAAACATTAGCCCATGATGGAGCTATCGGTATGCTGACAGGAGGAATGTTACAGATGTGTAACAGAAGTAATTAGCACTAGTGTCACTCACAACCGCACAAGGGCTGGCTGGCAAACTTTGGCCTTGGGGGTAAGTACAAAGTTACGGCATCCCATCTTTAGCTTGCTGATCTCTGGCCACTACATTAAGATTGCGTTCACACATTGCGTATTTTTGCACGCGCTTTTCAAAATACGCAATGTGCCTTTTGTCTGCCGGCAAAGCGAAAAGTAAGAAAACGTAAAAATACTCTGCACTTTTATAGGAAAAAGCACCTACGTAAAAAGAATGACCATGTCAATTCTTTACGCAGCAGCGCCGGCGCTTTTTCCTATAAGGGCGGGCGCTGCTGCATCTGATGTCACAGGGGGGCGGAAGAATCCTGCTTCATCCCCCCCTCTGTGACATGCGTGACTGCCCCCATTAGATTTCACAGTGTATTAATATACACTGCGAAATCAGAGTTAAAGGGAACCTGTCACCTGAATCTAAGTCCCTACACTGCTCCCTATCTATCCCTTTCTCATCTAAAGTGGCCATATTAAACATCTCAAAAATAAGTTTAAACATACAGCAGTCCCCGAGGTTGGGGGACTGGAAAGGCGGGCCCACGCTCCATTCTCCACTCCTCCATTGTGTAGTGCACGTCCCGCTGGGGGCATTATTCTTTTTCCTCTCTGCCCCCACCATTTTGAATCTCCCGCCCTCTGTGACATTGTATGCACCGGCCGCGACGTCACATCCGGCACGGTGCATTATGGGCCGGTCATGTGATCGGCCCTAGTGCATTATGGGGTCGATCACGTGATCGGCCCGGCTTCAATAAGCGCATTGCACATGCGCGGAGCCAGGCTGATCACGTGATCAAGCCATAATGCACTGGGGCCGATCACGTGATGACACATGTTACAGAGGGAGGGGGAACCAGGATTCTTCCTTCCCTCTGTGACATCACCTGCGCTTATGGGCAGAAGAAAGCGTGGGGTGTGAAAGCACCAGCATATTTTGTTGCGCTTTTCTGCGCGGCCGAAAACCGTGGCAAAAAATGTGCGCAAAAAAAGCGCAACAAAATACGCAAATGTGTGAATGTAGCCTTAAGCAGCAAAGGTAAAAGGCTTTCAGTATCATGGTGGCTGGTACATAGATATGGTAACAGAATCAGGCTTACTGCATAGATGCAGGAACAGAACTGAGCTTACTATACAGATACAAGAACAGAACCAAGATTACTACATAGATACAGGAACAGAACACAGTTTACTACATAGATACAAGAACAGAACTGAACTGACTACATAGATACAAGAACAGAACCGAGATTACTACATAGATACAAGAACAGAACCGAGATAACTACATACCGTGTTTTCCCGAAAGTAAGACAGGGTCTTACATTCTTTTTGTGGCCAAAAGTGGCCCCCTGTCTTACTTTCGGGGGGGGGCCTTACATTGGAGGCCCCACCATCCATCCATCCATCCACACACTGCAGCCATCCATCCACACATTCCCACACATACAGACAGACACATGCATACACATGTATACACATATATACACACCATACACACCACACACACCACACACACACATAGCACCGCTTCTTACCGGGTCCGGTGTGGGGTCCCCGATGGTCCTGTGCCGTCCTCTGTGCTCCGGTCCGGTCCCCGAGATGATCCGCTGCCGTCCGCCGTGTTCCGGTGCCGTTTTGCACCGGTATTGCCGGTCCTAGGCTCCATGGTCCCTGTTCTTCCGGTGTTCAGGCCGCAGCTCCGCCCAGGTCATAGTGTGGGCCAATCAGCATAGCGGCGCTCAAGCAAGCATCATCGGGCGCTTGCCTCTGACGTCAGCGCCGCTATGCTGATTGGCCCACACTATGACCTGGGCGGAGCTGCGGCCTGAACTCCGGAAGAACAGGAACCATGGAGCCTAGGACCGGCAATACCGGTGCAAAACGGCACCGGAACACGGCGGACGGCAGCGGATCATCTCGGGGACCGGACCGGAGCACAGAGGACGGCACAGGACCATCGGGGACCCCACACCGGACCCGGTAAGAAGCGGTGCTATGTGTGTGTGTGGTGTGTATGGTGTGTATATATGTGTATGCATGTGTCTGTACGTGTGTATGTATGTATGTAAACCCCCCCCCCGTGTTTCCCCGATAGTAAGACCCCCCTCCCCCCTACCCTGCCTTACATTCGGGGGGGGGGGGTCTTACATTAGCAGACCCCCCGTCCCCCCCCACCCTGTCTTACTTTCTGGGCGGTCTTACTATCGGGAAAACACGGTAGATACAGGAACAGAAACGAGCTTACTACATAGATACAGGAACAGAACAGAGCTTACTATATAAATACTAGATGGTGGCCCGATTCTAATGCATCGGGTATTCTAGAATATGTGGGTGTGTGGGTGTACGGTTGTGCGAGTGTGCAACGGTGGCCCCCTCAGTTCTCACTCACTCCAGGCTTCTGTCCAGCCGCCTCTCACCCTAGCATGTCTTCTTCCTCTTCCTCCAGCATAGACGTCAACAATTCCAAGGCCTCAGGGGGCGGCGTTAATAGGGGGCATCTTAGTAGGCGTGTCCAAGAGCATAGCCCTGATGTGGTGGGCGTGCCCTTGTTCACGGCCATTATGACGCCCCCTTTGGTAGCTCCACCCCCACCTCCCGCGGCCTTTGAATTTCTGGAGTCTATGCCACAAAAAGAAGAAGAAAAATGGCGGGGTGAGCGGCGGGCAGATGGAGCATGGAGCGGCGGCCAGGAGGGAGCGTGGAGCGGGTGAGCAGCGGGCAGGAGACCGAGTGGAGGGGGGCCGGGAGACCGGGCGGATTGTGCCTGTTTCACTGTAACGGAAATCTCGCGTCGCTGATTGGTAGCGCCCAGCCAGCCGCGAACAATCAGCGACGCAGGTTTTGCGTTAGAGACAGTGTGACATGAGTGCAAGGTGAGTGCAAGGTGAGTGTAGGGCTAAGTGTGAGGTCAGTGCAAGGAGAGTGTAGAGCTAAGTGTGAGGTGAGTGCAAGATGAGTGTGACGTGAGTGCAGGGCAAAGTGTGACGTGATTGCAGGGCAGAGTGTGACGGGAGTGCAGGGCAGAGTGTGACGTGAGTGCAGGACAGAGTGTGACGTGAGTGCAAAACAGAGTGTGACGTGAGTGCAGGGCAGAGTGTGACGTGAGTGCAGGGCAGAGTGTGACGTGAGTGCAGGGCAGAGTGTGACGTGAGTGCAGGGCAGAGTGTGACATGAGTGCAGGGCAGAGTGTGACATGAGTGCAGGACAGAGTGTGACGTGAGTGCAGGGCAGAGTGTGACAGGAGTGCAGGGCAGAGTGTGACGGGAGTGCAGGGCAGAGTGTGACGGGAGTGCAGGGCAGAGTGTGACGTGAGTGCAGGGTAAGTGTGAGTGGTGGGTGAGTGTAGGGTGTGTGGGTGTAAGTGGTCTGCAGTACCCGGCTCCTGGTGCTGTGTGCGTTTAACTTAAGGATCTCTGGTAATGTCACAGCCATTTGATTTTGCTCCGGCCATGATTGTGACATCATCAGAGGTCGTTATGTCACACATAACGACGCACCAGCGATACTGATAACGATACGACCTGGCCGGGATCGCTGGTGCGTCGTTTTCACATCGCTGTTCATTTCAAATAGTGGGACGGGAAAGTCAACAGTGAAGTCGGCTTTCCCGCCCGCTATGTGAGTGTAGCGCTATCGTCTCTGTCACGGCAATCCCGCATCGCTGATGCGCGGCCATTGCTTTTTTTGTAAAAAACATATTTGCCGGTACGCATTTCAGATTAATTTCCCCTATGCACAGGGGTGCAGAAAGGCTCTCTGCCGCCTGAGCCTAGGTGGTGGGTTGCTGTCGGTGGCCGCAGGTGGGTGGGGTTGCTGTTGGTGGCCGCGGGTGAGGAGCGGCGAGGGGGGGTGCTGTCGGTAGCTGCCGCTGGTGATTTTACCTTATGCAGCTGGCGCACGTCACACAGGGAGCCGGCTGCATGGTGCAGGAGCCGCCCCCCTCTGCTCCGCGGCTCCCCCTGCCTCCTTGCTGAGTGAGCCTAAAGGCTCATATTGACCATTGGACAGTGCGGCCCTGCCTATGCATGGCACACGTCCCATATGCATGGCACGCGTCCCCTATGCATAGCACACATCCATTATGCATGGCACACATCCATTATGCATGGCACTCATCCATTATGCATGGCACACGTCCATTATGCATGGCACACGTCCCCTATGCATGGCACATGTCCATTATGCATGGCACACGTCCCTTATGCATGGCACACGTCCCCTATGCATGGCACACATCTCCTATGCAGGGCACAGGTCCCCTATGCATGGCACATGTCCATTATGCATGGCACACATCCCCTATGCATGGCACACATCCCCTATGCATGGCAGACGTCCCCTATGCATGGCACACGTCCCGTGTGCATGGCACACGTCCATTATGCATGGCACCCGTCCCCTATGCATAGCACATGTCCCCTATGCATGGCACACGTCCCCTATGCATGTCACACGTCCCCTATGCATGTCACACTTCCATTATGCATGGCACACATCCCCTATGCTTGGCACACGTCCCCTATGCGTGGCACACATCCCCTATGCATGGCACACGTCCCCTATGCGTGGCACACGTCCCCTATGCGTGGCACACGTCCCCTATGCATAGCACACGTCCCCTATGCATAGCACACATCCATTATGCATGGCACACATCCATTATGAATGGCACACATCCATTATGAATGGCACACATCTATTATGCATGTGGCACACGTCCCCTATGTAGGGTACACATCCCCTATGCGTGGCACATGCCCCCCTGTGTTAGATATGGCCCCCATGCTGCTCTATTCTTCCCTCCTCCAGCGCTGATCTCCCAGTCTCCCTCCGTGCTGCTGTGATCGGGCAGAGATGATGCTGCAGAGCTCCTCCACTTCCTGGTTCTGTGCGGTCATGTGATCGGCACAGCAGAGAGTGACATCATCTCTTCGTGCGATCACAGCAGCAGCCAGGAGACCGGAGATACACGGGAGATCAGCGCTGGAGGAGGAGCCAGGAGGTAAGTATACAGTTTATTATTTTACTATGACAGCAGAATGGGGGCCATATCTAACATAGGGGGGGCATGTGCCATCACAGGGGGGGCTCAGGACCATATAATATGTGCCGCTCCCCTAACCCATCACCCTATGCATGGCACACGTCCCTATGCATGTCACACGTCCCCTATGCATGTCACACTTCCATTATGCATGGCACACATCCCCTATGCTTGGCACACGTCCCCTATGCGTGGCACACATCCCCTATGCATGGCACACGTCCCCTATGCGTGGCACACGTCCCCTATGCGTGGCACACGTCCCCTATGCGTGGCACACGTCCCCTATGCATAGCACAACGTCCCCTATGCATAGCACACATCCATTATGCATGGCACACATCCATTATGAATGGCACACATCCATTATGAATGGCACACATCTATTATGCATGTGGCACACGTCCCCTATGTAGGGCACACATCCCCTATGCGTGGCACATGCCCCCCTGTGTTAGATATGGCCCCCATGCTGCTCTATTCTTCCCTCCTCCAGCGCTGATCTCCCAGTCTCCCTCCGTGCTGCTGTGATCGGGCAGAGATGATGCTGCAGAGCTCCTCCACTTCCTGGTTCTGTGCGGTCATGTGATCGGCACAGCAGAGAGTGACATCATCTCTTCGTGCGATCACAGCAGCAGCCAGGAGACCGGAGATACACGGGAGATCAGCGCTGGAGGAGGAGCCAGGAGGTAAGTATACAGTTTATTATTTTACTATGACAGCAGAATGGGGGCCATATCTAACATAGGGGGGGCATGTGCCATCACAGGGGGGGCTCAGGACCATATAATATGTGCCGCTCCCCTAACCCATCACCCTATGCATGGCACACGTCCCCTATGCATGTCACACGTCCCCTATGCATGTCACACTTCCATTATGCATGGCACACATCCCCTATGCTTGGCACACGTCCCCTATGCGTGGCACACATCCCCTATGCATGGCACACGTCCCCTATTCGGTTTCAGCACCACGGTGATGGAGAGCAGCTATGCATATTATATGAGTGGGAGCAGGAGATTTCCCGCTACCTCCTGCAGCCTCCGCCAGCTCACATTTTCCACTACGCCGTACCATCGCAAGAAAAGCACTGTCTGTTGCTGTCGCCAGGTTTTGAATTTGCGTGCCTATTTGCATAGTCTGCCTCTGCAATGAGTGGCCTTTGTCTGGCGCACGATTTCAGCTTCAGACAGACGCCTTAGACAATTATATAGTAGACAAGAACAGAACTGAGATTACTACATACAGGAACAGAACTGAGCCTACTACATAAATACAGGAACAGATCCGAGCTTACTATATAAATACAAGAACAGAACCGAGCTTAGTACACTAGATACAGGAACAGAACAGAGCTTACTACATAGATAGAGGAACAGAACAGAGCTTACTACATAGATACAGGAACAGAACAGAGCTTACTAATAGATACAGGAACAGAACAAAGCTTATATGTAGATATGGGCACATAACCAAGCTTACTACATAGATACAGTACTAGAACTGAGCTTACTACAAAGATACAGTACCAGAACTGACCTTACATAGATACAGTACAGAACTGAGCTTAGGCTACTTTCACATCTGCGTTTTTCAAATCAGGCATAATTTCCCCTTTTTTTTTAAAAATACCGAATCCAGCAACATTGCGTTACTGACCAATGCATTGCCTATGGACTTCTGGTTGCATATTTTTTTCTGACGCATCCTGTCAAATCTGGCACTTCAGGCTTTTTTTAAACCACATTTAGCTGCGTTTTTTATCCGGCTTCCAGCACTTCTAATGAGCAGTGAAGAACCTGATTTGAAAGTACCAGAGATGGGAAAGTACGCTTACTACATAGATATGGGAACAGAACCGAGCTAACTACATAGACACAGAACCAGAACTGAGCTTACTACATAGATATGGGAACAGAATAGAGCTTACTACTCTACATAGATAATAATAATCATCTTTATTTATATAGCTGCAACATATTCTGCAGCGCTTCACAAATCAGAGGTTCATGTTCAAACAATCATAAGAAACATCAGAAAATACAATACAAAATACAATACAATACAATACAAAATACAATACAATACAATACAAGATACAATACAAAGCATAATACAATAATTAGAGCAAAATAATGACAGCCCTGCTCATAAGAGCTTACAATCTAACAATGAGGTAGGGGTGACACAAAGTATAAGTGCTTATTTACAATGATGGTATAGTCAACTTGAGGAGATGGAAAACAGATAGGAGCAGTATAAGTGGCCACCACCCATTATTTGTGATGCATGTGAGACTGGTGGAGCGGATAAGCTATGTCTAAGTGACTTTGTTTTTAGGGATCACCTGAAACTATGTAAGTTGTGGATGGACCTAATTTCTTGGGGTAGAGCATTCCAGAGAACTGGTGCAGCTCGGGAGAAGTCTTGGAGCCGAGAGTGGGAGGTTCGGATTAATGCAGAAGTGAGTCTAAAGTCATTTTCAGAGCGAAGAGAATGGGTGGGGTGATAGACAGAGATGAGGGTAGAGAGGTAGGAGGTGCTGCACTGTGAAGAGCTTTGTGGGTGAGAACAATCAGTTTGAATTGGATCCTATAGTGTATAGGCAGCCAGTGTAATGACTGGCATAGAGCAGAAGCGTCTGAGTAACAGTTAGCTAGATAAGGATCCTGGCTGCTGCACTAAGGATGGACTGGAGAGGGCAGAGTCTTGTGCGGGGGAGGCCAATTAAAATAGAATTACAATAGTCAAGGCGGGAGTGAATCAGGGCCACAGTGAGGGCTTTTGTGGTTTCCAAGGTGAGAAAGGGGCGAATTCTAGAGATGTTCTTCAGGTGCAAGTGGCAAGAGTGGGTGAGAAATTGTATATATGGGGTGAAGGAAAGATCAGAGTCAAACATAACACCCAGACAGCGAGCCTGCTGCCTAGGCGTTATCATGGTGCAGCACACTGAGAGAGAGATGTCAGATTTAGGGAGGTTAGTGGAGGGCGGGAGCAGAAGAAGTTCAGTTTTGGAAAGGTTAAGATTCAGATGGAGAGCGGACATGATATTGGAAACTGTGTTTAGACAATCATTGGTGTTTTTTATTAGAGCAGGAATAAGGTCAGGGGAAGAAGTGTATAGTTGTGTGTCATCAGCATAAAGGTATATATCGATACTGTGAAAAGAAGCAAGGGCAGATAGGGTCTTATCGTTTTAAAGACAGGACAATTTTCAAAACAGTAATGGATGCTCACCTTGAAAGGTTGTGTGACACACAACCAGTATAATAGGCTCAAAATGGCAGCTGCTGCTGGACCCACACTTCCACATGCAATGTGGTCAAAAATCCAAATTCCAAGGGACAATGTGTGGTTTAGTCCGCGCTGCCACAGTAAAAACCTCGTAGTCGAAAGACTTCAATCATACCACCTTTATTAAATCCATCTGACGCGTTTCGGAGCCTGCTATGCCCCTTCCTCAGGGAGTGTATAAGGTTACAGATACTTTACATCTTATTTATATATACTAAATAAATGGTATACACCCTAGTCACATGATCATGACGTCCTGTAGGAGTGGACTGTTGACTCAGGCTGTTGTAAAATATTTCGAAGAACACATCGAATTGGACAAAGATATATATCACATATATAAATACTATAAAAACATACCACATAGACCATAAAATACAGATATTTTCACATTAAACCAATATTCACTAAAAAGTAGTAAAACGTTTTTTATAATAAACGTTTAAAAATAGTCCAATTATAAAACAGACCATCATAAGGATCCAAACTCATCATTATCAGTTCTTAGATGTCAAACATCTAGTGATTTAGCTGCTACACCATCATCCATTATCAATAACATTTTTTTGATTATAATCCACTTCTCTTGATCATATTGAGTAAATTGATAAATTCTATTCTGTCTCTCGTATAGCCATAACTTTTACTTTAGTTGTAATCTGCATAGTGATATCAAATATAAATTGAATTTACTAGTCATCTATGTAAAGTGAATTAAGTCTCATAAAAATACTGAGAAATATACATGTGTGATCAATGATTGTGCACAAAAAATAATAATCAATTTCTCGTTTTCTTCTTTATAGTCAGAAAAAAGAAATAAAAACTGAGTGGATCAATGAATATGGTTTTCTAAAACAAACACCTCCATGTATCTGAAATATAACGCGCCAATCCAGGACTATCCCGTATTAATACATTCTCTGTTTGATACAATTGATGTTTACTTGGGATACTAATAAAAATTGTGAAGTTTATTAAATAATTCATTTCTTTGTGTGTGTCAGGCTGGCTTCACACCATGACAGAGTCCGGTCCGGGGCTGTCCGGTGTAAACCAGACAGCCCCGGACCGGATTTTGGCCCCATAGCATCCTATGGGGCCAGAGGAGCCAGATGGCAGCTCTTTGCCATCCGGTTTCCATCTCTCAGGAAGAATCCTGGGAGAAATCGGATTTCTCTCACCGTACACAAAAACGTTGCTTGCAACGTTTTGTGTCCGGGGAGAAAAATCTCCCCAAATTGACGTATCCTGGATTCTCCCGGATTCCCTAGCAATCCAGCGCTCGCTACCATGGGAGCCTATGGGGCCGGATCTCCCCGGTCCGGGAGGATCTGGGAACCGGACACTTGCGGCTGCAGCTTAGGTTCCACATAAAACATATGTATGTCGGATTGATCCAACTATGTACAAGTCACACCAATGTATATGTATGTAAGCCATGGGACTAGGCCATGAAACAACGCATATTAATCTAAATATTCCTACCAATATCAGATAGAATCCTTCTCAAACTAACCAATCAAAAGTATACATTTGGCTGTGAAGCCATTCATTTTCTACATTTTCCACATAAGGCGTTCATTGCTTTGTCTATGTAGGATTAGATGACTTATTAATTATTGAGATGATACCTGACTTAATTTTAAAAGAATAAGGTGAACCTTATGTGGATTGCGCTGCCTATGGTTAGATCGTGCTGTCTATGCAGAAGTAGGTAAATTACTATTTGTTTGGAGAACATATGACTGGGTTTCAAAAGAAATAGGTGATAGGCTTGTTAACCCTATGTGGATTGTGCCGCATAAGTGCTGCCTACGTAGGAATAGATAATTTACCAATACATCGGGTGACACAGGGTTTGGCTTTAAAATAAGGATTGGATGGTCTAGTTAACCTTATGAAATACACAAAAAATTGAGAGATGGTATACTTGGGATGTGTATTGATAAGTGGTATCGCGATCTGTTCCATCTTGAACACGGATTCCATGCTTTATCTTAAGCGCTGATTCTTTGCTTCATCAAAAAAGAATGTCGAACATTTATAATAAGGAACAATTGATCTAATCTGACTATATAAATATAATTTCAGTAGAAAATGAATGGCTTCACAGCCAAATGTACTATGTTGGTTGTTGAAGAAGGATACCATCTGATATGGAGGAATGGAATAGCGCGTTATGGCTATCCCTGCACATACATATACAGTTAGGGCCAGAAATATTTGGACAGTGACTCAATTTTCGCGAGTTGGGCTCTGCATGCTACCACATTGGATTTGAAATGAAACCTCTACAACAGAATTCAAGTGCAGATTGTAACGTTTAATTTGAAGGGTTGAACAAAAATATCTGATAGAAAATGTAGGAATTGTACACATTTCTTTACAAACACTCCACATTTTAGGAGGTCAAAAGTAATTGGACAAATAAACATAACCCAAACAAAATATTTTTATTTTTAATATTTTGTGGCGAATCCTTTGGAGGCAATCACTGCCTTAAGTCTGGAACCCATGGACATCACCAAACGCTGGGTTTCCTCCTTCTTAATGCTTTGCCAGGCCTTTACAGCCGCAGCCTTCAGGTCTTGCTTGTTTGTGGGTCTTTCCGTCTTAAGTCTGGATTTGAGCAAGTGAAATGCATGCTCAATTGGGTTAAGATCTGGTGATTGACTTGGCCATTGCAGAATGTTCCACTTTTTTGCACTCATGAACTCCTGGGTAGCTTTGGCTGTATGCTTGGGGTCATTGTCCATCTGTACTATGAAGCGCCGTCCAATCAACTTTGCAGCATTTGGCTGAATCTGGGCTGAAAGTATATCCCGGCACACTTCAGAATTCATCCGGCTACTCTTGTCTGCTGTTATGTCATCAATAAACACAAGTGACTCAGTGCCATTGAAAGCCATGCATGCCCATGCCACGTTGCCTCCACCATGTTTTACAGAGAATGTGGTGTGCCTTGGATCATGTGCCGTTCCCTTTCTTCTCCAAACTTTTTTCTTCCCATCATTCTGGTACAGGGTGATCTTTGTCTCATCTGTCCATAGAATACTTTTCCAGAACTGAGCTGGCTTCTTGAGGTGTTTTTCAGCAAATTTAACTCTGGCCTGTCTATTTTTGGAATTGATGAATGGTTTGCATCTAGATGTGAACCCTTTGTATTTACTGTCATGGAGTCCTCTCTTTACTGTTGACTTAGAGACAGATACACCTACTTCACTGAGAGTGTTCTGGACTTCAGTTGATGTTGTGAACGGGTTCTTCTTCACCAAATAAAGTATGCGGCGATCATCCACCACTGTTGTCATCCGTGGACGCCCAGGCCTTTTAGAGTTCCCAAGCTCACCAGTCAATTCCTTTTTTCTCAGAATGTACCCAACTGTTGATTTTGCTACTCCAAGCATGTCTGCTATCTCTCTGATGGATTTTTTCTTTTTTTTCAGCCTCAGGATGTTCTGCTTCACCTCAATTGAGAGTTCCTTTGACCGCATGTTGTCTGGTCACAGCAACAGCTTCCAAATGCAAAACCACACACCTGGAATCCACCCCTGACCTTTTAACTACTTCATTGATTACAAGTTAACGAGGGAGACGCCTTCAGAGTTAATTGCAGCCCTTAGAGTCCATTGTCCAATTACTTTTGGTCCCTTGAAAAAGAGGAGGCTATGCATTACAGAGCTATGATTCCTAAACCCTTTCTCCGATTTGGATGTGGAAACTCTCATATTGCAGCTGGGAGTGTGCACTTTCAGCCCATATTATATATATAATTGTATTTCTGAACATGTTTTTGTAAACAGCTAAAATAACAAAACTTGTGTCACTGTCCAAATATTTCTGGCCCTAACTGTACATTGGTGTGACTTGTACATAGTTGGATCAATCCGACATACATATGTTCTATGTGGAACCTAAGATATAGTGATAATTAAATGATTTGGATTGTTTTCTCAATATGATTGTAATAGTCATAGTGATACAGAGCTTCTATATCAGCTGTTGGGATTGTATGAGGTTGTACTCGGCTGCGCCCCGGAACCTGGAGGTCTGTTAATACCTGAACTGTGCCATTAAACTGTGTGCTGTGTGAGTAAATACCTGAGTATACATGATAGGTGTAAAGCAGGCGGGAGATTCCAAATGAAGGAGGTGGCGATGAAGAAAGAATAACGTCGCCCAGCGGGGCGTGTGCTGCTGCATCGAGGAAGGGCAGAATGGAGCCTGGGCCCGCCTTTTCAGTCCCCAGCCTCAGGGACTTCAGTAAGTTATAAGTTATTTTTCTGCTGTTTTATAGGGCGGATTTAGCTCAGAGAGGGATAGATAGGGAGCAGCTAGGAAGGTGCAGGGACAGGTAGTGATAGTGTAGGGGCTTAGATCCAGGTGACAGGTTCCCTTTAACAATTTACTCAATATGATCAAGACAAGTGGATTATAATCAAATAAAATTTATTGATGAAGGATGATGGCGTAGCAGCTAAATCACTAGATGTTTGACATCTAAGGGTGCCTTCACATTTGCGTTTGGCACGCAGAGCACCGAACGCAGCCAAATACTTGCGCACATGCGTTCCTATTTTTAACATGGGAACGCATGTGCCTGCATTTGGCTGCATTCGGTTGCGTTTGCGCTCGGATGCGCACAATTTGTGCACCCTCCGAACGCAGCATGTTGCATTTTTTGTGCGTTCGTAGGCGCATGTTATATCTGCAAGCGCCCGCAAGCGCACAAGGCATGCATTGAAGTCAATGGATCTGCAGTGTCCTCCGCATAACAGCGCAGGAGAACGTTGCGGATCTCATTGAAATCTCTCCCAGTGGCCGCCGGTGATCAGCTATAGCCGCCGCTGCTCTCCCGCCAGTCCCAGTGCGGGAGATTTGAAGATACAGCTGATCTGACAGCTGTTTAAATCTCCCGCGCCGACATTGAATAGGTGAGGTCGGCACGGGAGATTTGAAGCAGCGATCAGCTGTTTCTTATCTCCTGCACCGATATCATCTATTTAGTGTCGGCGCGGGAGATTTAAACAGCTGTCAGATCAGCTGTATCTTCAAATCTCCCGCGCTGCTACCGGGCGGGAGTGCAGCTGTGGCCAGGAGGAGGAGATCTCTGCTGCTGATCTCCTCCTCCCGGCCACCCCCGAGACAGGGGTGCATACTAATGTGAACGCATGCGGAGATTCTCCACTGCGTTCACATCAGTATGGGCTGCGTTGCACTGCGTTTGAGTCTGCATGCCATACGCATGCAGACACAAATGCAAGTGTGAAGGCACCCTAAGAACTGATAATGATGAGTTAGGATCCTTATGATGGTCTGTTTTATAATTGGACTATTTTTAAATGTTTATTATTAAAAAGTTTTTTACTATTTTTAGTGAATATTGGTTTAATGTGAAAATATATGTATTTTATGATCTATGTGATATGTTTTTATAGTATTTATATATGTGATATATATCTTTGTCCAATTCCGATGTGTTCTTCCAAATATTTTACAACAGCCTGATGTCAACAGTCCACTCCTACAGGAGTCATGATCATGTGACTAGGTGTATATACCATTTATTTAGTATATATAAATAAGATGTAAAGTATCTGTAACCTTATACGTTCCCTGAGGAAGGAGCACAGCAGGTTCCGAAATGCGTCAGATGGATTTAATAAAGGTGTTATAATTGAAGCCTTTCAACTACGAGGTTTTTACTGTGGCAGCGCGGACTAAACCACACATTGTCCCTGGGAATTCTGAATCGCAATATGGTACTGACAGCCAAATCTGCTGATTACCTATCCAATTATTATTATTATATTATTATTAATTTATATAGCGCCATTATATTCCATGGCGCTTTACATGTACATCCAATCAGGGCCGTGTAGAGAGAGAAGAGCAGAGGTCCAAGGGCTGAACCCTGAAGGAACCCCAATAGTGAGAGAAAGAAGGGAGGAAGTGGATCCAACAAATGATACACTGAAAGAGCGATCAGAAAGATAGGAAAAAAGAGAACCAGGATAGGAGAGACAGATGTCCTTGATGCCGATGGAGTGCAGCATGGAGAGTAGGAGATGGTGGTCAACAGTGTCAAAGGCTGCAGAGAGATCAAGAAGAATAAGAAGAGAGTAGTCACCATTACGTTTTGCTGTCAGAAAGTCATTGATCACTTTTTGGTGAGGGCAGTTTCTGTAGAATGTAAGGGGCGGAAACCAGACTGTAATGGGGTCTGGAAGAGAGTGAGCGGAGTGGTAACGGGTGAGGTGGGCGTAGACCAGGTACTCCAGGAGTTTATGAAAGGGAGATTGGAGAGTGGTCTGTAGTTATTTGTGCAGGATGGGTCGAGAGAAGTTTTCATTAATAATGGAGTAATGATCGAGTGTTTGAAGGAGGAGGGGAAGATGCCAGAAGAGAGGTAGAGATTAAAGATTTTGGTTAGGTGAGTGGTGACCAACGGAGAGAGAGACTGGAGTAGGTATGAGGGGATGCGGTCAGCAGTGCATGTGGTGAGACGAGAGGAAGAGAGGAGCCTGGAGACTTCCTCTGTGACTGGGTTGATTATATAGAGTGAGCCGGAGGAAATGTGGGGAGAGGTAGGGGTAACAGCGATTTGAGGTAGGGAGTTGATTTTCTGACAGATGTTTTATATTTTCTCTGTGAAGTAAAAAGCCAGATCATCAGCACAGAGGTCAGTGATAGGGGCCTGCACTTTAGGACTGAGGAGAGAGTGAAAGGTGTCAAAGAGTTTCTTTGGGTTGTTGGATAGTGAGGAGATCAGGGTGGTGAAGTAGGTGTGTTTGGTGAGGTGGAGGGCAAAGTTGTAACTTCTCAGCATAAATTTATAGTGAATAAAGTTTTCTTGTGTGCAGGTTTTTCTCCATAGACGTTCAGCACTTCAAGAGCAACGCTGGAGGAATCGATTTTGTGATGTGAGCCAAGGCTGTTTAACTCTGTGTTTGGAGGCTCTGAGGGTGAGGGGCGCTACTTGGTCCTGGGTGCTTGTGAGAGTGTCATTGTAGTGATTCATTGCCAGATCCGGACAGGAGAAGGAGGAGATTTGAGACAGTGATGAGAGAGTTTGTGAGTGTATGAGTCTTAATGGCCTGTAGATTTCTGAATGTGTATAGGTAGGAGTGTGCTGTGGTGGTGGGCGAGGATTTGTGAGTGTGAAGGAGAGAATGTTGTGATCAGAGAGAGGAAGAGGCGAGTTGTCTAAGGAGGAGGTTGAACAGAGCCGGACAAAAATCAGGTCAAGGGTGTTACCATCCTTGTGTGTCTCAGAGGTTGACAGCTGTGGGAGGCCAAGAGACGTGATTAGAGATAGGAGCTGGGATGCAGATGGGGAGTGGGGCTGTTTATGGGGATGTTGAAGTCTCCCAGAAGAAGGATTGGTAATTCTGAGGACATGCGGCAGCCAAGCAACAAATGACCGAGTAACTGGGCGGGTACCCTAGGGGGCAGTATACCACCACTACTCTGAGGTGGAGGGAGTGAAAAAAACCTAATGGTGTGGACCTCAAAAGAAGGGAATGAGAGAGATGAAGCTGGGGGGATGACCTGGAAAGTATATTGTGGGGACAGGAATAAGCCAACTCCATCACCATGTCTGTTCGCAGTTCTCGGAGAATAGGAGAAATGTAGGCCGCCGTGAGAAATAGCAGCAAGGGAAACCGTGTCTGATCCTGGATCCAGGTTTCAGTGAGGGCCAGCAGATTAAGAGAGTTAGTGAGAAAGTAGTTTTGGATGAAGGGAAGCTTGTTGCATACAGACCGTGGATTCCAGAGGGCACAATTAAAAGAGGGAGATGAAGGTGTGCATGTAATGTTGATAAGGCTAGCATGGTTTCTATGTGTGGTGGGAGAGGGGTTGAAGTTGTGTGGAGGGTGGACCAGGTTTGCGAGAGATATTATCTGACAGGAGCAGCTGTAAAGACATGAAAAGTAAATAGTTTTTGTAATTGTGACATTGTTTAAGATGCAATACCATGGAATATGATAGTCTGAGAGAGGGCCGGACTGGGACTAAAAATCAGCCTGGAAAACAGACCCCACCAGCCCACATACTATAACACCCATCAGCCCCGATCAGTGAAATTTGCTTTTACGTTGTCGTGGCCTCATCACTTTCTTAAAGGAGTTATTTAAAGAGCCACATGGGAATGGGCGGCAGAGTGAATAATCAACCACAGCTCCATTTACATGGTGCTCTACAAAGCCACATTTCTCAGGATTGTGGGGTTCCAGCAGTCAGATCCACAGCAAAGGGCAAGTCATCACCTATACAGAAGAAAAGTGATGACTTCCATATTGGGGATAATTCATTTAAACAGCAGTTAAATGCTGAAAATCAAAGTCCAATACTGCCTCTCTGAAACAGGAGAAGTGGTAATGTGCAGTGTATATATACAGAATAATACAGATACTGAGGATTACACCCAGAAAAACAAGATGCCAGCCACTGCTGGCTCCCCCTGTTTCTCTGAGGATTACACCCAGTATACAGGACAGGAGAAGTGGCACTGTGCAGTGTTATATATACAGAATAATACAGATACTGAGGATTACACCCAGTATACAGGACAGGAGAGAGGTACTGTACAGTGTATATATACAGAATAATACAGATACTGAGGATTACACCCAGTATACAGGACAGGAGAAGTGGTACTGTGCAGTGTATATATACAGAATAATACAGATACTGATGATTACACCCAGTATACAGGACAGGAGAAGTGGTACTGTGCAGTGTATATATACAGAATAATACAGATACTGATGATTACACCCAGTATACAGGACAGGAGAAGTGGTACTGTGCAGTGTATATATACAGAATAATACAGATCCTGAGGATTACACCCAGTATACAGGAATGGAGAGGTGGTACTTTGCATTGTTAATATACAGAATAATACAAATACTAAGGATTACAACCAGTATACAGAACAGGAGAATTATACCCAGGAGGCTATGCTATATAGATAGGAGGCTGTGGTGTATACATAGCCAAGACTCAGCCAGATCCTGGAGATGGGAAAGATGAAAGGTGACGGCAGAAAGTCCAGTGCTGGGCGCAGAGAGGAACAGAATCCATGAAGGCACCGGGAAGAACAGAGAGCGAACTCTGCCCACAGGAAAACTTTCTGATGCTGCACATTAGAAACTGCGGGCTATATACACAACACAGACTACCTGCTGTATACACATTAGAGACTGCCGGCTGTATACACATGAAAGACTGCGGGCTTTATAAACATTACAGACTGCGGGCAGTATACACATTACAGACTGTGGGCCGTATACAAATTACAGACTGGGGGCTGTATACACATTACAGACTGTGGGCCATATACACATTACAGACTGCGAGCTGTGTGCACATTGCAGACTGTGAGCCGTGTGCACATTACAGACTGCAGGCCGTGTGCACATTGCAGACTGCGGGCCGTTGTGCACCTTGCAGACTGCGGGCCGTGTGCATGTTGCAGTTTGTGGGACGTGTGCACATTGCAGACTGTGGGTCGTGTGCTGCCACCCCTCCCCTCACTTCCTCTTACCTGTGCTTTAAAGAGGAGGTGGTGATTGCCTACGTTCCACTGTGGAATGTATATAAGCAGGCTGGTGCCGCCTCCTCCACACTAGGAGGTGGTGGCACTCCCTGCTTTATGCGTTCCACGGTGGAGCGCAGGCAGTCACCACCTCCTCCTTATCAGTCTTCTTTTTAGTTGCAAGGAGACCGGAGTAGCAGGGGAACGCGGAGAGGTGAGAACACATTTTTTTTTTAATAAGTAAGTGCAGGGTGGTCATAGAAAGACCGCTCACCAAATTTTGGGGAAAGGAGGTGGAGTGCATTATAATGTATGGAGAGGTTATGTGGCTACATATTAGCTGCAATATAGAGATATAAGGCTGCACTATAAGGAAGTTTTGAGGCTGCATTACACTATATGGAGTGCTGTGAGGCTGCATTACACTATATGGAGGGATGTAAGGCTGCATTATACTATATGGAGAGACATGAGGCTGAATTACACTATATGGAGAGGCTATAAGGCCGCATTGTATTGTATGGAAGGACATGAGGCTGCATTATACTATATGGAGGTCTGTGAGGATGCATTATACTATATGGAGGGACATGAGGCTGCATTATACTATATGGAGGGCAGTGAGGCTGTACTATGCGATATGGAGGGATGTGAGTCTGCATTACACTATATAGAGGGATGTGAGGCTGCATTTATACTATATGGAGGGTTGTGAGACTGTACTATGCGATATGGAGGGATGTGAGCCTGCATTACACTATGTAGAGGGATGTGAGGCTGATTTATACTATATGGAGGGTTGTAAGGCTGCATTATACTATATGGAGTATAATGTGGGTGCCTTATAATAATTGGATGACCATTGGGGCTACCTTATGAATGGGGGACTATGGTCTGCTTTATAAAATATAGAGGGCTATGGGGGTACATTATAATATATTGAGGAATATAGGGATGCATTATAATAATTTGAGGACTATGGTGGCGGGAGGAGAAAGACCATATAAACCATGAAGGGGGACATATATACCATGATAAGGGCCATATTCCGGGAGGAGGACCATATATAGCAGGATGAGGGACATTGATACATAATGAAGGGGGAGAGGGGTCAATTTGTGAGTCTTTAAAGTATTTAGAGCGTTGCACGTGGCCCATACATCTGACCAATGTGTGTACGGGGGAAGGGTGTCTAAATTTCGCATCGGGGCCCACCAGACTCTAGTTTTGCCATTGGGCAATACGTTTGGCCATTCTGTTATAATGCTAAAAATATATCTTTCCTAACTGTAGTATCTATGCAAACCCCAATATTCATCACTGACCACCAGTGTTTAAGTGTCTAGCAGGGATGCTTTGATGAGAGAAAGTGCATGCAATTGGGAAGGATACGTCTCCACCTCTGAATATACAAATCTCAGACTGGCTTCAGTGATAATTACCTGTGTACACCAGGATGTCCTACTTCAATGAAGTGTCACCACTCTATTTCCCTCAGTTATAATTAATCCCATAAACTCAGTGTGGGGGTGGATATGTCCTCTTCTAGAGATGGCTTATGAATTTTACAATTTATGACATTTATATTCTTATTCATACTTATATGGCACATAACCATACGTTGGTGTTTTCTCTGCCCTTTTTCTTTTTTTCTTGATCTATACATTATTTGAATTCTATGTACTAGTTTTATTATGTTTTTATTATTCCTTTAATGAAGTATATAACTTTTTACATTATTGGTTGGTTGGATTCATGCTTTTTTAAATAGGCTATTTTCTGGTAAACTGTATAATGAGACCTACATAAGGGACCCTATGCAATAATTGGCTGTACTAAATCTGCACTTAGTGTGGTACGTTTCTGCTGATAATGAGGTAAGATCGATCATTATAACTTGGGAGTGATTACAGCGCGCTCACTGTGTAGTGCACCGCAGGGGTGGACACAGACAGAAGAGGGCTCCTGTCCAAAATCAATTTATGGGTTCTTTGCAGTCCAATAGTTCATCATAATCTACTTTTCCACCTACTATAGAGTTGGAAATGGTCCCCCTTACCTCTTGGGTCCATGTACAGCTTCATATGTTGGACCAATGATATGTCTGCCCTTGCTGCACCATCCTGATGACTAGCAATGAACCACTAAAGGGAGAAAAAAAAACTATTTTCTCCCTTTAGCAACATCTTAGTCATTTTCAGTCAAGTTAAGAAATTACAACTACATCCAGCGGTCGCAACAGCAGAGGGGCGTCCAGGCCCATAGAGACATAAGGCCATCATGGGGAGCACTATTCTCAACTGGACACACCTCCTGTTGGTGATTTGCAGACACAGAGCCATTGGCTCCTTGCACTGCCCTTACTCTACAGCTACAAGGCCCACATCTGTAGAATATACCTGTGTCACGTCACTATGCCGCCTGCAATATGGTGCCTGCGGGGCCACGAGTGGGGTATATGACTGCATGAGAACCATACAGGAGGCCATTATTGTGCTGGGACACATAGGGGGTCACCATTAATGTATCTGAGTCTTATAAACAAAATCACCAACTCTGACTCCTCAATTTCCCTGAATCCGACTCCATGACTCCGACTCCATACATGGCTCATGTTTAAGTGATAAATGTATTGTAGCACAATGTGAACATCAGGTTTTAATCATTATGATACATTAATCAAGATATGTAGATAGAACAATAATTCATAATAATATTCAGCACAATGTGCATTGAACTACTGAACCCAATTCATTATATATTTTAGGAGTCGGAGTCGGTCCATTTTAGACTCATTCCGACTCCACAACTCTGCTTATAGGGGAACATTATTACTATATTGGGACTACATAGGAAGAAATGATTAATGTATGTGGCCACACAGGGAGGCATTATTCATTTATTGGGGCCACATAGGATGACATTATTCATTTATGGGGTTTACATAGTGGGATATTGCTAATATATAAGGGCCACAAAGGGTAATTGGTTGGCGGTCAAGGCCCAAATTGTGCCCTGGGGCTATAGGACGGTAATTACAACTACACAACTGTGACACTAGCAGGCGGTAATGCTTTGGTAGAATAGGTATTTCGGACCATATCAGCAATTGACCAACCTCACTGCAATATTTTCTAGGACAAAAAAACAAACTGTTTTAAATTAGTCAAAGTGTCTAAAAAAAATGCCATTCACATGGTGTTACCACAATTTGTAATGATCCGAAGAGTAATGGGTAATACCATTGAAAGTGCACAATGAATCACAATCACAAAATGGGAGATGTTTATTAGCATCCTGAATAGGGCCTGTGCACAATATATACCCTATGGGAATAAGCATGCTAGAAATAGGAGGAAACCACTATGGCTAAATAAAGTGGTAAGAGGTGCAATAAGTGACAAAAAGAAAGCATTTAGGGAATTAAAGCAAGTAGGTAGTGATGAGGCATTAAATAAATACAGAAAATTAAATAACATCTGTAAAAAGCAAATCAAGGCAGCAAAGATTGAGACAGAGAGACTCATTGCCAGAGAAAGTAAAAATAATCCTAAAATATTTTTTAACTACATAAATAGTAAGAAACTAAAAAATGATGGTGTTGGCCCCTTTAAAAATAGTCTGGGTGAAATGGTGGATGAGGATAAGGAAAAAGCCAATATGCTAAATTTTTTTTTTTCCAACAGTATTTACACAAGAAAATCCCATGACAGACAATATGATAAGTGATAACAAAAATTCTCAATTAAATGTAACCTGCTTAACCCAAGAGGAAGTACGGCATAGTCTAAAAATTACTAAAATTGACAAATCCCCGGGCCCAGATGGGATACACTCCAGAGTGCTGCAGGAATTAAGTACTGTCATAGATAGACAATTATTTTTAATATTTAAAGATTCCATAATAACAGGGTCTGTACCACAGGACTGGCGTATAGCAAATGTGGTGCCAATATTCAAAAAGGGGACAAAAACTGAACTTGGAAATGATAGGCCAGTAAGCTTAACCTCTATTGTGGGTAAAATCCTAGAGGGTTTTCTAAGAGATGCTATACTGGAGTATCTGAAGAAAAATAACCTCATGACTGAATATCAACATGGTTTTACAAGGGACCGTTCCTGTCAAACTAACCTGATAAGCTTCTATGAAGAAGTAAGTTCTGAACTGGACCAAAGAAATGCAGTGGATGTGTTGTATATGGACTTTTCAAAAGCTTTTGATACGGTGCCACACAAAAGGTTGATACATAAAATGAGGGCAATGGGGATAGGGGAAAATATGTGTAAGTGGGTTAAGAACTGGCTTAGTGATAGGAAACAAAGGGTGGTCATTAATGGAACACACTCAGAATGGGTCACAGTTAACATTGGGGTACCACAGGGGTCAGTGTTGGGCCCGCTTCTATTTAATATATTTATTAATGACCTTGTAGGGGGCATACAGAGTAGAATCTCAATATTTGCAGATGACACTAAACTATGCAGGGTAATCAATACAGAGGAGGACAATTTTATATTACAGGAGGATTTATGTAAACTAGAACGTGGGCTGATAAATGGCAAATGTGCTTTAATGGGGATAAATGTAAAGTCATGCACTTGGGCAGAGGAAACAAAAGGTATAATTATGTGCTTAATTGTAAAACACTGGGCAAAACTATCACTGAAAAAGACCTGGGTGTATGGGTAGATGACAAACTCACATTTAGTGGCCAGTGTCAGGCAGCTGCTGCTAAGGCAAATAAAATAATGGGATGCATTAAAAGAGGCATAGATGCTCATGAGGAGAACATAATTTTACCTCAATACAAGTCACTAGTGCGACCACACTTAGAATACTGTGTACAATTCTGGTCTCCGGTGTATAGGAAAGACATAGCTGAACTGGAGCGGGTCCAGAGAAGAGCGACAAAAGTCATTAGAGGACTAAGGGGTCTGCAATACCAAGACAGGTTATTAAACTTGGGGTTATTTAGCTTGGAAAAATGAAGTCTTAGGGGTGATCTTATAATAATGTATAAATATATGAGGGGACAGTACAGAGACCTTTCTAATGATCTCTTTACTCTTAGGCATGAGACTGGGACAAGGGGGCATCCTCTACGTCTGGAGGAAAGAAGGTTTAATCATAATCACAGACGTGGATTCTTTACTGTAAGAGCAGTGAGACTATGGAACTCTCTGCCACATGATGTTGTAATGAGTGACTCACTACTAACATTTAAGAAGGGCCTGGATGCCTTTCTTGAAAACTATAATATTACCAGTTATATATACTAGATTCTTTGATAGGGCGTTGATCCAGGGAATTAGTCTGATTGCCGTATCTGGAGTCAGGAAGGAATTTTTTCCCCCAATTGTGGAGCTTAGTTGCCACATGGTTTTTTTTTGCCTTCCTCTGGATCAACATGTTAGGCTATGGGTTGAACTAGATGAACTTAGGGTATGTGCACACTGGCCGGCGGGTTGGACGGCGGCGGCTGGGCGGACCCGCCAGGATGCTCCGGAGCCGTCCAACGGCATCCAGGCGGGTATGTGCGGCGGGTGACGGGCGGGTGCCGGGCAGGTTAGCGCCGGCGGTGTTGCGGCGGCTGGAAGCAGTACATGATTCTGCTTGCAGCCGCTGCACAACCGGCCGGTTTATAGAACATGCTCATTCGTTGCTAACCCGCTGGGAACCCAGCGGGTTAGCAACGGATGAGCATGTGTAAACCGCCGGTGTATGGACACCGGGTGTCGGTTTACATAGGTTTCAATGTTAATCCAAACGCCGGTTTGGATTAACATAAATTTACATGAAATTTATGTAAACCGACCGGCGGTTTACACATCTAAACCGACCCTAACCCGGCCAGTGTGCACATACCCTGAAAGTCTTCCTTCAACCTTAAAAACTATGTTACTATGTTACAATAAAAAAAGACAAAAAGCAAAATTGTATTAAAAAAAAGCACAATAGTTTATATTTTTATATGGTTTCGTGCAAAGATATGACCTAATATTGCTACATTGTTGGAACAAAGTTATGTCCCTGGGACTGCAGCGACGCAGAAACAAATTATTTATTGTAAAAGATAAATAACCATATACGCTGTGATCATACCGATAGAAGAAAGGTAACAATGTAATTAGATCGCGCAATGAATGCTACACAGTGACAGATGTAAAAACACTGGTGGGTCTTGTCCTCTGCTGAAATAGTTAATACAAGTTGACCAATAAGTTATATATATCCTAAACTGTAGGGAAATCACCATAGTCATGTATTAGCATTATGGAACTATTATTACCCGTCCTGGATAATTCAAAAAAGAACAAGAAGAAAAAGGTTACACTGCCCTCTGCTGGGAATAAATGGCATTATCCTGTATCTCTAATAAAAGAGTAACCGTCATTTTAATTATTATCTCATGAATCAATACTATGTGTGAAATGAAGAAGCTTTGCCATATATTATTAGGGAAATTTCCCATACTTTTTTCTTCTCCTGGATTGGACTGGACAATCTGTATTCAGTGAAGAGTGATTTTGCCATTACTGAGATAGGAGAGGACCATTGGTGCTTATAACATTGGTGGAGGGAGGGGCTGGACATTCTATCCTGACACTACAATCCCACTTCTCCATAGAACTTTATAAGCACTAACTGTCATCTCCTATCACAATAATGGGAAAATCTGTATTCACTGCAGACACATCATTTTAGGCATTGAGAATTTTGAACATTATCAGTCCAGGAGAAAAAAAATAAAAAAAATAAAATAAAATATTTTGAAACGCAGGAGGAGAAAGAAGCCGATTCCCCTAATATGTATTATAAAATGTCTTAGTTTCACAAGTACCAGTGATTATGGGACACAGAATGAATGCGATAATTAGGCTTTTAGATGCTGAAAAATTATCCAGGCTGAAATAAAAAGTCTGCGGTCACTTTGTCTGACTCCAGGACGCCGATCTGTGACAGTCACGATTTCCCGGTATTCACCGTTTGTGGGTCACGTGACTGTTTGCACAATGGATATAAGAAGTCTAAAATTATTGGAAATAAGAATCATTTCAGAACTTTTACCCCCCTTAAAGGGAACATATCCCAGGTTTTTGCCATCTCATCTGAGAGCAGCATAATGTAGAGACAGAGAGCCTGATTCCAATGATGTATCACTTAAGGAGCTGCTCAGTGTAGTTTTGATAAAATCACTGTTAAATCAGCTGGACATTATCATTAGCGGCCAGCCATATTTAGGAGCTGCTAAATCTGCAGCATGAGAAATCAGTCATTTTATCACAATGACAGCAAGGAGCTCAGTAAGTGACACATCGCTGGAATCAGGGTCTCTGTCTCTACATTATGCTGCTGTCAAATGGGATGGCAAAAACCCTTGTGTCAGAGTCCGTTTAATGACACCCACAATCTGTACAAATCCATTAAGAATCAAACTAAATTCTTTTTGAGGAAACTAAAAATAGCAAAATTAATGTAATACGGTTGCATAAGGCTATGTGCACACTGGGCGTTTGTGATCCGTTTTTTTTGTGCTGTGTTTTTGCACACAAAAAACGCATCAATTTTTGTTGGGTCAGCAAAGTCTAAGAGACTTGTGAAATGCTGTGCCCACTGATGGGTCTTTTCGTTTTTTACTCGTCAGGTTTTACTGCAAAAACGTGACCAGGAAAAGAAGTGTCATGTCCATTAATTGATCCAGATTTTCAGCCAAGATGCAGCAATACTCGCCCTCCTCGGCGAGCTCTGGAGATTTCTTCCTCCCAGGCACCGCAGATGCGGTGTTTATCGATCTTCCAGGACCTGCACCCCATGTGGCTCAGCCTGTCACATGGTGCACAGGATCTTCAAGTACCGAAACTGGAAGTAAGAAATCATCGGTCACTGCGGGATCGCCGGGAGTGTCTGTCTGTCTCTGGGTGTGTGTCTGTACGTCTGTCTCTGCTGTCTCTGTGTCCCCTTAGTTGTGCTGCATTTGTAATGTTCATAAACGCAATAAGTATGTGCTGCCTGAAGGTTTTCATGCAGAATTTTGTTGACCACAAGTGGATCACTTTTTTTGTGTCTGCACCTAGCCCAAGTGTGAACAACCTCCTATATAGGTTGTGTTCAGAATTACACAGTCACATTTAAACTAATATTATACAGTTAATCACTGCACAGCTGCTCTCATTTACAGTGACTAACCCCATAGAAATATGTAGCTGTCCTAGTAAGATTTCCCTGACATTTTCTTAGATGCATTTTACATTAAGAAGCTACAACACAGCAAAGGGATCTCATTGTTGAACGTTATTAAATAGGAGAAGGATACAAAACAATATCCTCCAGGGCATTAAATATACAATGGAACATTGTGAGGACGGTCATCAAGAAGTGGATTAAATATGGCACAACTGTGACATTACCCAGAATTGATAAACTGAGATTGAACATGCACATCCAATATAGATAAGAACATAAATGAATGAATATATATGCTGAGTTGTGTCAATCTAACCCATGTAAAGTAACATGGGTATCAATAGGATTACCTCAATATGAGACAAAGTATTAAAAACTCATTGGTTGCTTATTTATACATAAAACACATTGGAGGTGCAGCAGTTTAAAGCGAATCTGTAAAGTCAAAAATCCATTTGTAACTGATATTATTTCTAAGGGCCACTTTACACACACCAACTTATCTGTCCAACTTCTGAACAGAACTCTGGTTGCAGTGAAATCATGGACACATTGTTACATTTGTACATAGCCACAAAATGCAGCAATGTGTCCATGATTTCAGTGCAACCAGTAAGTTGGTCAGAAGTTGGACAGATAAGTTGGTGTGTTTAAAGTGGCCTTAATTCCTTTCTCTAAGCTCTCTCTATTCATGTATTTCTATTATTTATACTTACCTTCTATCCTCTGTAAACTTCAAAAGAAAAGATTCATTCCATCTGTCAATCACAGTGAGATCTCTGCTGCCCACTCCCCAAGGAATGAATATTCATGCATCACTACACTGTCCTGCTCTCCGGTGATCTGTTATGTTGTGTGAGTCATTCACTGCAGACAGAGGAGAAGGGAGGGGGGCGGAGGGGTGATCTTTGTTGCAGCTCTTCATGTCATTGTGTGTATGAGACATATGTGTAGTGTGTGCAGTCTGAGATATTCCTATGTGATTATAAGTACATTTGATCATTTCATCATTATAGTAGAAAAAAGGCTTTAATGAGCCTAAAAATGTGGCACAATGTTTCGGTGCGGGGAATGCACCTTTCTCAATATTATATATATCTATACTAGAAAAAAACCTTGCAGCACTCAGCTACTACCAATGATGTACACATGCTGACAAGCTATATAATATGTGAGAATAAATTTAAAAACTTACGTTTTTTTCAAAAAACTCAAAATTCTTATAATTTTTTTAAAATCTGAAGTTCTTAGTACACACATTGGCCAATGTCTGCTTGCTCGTCGACTGCGACAAAGTGACTTCAGGTCCGACGAGTCCTATCGCTGACACCCAAGTCCTCCTTGTCCACCCTACCCCACTACTAAGTGGGCGGACACCATCTAGACCCTAGATCACCAGTAGGCAACAAGGGTGCACATTGCAGTAATGGAGCCAGCAACTCCATAAGATACAAAAGAAAAAAACTGCACAGCACTCACAGACATAATGTGAACTGGTGCCAGCAGGGATTACTGCAATGTGCACCCTCATTGCCTACTGGTGATCTAGGGTCTAGATGGTGTCCACCCACTTAGTAGTGGGGTAGGGTGGACAAGGAGGACTTGGGTGTCAGCGATAGGACTCATCGGACCTGAAGTCACTTTGTCGCAGTCGATGAGCAAGCAAACATTGGCCAATGTGTGTACTAAGAACTTCAGATTTAAAAAAAATAAGAATTTTGAGTTTTCTGAAAAAATAGAATTATTCTTACCGTTAATTCGGTTTCTGGGGCCCTTCCACGACAGCATAGGAGGTTGCCTCTCCACGCCCTATTAGGGACAGGAAGCACAAGAGAGGTTAAAAGGACCCTCCCACCTCCCCTTAGCCAGTGTCTTACCAAGAACCATAGCATGACCAAAGCAAGACATAGCATTCCATGAAAACCAAGGAAATAAAGGGAGGGAATTAGGTGCTGTCGTGGAAGGGCCCCAGAAACCGAATTAACGGTAAGAATAATTCTATTTTCTCCAGGCCCCTTCCACGACAGAATAGGAGGAATACCAACGAATACAAACCTAGGGCGGGACCACAGCCTGCAGGACTTTCCTGCCAAAGGCCAAATCCCTGGTAGAACCCAGGTCCAACCGATAATGCTTAGTGAACGTATGCAGGGAGGACCATGTAGCAGCAGTACAGATCTGCTCCGGAGAAGCCCCCGCCTTTTCAGCCCAGGAGATCGAGGTAGCCCTGGTGGAGTGGGCTGTAAATCCAGAAGGAACCGGCAGATGTTGAGACAGGTAGGACTCGGCAATGGCCCGCTTTATCCAGCCTGCAATGGTGCACTTTGCCACCTTCCTGCCCTTGTGGGGACCAAAGGGCTGGACAAAAAGGTTGTGATCAACCCGCCAGGGCGCCGTAACTTCCAGGTAGCGAAGCACGATCCTGCGAACATCCAACGAGTGGAACTCCTCCTCTCTTGGAGAACGAGGAGACTGACAAAAAGAGGGCAGGACAATGGACTGGGAGCGGTGAAAATCCGAGACCACCTTAGGGAGAAAAGAAGGATCCAGCTGAAGGACGATGCAGTCGTCCCGGACCGTCAAATAAGGCTCCCTAATGGACAGAGCCTGGAGTTCTCCCACCCGGCGGGCGGTCGTAATAGCCACCAGAAAGGCTGCCTTATGAGACAGTAGCCGAAGATCACAGGACAACAAAGGTTCGTATGGAGGACGGGACAACCCAGTCAAGACCACATTGAGATCCCAGGCGGGAGTAAGAACCTTAATCCGTGGACGAATCCTCGAGGCGGACACCATGAACCTGCGAATCCAGCGATGGGAGGCCAAATCCGCATCAAAAACAGAGCTCAGAACGGAAACCTGGACCTTCAACGTGCTAGGCCGAAGTCCAAGGTCCAACCCCGCCTGGAGGAAATCCAAAATCCGAGACACATTAGGATGGAGGGGATCAGGAGGGTGAGAACCACACCAGGAGGAGAATCTCTTCCAGATCTTATTGTAGATAGCATTGGTGACTGGTTTGCGATTCTGTTGCAAGGTCGCCACCACCTTGGCAGACAAGCCCTGAGACTTCAACACACGGGCCTCAGAAGCCAAGCAGCTAAGCTGAGCTTCCGGGGATCTGGATGAAACAGCGGACCCTGCGACAGCAGACTGGGATCCGCTCCCAGAACCACAGGACCGTCGACCCGAAGAGACACAATCAAATTGTACCAGCTCCGTCGTGGCCACAATGGAGCTATCAGGATCGTCGGAACCCCCTCCGTTCTGACCTTCCGTAAGGCCTTGGCCAGTAGGGGAATCGGAGGGAAGGCATACGCCAGACGGAAGTCCCAAGGCTGAGAAAAGGCGTCCACCCCCACATCGTCGTCCGAGGATCCAGGGAGAAGTATGCTGCGACCTTGCGATTGGCGCTGGAGGCGAAGAGGTCGACATCCGGAACACCCCATCGAGCCACCAGGGAGCAAAACACGGCCTGATCCAGACCCCATTCGCCCGGATGAAGGTCGGTGCGGCTGAGGAAGTCCGCCTGAATGTTCAAAGACCCCTTCAGGTGGACTGCGGAAAGAGACAGGAGGCACCGTTCCGCAGCAGATCGGCAGCGGCCAGGAGGGCTTTCTCCACAGCCCGCAACTCCCTGTAATTGGACGAACGAGCCCTGATCAACCGAGGCCACAGCCCCTGAAACGGGGTGCGGGCAACTACAGCCCCCCACCCCCTCTGGCTGGCGTCCGTAGTGAGGGTGACAACCGGGAACTGATCCCAGGCCACCCCTTTCTGCAAGTTTCGGCCATCCAGCCACCAGGGAAGGGACGAGGCGGCAAAACCTGACAGATGAACCCTCCTGTTGAGGGACGACGGCAGGCCGTCCCAGCGGGAATGGACATGGGCTTGAAGCGAGCGGGAGTGAGCTTGAGCCCACATGACCGAGGGGATGCAAGAGGTCATAGACCCCAGTACCGACATCGTCGTTCGCAGTGTGGGAGCGGACATCCGACACAGAGCGGAAACCTTGGTCCGCAGCATCAACCGGTGGTCCTCCGGGAGAAAGGAAGCCTGAGCGTCGGAGTCCAACAGGACCCCGAGAAATCTCCGTTTGGTCGATGCCTGGAGCTGGGACTTCTGAAGATTGGGGATCCAGCCCAAGGATTGCAGTACCCTGAGGCTCTCTGCCACCCTCTTCTGGAGGGCCAACACCGACGGAGCGACAAGAAGAAAGTCGTCCAGATAGGGCACCAGACAAACGCCCCGACCCCTCAGGAAGGCCACTACCTCCGCCATGATCTTCGAGAAGACCCTGGGAGCTGAGGAGATGCCGAAGGGAAGGACATTGAATTGGAAATGGAGAATCTCCCCGTTGCGCACAATCGCAAACCTGAGGAACCGGCGGTGGCGAGGATGAATAGGAACATGGAAGTAAGCATCCCGCAGATCGATGGTGGCCATTTGATGATGATGGCCGACCAAAGGAATCGCTGACCTGACAGACTCCATTTTGAAACGCCGGTAATGGACATGTCGATTGAGGCGTTTCAGGTTGATTATTACCCGAACATCGCCCGATGGTTTTTTTACTAGGAAGAGGCGGGAGTAGTGACCCAATCCTGTGTCCAACCCCGGAACGGGAGAGACCACTTTGGCAAGCAGCATGGCCTGTACCTTGGAGTACAGGACATCCTGCGCCGCCCTGGAAGTCAGTGCCGTGACTTGAAGACCCGAGGGGGGTTCCGACACGAACTCGATGAGGAGACCCCTGGAGATGATGTTCAACACCCACTGGGAAGTGGTGACCTCTCTCCATTGCGGGAGGAAGGCCGCCAGGCGACCCCCCACCGGGATCGAGTCATTGTCTATCGGAGGGCTGAGACCTATGGGAGGGGACAAGAATATTCTTCCCTCTCCCCTTCTGGTAACTCCAGCGACCCGTCTTGCCCTTGCCTTTGGGCTGGGAGGTCTGAGGCACCGAGGAACGAAAAGGCCGTTGGCGGACGGGCTTTTGCTCAGGGAGGGCCTTGCGGTCGGTCGCTTTTTCTAGGATCTCCTCCAAGGCAGGACCAAACACCATCCCCCCTTTAAACGGGAGGGAGCATAGCTTCAGTTTTGAAGTGGAATCCCCACTCCACAACCTTAACCACAAGGCCCGTCTAGCAGAGTTAGAGAGGACCGACGTCCTGGCTGCTAAACGGACCGAATCCGCAGAGGCATCTGCGAGAAAACAAGCCGCTTTCCGAAGCAACGGAAGAGACTCCAGGAGATCCTCCCTAGGGGTACCCTGAGAAATATGAGCCTCCAGCTGGTCCATCCACTTAAGGAGTGACCTGGACACACATGTGGAGGCAATATTCGCCTGCATAGAGGCCGAGGACGACTCCCAGGAGCGCCTCATAAAGCCCTCAATCTTCCGGTCAAGCTGATCCTTGAGCTGGGATGTGTCTTCAAAGGGAAGCGCAGTCTTTTTAGCCACTTTGGCAACCTGCACGTCTACTTTCGGCACATCCCATTGGATCTCACAAGGTTCCAAGGGAAACCGGCGAGATAGATCACTTTTGACTCTCCTCTCAGGGAATTCCCATTCCTGGGAGATGAGGTCCAGGAGTGTAGAATGTACTGGAAACCCCGTCTGCTTAGCCGAGCGGAGGCCCGCAAACATGTCATCCTGTACGGATGAGGGTGTAAGAACTTCCTCTAACCCCATAGTATTCCGGACTGCCCCAATAAGATCCCCTAGGTCATCAGAGGGGAACAGGAATCTACGGAGATCCGCCGGAGGAGCCGCAGCGGAGTCCTCGGGGTCCTCAGAGTCGGAGTCAGGGTTCGGGGTCGGGTCCTCCAAGTCTATCGGGGTAGCCTGAAGCTTCCTTCTTAGGGGAGGGAGGTCCAGCCACTGAAGACACAAATGAAAGAGAGGCCAGGGAAGCTTGAATCTCCTGCTTGACCATGGCCCTCAAGTCATCCACCAGGCTAGGGTGCTCAGCCCTAACCACTTTATCTGTGCAAGTCTGGCACAGCCTCTTATCCCATCCAGCAGGGACCTTCTTACTGCAGACAGGGCATTTAAGAGACTTCTTAGGGGCTGGCTTGTCCTGGAAAACACAAACACAGGACCAGGACCATCAGCCACAAAGCCACCCTCGCAGGAAAAGGACCCCCCCTGTACACCACACTTACTGGGGCAGGGGGACCACTGGGCTCCGCAGATGCGGGAGAAGACATGGTAAAACGGCATACAATAACCTTACCAGTAGTAGACTTCAGGGCAGCCTTTAAGCAGAAAAGGGTGCCCCACCCAGCGGAAATGCGCCCCCAGCCTCCTGCGCTCGGTCCCGGGAAAGCCGCCATAGGAGACGTGCCCGCACGCTGCCCCCAGGACTCACCGCCGGAATCCGGAAGAGACGCGCTCCCAGCGGGGAGCGCGCGCACCCGACCGGAAGTTCCGCCCTCACCGCGTCAGTTCCGGTCACGGGGCAGCGCACAGTGCGCGGGAAGCAGCCGGCGGGCTGCACAGAGGCCGCCAGCGGGGGAACGCCATGGCCCGCATCACCCCACCGGGATCCGGAGGGCCAGGCGGCGGGACCACAGCTCCAGCCATGGGACCAGCAGAGGAGGAACCGAGGCCCGACCAAAGCTGTCCGGCAGCTCCAAGGTAAGCTGTAGGTTGCCGGCCCCCTACAGCCTAGGAAAAACCTCTCCATGCCCCATGGGGACAGGAAAGACACTGGCTAAGGGGAGGTGGGAGGGTCCTTTTAACCTCTCTTGTGCTTCCTGTCCCTAATAGGGCGTGGAGAGGCAACCTCCTATGCTGTCGTGGAAGGGGCCTGGAGAAAAACGTAAGTTTTTTAATTTTTTCTCATATATTATATAGCTTGTCAGCATATGTACATCATTGGTAGTAGCTGAGTGCTGCAAGGTTTTTTTCTAGTATATTGACCCAGCATCCCTGCTGGCACCAGTTCACATTGTCTGTGAGTGCTGTGCAGTTTTTTTTTCTCCATATATATACCGTATATATATATATATATATATATATATATATATATATATATATATATATATAAACAAGCAATGTATTCTTAATACTTTTGTCTCATGTTGGAGTAATTCTATTAATACCTACATCACCTTAAATGGGGTAGATTAACTCAGCACAGTATACTTATTCATTTATGCGTTTATTTACATTGGATATGTGCTAGTTCAGTCTCATTTTATTACTCCTACTCTATATGACTATACAGAACACAGTGTCAGTCTACTACCAGCAGCTCTAACAGTTCATTTAACCAATGAAGCGCCAATGTCTACCTAGTTTATATTACCTAGAACTGAACATCTCTCAGAAAATGATGAAAAAGTGAAGAAGGAAAATAGTCCAGGAGGCTGTCAAGATGCCTACAGCAACAATAAAGGAGCTGCAGGAATTTCTGGCAAGCACTGGTAGTGTACTGCACGTGATGACAATCTTCCATATTTTTCATACGTGTGGCATGTGGGGTAGGCAGCTAGACGAAAACCTTTCCTTAACAAATAATAACATCCGATCCTTTGTATTGCCAAAACCTACATCAAGCCAAAACTTTGTGAGAAAATGTATTATGGTCCGATGAGACTGAGGTTGAATTTTTTTTGCCAGATTTCCAAAAGCTGTTTGGTACAAAGCCAACACTGCTCATCACCAAAAACACCATATCCATAAAGAAGCATGGTGGAGGCAGAATTAGGCTTTAGGGATGGTTCTTGGCAGCTGTAACTGGGGGGCATTAGTTAAGGCAGATGGAGTTAGGGTACCTTTACACGTCGCAACATTGCATGCAATTTCCATTGCAACTTACTGGTTGCAGTGAAATCATGGACACATTGTTACATTTGTACACTGCAACAAAATGGAACAATGTGTCCATGATTTCACTGCAACCAATAAGTTGCAATGGAAGCTTCAAGCCTCTGCTAACAAGCGGAAGATCAATTTCACCTTTCAGAACGACAACAATCCCAAGGCTGGTTTCACACCAGCGTTATTTCAAATCAGGTACAGATCCAGTTCCTTTCAGGATCAGGTTGTTGCCCATTCACTTTTAATGGTGTCTGGTAGCATACAGTAGCAACCAGAAGCCACTGGATGCTACCTGATGCTACATGACACTATTAAAGGTGAATAGGCAACAACCTGATCCTGAAAGAAACTGGATCTGTACCTGATTTGAAATAACGCCGGTGTGAAACCAACCGAAGCAAACCTCTAAATCAACAAAAGAACGGCTTCACCAGAAGCAGGGCTGTGGAGTCGGAGTCGTGGAGTCAGTGCCAGTATAAAATGGACCGACTCAGATCCCTAAAATATAACAAATTGCTGAATATCATTATGAATTATTATGTTCTATCTAAATATCTTGATTATTGTATCATAATAATGATTAAAGTCTGATGTTCACATTGTACTACAATAAATGTATCACTTATACATGAGCCGTGTATGAGGGAGACTGAGTCGGATTCAGGGAAATTAAGGAGTCGGAGGTTTGCCTTAAAGCCCAGTTACACACACACATCTGTGCAGAGATTGGTCACAGATCTCTTGTTGCAGTGAAATCATGGACACATTGTTCTATTTTGTGGCCATGTACAAATGGAACAATGTGTCCATGATTTCACTGCAACCAGAGATCTGACAACAATATATCTGTGTGTGTAAATGGGCCTTTACAGACGCCACAGCCCTGACCAGAAGTACAACGTTTTGGAATGGCCCAGCTACAGACCAGAGTCCATACAGAAAAGTTCTGAGACACTCTCAGAATCGGAGAGATTTGAGGCACTACTGCAAGGAAGAGTGAGCAAAGATTGCCACATCTAGATGCTGTGCGGACACAATCCTACCGAAGAAGGGTCTAATTCATCAAAGCTTTATGCCAGAACTGCAAACTTTTGTTGCGGCTGTGCTAAAGGTTTGTGATTTCTGGCGTTTTGACGTCGATTTCGCCTTGCTCTGATATAGTGGGTAATGCTGGGAATGAAGTGTGATGACCACTGCTTGGCTAATTCCCGATGGGCAGCGGCGTTTGCTACACCCCAAATTTTACAGGGTCTAAAAGACCAGGGATCGGTAACTAGAGGCCATGAAGGACGCCAACAGCTCATTTTTTCAGGATTTGCTTAGCATTACACAGGTGATAATGTAATCACCTGCACTGGTGATGACTCCAACACTTGTGCAATGCTAAGAAAATCCAGAAAACCTGTACTGTTGGCGGCTCTCGAGGCCTGGAATTCCCTACCCCTAGGCTAGAGCATGCCTCTTAATGAAGCTTGCACTCAACCCCTGTACCTTATCAAGACCAGCGTGAGGATCTGGCTTCTCCCAGAGAGAAATTGGAAGGCTGGGCATTGCACTTTTAGGTTGAAGTCACTACAGTACGACTTATGCGAGGACCGCATTGCAATGCCCGGACCGGCCAGCGGCTCTTCTGACCTGACCAGGACAGCTTCATGTATTACTACGCAGATGACACTCTAAAGTCAGGAGAGCCACCAGCCGGGCCGGACAGTGTGAGTCATACGGTAGCGTGACTGCAGCCTTAGAGTGACTGTGATTGGGCTGCCGCTCCACGTTACCTCTAACGTAGCAGCCAAAGAGAACGCTTTGTGTGTTACAAAGGAGGACAACACATGACCACAGGATTCACAAGGTTTTGCACATAATCAATTTTTTGTTTGACTTACCCTAAAAAAAAGGAATACTGTGAAAATATACAGGTGTCATATATAGTGAAGAACCAGACAGACTGACACAATTATGGGATAAAATATTATTTATTGGGATAAAATAGTGAATTTATTAATGCAGCTTTATTCATCAGTTCCAAAATAAGGACAGGAGCAAACACCAAATAGAGGACTTTGCACAATTTTCCTTTACACCTCGTGGTTTCTGTGTCATGTTGATATGAACATGGAGGACGTTTGTAGGACTGAATGTTGTAGGTGTCCAGGGTTCCATTTTTGCAATAAATGTGCAGCCCTTAATCAATATTTAGTTCTTTTCTAACAATCCATTTGACCTTCGTAACGGAGCAGAGGTTCAGGCAGAAATGCAGGAGGGTTGACGGTCACCAGAAGGGACCCTACCGTGCGGCTTTCATAAAATATGGACTATATTGTAGTATTTATGTATGTCAAATCTAAAAATGTAATACTTAGTACATGTAAAAAGCTCATATATTATGGAGTTTGACCAGAATTGATGAGGCTAATTCTGTATAATTTGATTCCATGTTGAACCTGATGGACCAGAATTTCGGGAGACTGATGGAGAAGACCATTAAGGACCAAAAAATTAGTGTTCCTCAAAATGGACTCCTAATACTTCACCTAATATGAGTTTGCAGAGGAACCTATGGGGAATTTCCCATTGAGGATAACCTATGCCCATATGACTCATTAGGTAATGTGGATGTAAGAGGAGACCCCCGATCAGCACCCCCATAATCCCCTCAATCAGTGGTCCTCATACAGAATAGTGACGTGTCAGTGGCATTACACCACACTGTGCCGGTGATGGCTGCTACCAGCTGATCACAAACGTTTAGTAGTCAGATGTTTTCATAATCAAATGATCACCATGAGGTCGGAGCTTTTGCCATTAGTATTTGCATCTTAGTAAAAAGGGTTAAAGTATTTTTGGCATTTTCTAATTAAAGGGAATCAATTAGTTATGAACAAATATACTCGTTACTATTCGTTACACACACGGATAGTACGGTATTCCCAATACTCGTTACTTGGTGAGTATTGCTGGTGCTCGTGGCTGGTGTATCGTTATCGATCAGACACATATTGACACCTCCCTTCAGTACACAAAGGGAGTCGGCCCCCAGCGAGAGCAGATTGAATGTATGCAGGTGTTGTAGGCAGTGAGAACGCAAAAAAGCCCACCCTCCTTCCCTGTCCCGGAAATGCTCATTTTATGGCCGGAAGTGTGTGGCCAGAGACCATCACTAATTACCCTAATTGACTAACACTGAACTCGCTATTCGGACGAACACACAAGTATTAAAAACTATTCGCTACGAATCTCCCACAGCTGAGTATTTCACTCCTCTCTCATCCCTACAATTAATCTGTCACCAGGTTTTTGCTATGTAATCTCAGAGCACCATAATGAAGAAGCAGAGTCCCAGATTACAATGATTGTTCACTTACTAGGTTATTTTGCTATTTCAATGTAGGCAGTGTTTTATCCGCAGGAGATTATCACTACAAAACTAGGTGTCTCCTGCTCTCTAGTCCAAGCACACCCCCACCACTGATTGACAGCTCTCTGTGACTATACAATGGACACAGAAAGCTGTGGTGTAGGCAGGTTATACACAGCTCAACAACCGAGCTCTACTAGATCTGCAGCAGGAAAAACTAAGAACAACTGCTGCACCCTTGCTGGAATCAGGATCTCTGTCCCTAACTGATGCTGCTGTCAGATTAGATAGCAAAAATCAGCCGACAGATTCCCCTTAAAAATGTCTGCCACTTCTTCCAGTCCTGTGGGTTGATGCTCCCCACTATGGATGCATCAGGCCACTGAGTCGTCACGCAACAAACAGCGGATGCTGAGGTTTGAGGGTGACTGCAGATAATCAGCCAAGGGGTATAGTGGACATTGATATTGGAAACGCCAGTGTCCTATAGTCATGTACGACACTTGTAGTGTCTTCTCCAGTGCACAGGACACACAGATCAGTCACACATGGTGTTATATACAGCTGGAAAGAATAAATAGAAAAAAGGCGCTAAATCAGCAGATCTTGGCTGGGAAGGGGGACACGGACTACAGACTACCGCGGAGCAGCTTGTATTCTGCTGATTGGCTTTCAGGAAAGCCACAGTCATTTTACCCATCCCTCATGTCTATATAGTAGTAATTACACAAGTCCTATATGTATATAGAGATGTAATGAGCGTCTGTAGACCATCACGATAAAATCTTGGAATGTAAACGTTTGATAACCAGCGGACCCGTCCTCTTTCTTCAGACATCGATGTGGATCCCGTGCTTCTTGGTCATTATTTCTGTGGTCCCAGTCAGGTACATGACAAGAGAGCAGAGATTGGGCAGTGAGGCAGTGATCGCCACATAAAGCCAATATGGAAGAGGACCGGTCTTCCCAAATGGACACAGCCAGAGCCCATGACGAATTCCATCGCGGACGTGGTGGGAAGTCCAAGATATGAACAACATCCAAGGCAAGAAACACCAAGAGTCCTTCAACCTCAGGAACTGCATAAGGAACTTCAGGGCCAGGGCCACAATAGGGATCAATGTTGTACAGTGAAGAGGAGGACGGTGGGGCAGGTGGAGAGCCGCCTGTGGACAGAAGAAAAGAACATGAGTGACTACAAGGAGAAAGAGAGGATCAGATTAGAGCTGTGATCATTGTAGAGTGCCGTATAACTACATGTAGATTCATCTAATTAATGTCCGCCAGGGACTGCCTGCCTGTGTATATGGAGGCCTCCAGACTGATCTAATCAATGTCCGCCAGGGACTGCCTGCCTGTGTATATGGAGGCCTCCAGACTGATCTAATCAATGTCCGCCAGGGACTGCCTGCCTGTGTATATGGAGGCCTCCAGACTCATCTAATGAATGTCCGCCAGGGACTGCCTGCCTGTGTATATGGAGGCCTCCAGACTCATCTAATTAATGTCCGCCAAGGACTGCCTGCCTGTGTATATGGAGGCCTCCAGACTCATCTAATGAATGTCCGCCAGGGACTGCCTGCCTGTGTATATGGAGGCCTCCAGACTCATCTAATTAATGTCCGCCAGGGACTACCTGCCTGTGTATATGGAGGCCTCCAGACTCATCTAATGAATGTCCGCCAAGGACTGCCTGCCTGTGTATATGGAGGCCTCCAGACTGATCTAATCAATGTCCGCCAGGAACTGCCTGCCTGTGTATATGGAGGCATCCAGACTCATCTAATTAATGTCCGCCAGGGACTGCCTGCCTGTGTATATGGAGGCCTCCAGACTCATCTAATGAATGTCCGCCAGGGACAGCCTGCCTGTGTATATGGAGGCCTCCAGACTCATCTAATGAATGTCCGTCAGGGACAGCCTGCCTGTGTATATGGAGGCCTCCAGACTCATCTAATTAATGTCCGCCAAGGACTGCCTGCCTGTGTATATGGAGGCCTCCAGACTCATCTAATTAATGTCCGCCAAGGACTGCCTGCCTGTGTATATGGAGGCCTCCAGACTGATCTAATCAATGTCCGCCAGGAACTGCCTGCCTGTGTATATGGAGGCATCCAGACTCATCTAATTAATGTCCGCCAGGGACAGCCTGCCTGTGTATATGGAGGCCTCCAGACTCATCTAATTAATGTCCGCCAGGGACAGCCTGCCTGTGTATATGGAGGTCTCCAGACTCATCTAATTAATGTCCGCCAAGGACTGCCTGCCTGTGTATATGGAGGCCTCCAGACTCATCTAATGAATGTCCGCCAGGGACAGCCTGCCTGTGTATATGGAGGCCTCCAGACTCATCTAATGAATGTCCGCCAGGGACTGCCTGCCTGTGTATATGGAGGCCTCCAGACTCATCTAATTAATGTCCGCCAGGGACTGCCTCTCTGTGTATATGGAGGCCTCCAGACTCATCTAATTAATGTCCGCCAGGGACTACCTGCCTGTGTATATGGAGGCCTCCAGACTCATCTAATGAATGTCCGCCAAGGACTGCCTGCCTGTGTATATGGAGGCCTCCAGACTGATCTAATCAATGTCCGCCAGGAACTGCCTGCCTGTGTATATGGAGGCATCCAGACTCATCTAATTAATGTCCGCCAGGGACAGCCTGCCTGTGTATATGGAGGCCTCCAGACTCATCTAATTAATGTCCGCCAGGGACAGCCTGCCTGTGTATATGGAGGTCTCCAGACTCATCTAATTAATGTCCGCCAAGGACTGCCTGCCTGTGTATATGGAGGCCTCCAGACTCATCTAATGAATGTCCGCCAGGGACAGCCTGCCTGTGTATATGGAGGCCTCCAGACTCATCTAATGAATGTCCGCCAGGGACTGCCTGCCTGTGTATATGGAGGCCTCCAGACTCATCTAATTAATGTCCGCCAGGGACTGCCTCTCTGTGTATATGGAGACCTCCAGACTCATCTAATTAATGTCCGCCAGGGACTACCTGCCTGTGTATATGGAGGCCTCCAGACTCATCTAATGAATGTCCGCCAAGGACTGCCTGCCTGTGTATATGGAGGCCTCCAGACTGATCTAATCAATGTCCGCCAGGAACTGCCTGCCTGTGTATATGGAGGCATCCAGACTCATCTAATTAATGTCCGCCAGGGACAGCCTGCCTGTTTATATGGAGGCCTCCAGACTGATCTAATCAATGTCCGCCAGGAACTGCCTGCCTGTGTATATGGAGGCCTCCAGACTCATCTAGCAGATGATGTTAGCAGAGCTGAAGGATTGGGCACCAGATTCTTTATTTCTTCCTGGAGATAAATTGATACCGGTGGTTTCTGGCAGCCGCTTTTTCCCCTCCGGTCATACAGAACACATGCACGCTCAGCTGACTGAGCCCTATATCAAATAATTCTTTCCTGGACAGCTGCTGGTCATCTATAACAGTGTTTATCTACCTATGGGGAGATTTTTGTTTTTATTTTTTACTGATATGCATGTATTTAGGGTTATACATTCTTTTTACAATTGAGTTCTATTAAAGATGTTGCACCATTTACCTTCTATAGCCTCTGTGTTGCCCTGCCTTTTGCAATGCATGCAGAATGAGTCAACAAATAATCAATCAGTGAGCTCATTATGATAGTGTAACAGAAGGGTTTATAAAACGTTTGTCTGTCTTTTCTGGGCTCCTCTCTACTGCACCTAAGGAGAATGGGCAAAAAAAAAACCCTGCAAAATGCAAACACTGCAATATATGTGATCAAACCTAATTCCACGAATGATTATTTAGGCAAAAATAGATGCCGTTAAGTTAAAAAAAGATGTAGTAGGTAGAAAACTCCCAGTAGGTTTTTTCCATATCATACACACAAGTTTATAGAAGAGTAAAAAGGTAAAGGTGAATCCAGTGTCTTATCTCTGAAGAGGAGTCTATTGGTCACAAAGGAAAAATCAGCACCATTTTCCCAGGAGGCCATAAACATGAGCACAATTCAATTGTTCAGAGGAGCCAAGCTGTCACAGCGGTGATCCCTCCACTCCTACTGAGAGGCGCCGAGATCCCCACCCAGCGATCATGTGAATGTAGGCGGATGGGAGCTATAGTGCGAACTATAAACAAGCAGTGGGTGCGACAGCTGTCCTATATACATGTCTGCTCAGCTGTATTCTCAATAGTTCTCAGCAGAGAAAGGGGGAAAACCCGCTCTTATACATCTTAGGAAGCTGCTTATTTCCCACAAGAACATGGGGTCAGGCATGTTGAAATCCAACCTGCCAGACCCCCCCTCATATTCACTATCTACAAAGAATCATCAGAAGGCAGTACATAGGAGAGGGTCAGCTGCTATCATCAGAGTTAGCAAATATTCATGTAACAGCTGCGCTAGGGCTGGGTTCACATTAGTGTTTGCATCTGCAACTGTCCTCCCATCTCTCCTCATGCTCCCCATTTGACTGCCTGCAATCCGGTTTCCGAGCCCACCACTCCACCGAAACAACCCTAAAAAAAAATCACCAACGACCTACTGACTGCCAAGAGCAAGCGACACTACTCCATTCTTCTCCTCCTCGACACAGTCGACCACTCCCTCCTGCTTCAAATTCTAGAATCCCTTGGCATCACTGACCTAGCCCTCTCCTGGCTCTCCTCGTACCTAACAGGCCAGATCGTCAGCGTCACCCACTCCCACACCTCCTCCTTACCCTACCCCAGAGGTCCCCAACTCCAGGCCTCAAGGGCCGCCAACAGTGCAGGTTTTCAGGATTTCCTTAGTACTGCACAGGTGCTAATGTGATCATCTGCACAGTTAATGATTCCAAGCCCTGTGCAATACTAAGGAAATCCTGAAAACCTGCACTGTTGGTGGCCCTTGAGGCCTGGATTTGGGGACCTCTGCCCTACCCCTATCTTTTGGAGTTTCCCAAGGCTCAGTCCTGTGACCCTTATTCTTCTCCATCTACACCCTCAGCCTAGGCCAACTCATTGAGTCCCACGGCCTCCAATACCACCTCTACCTCTCCGGCATGGACATCACCTCTCTGCTATCTAAAATCCCACATTGCCTGCCTGTCCGCCATCTCATCCTTCTTCTCCGCTCGTTTCCTCACACTCAACTTGGATAAAACAGAGTTCATAGTTTTCCCCCCAAGTCGCTCTTCCGCCCTACCCGACCTAACCATCACTGTCAATGACTGCACACTCTCACCCGTCCCCTACGCCAAGTGCCTCGGTGTAATCCTCGACTCTGCCCTCTCCTTCAAGCCACACATCCAGGCCCTCGCCATCTCCTGCCACCTCCAGCTTAAAACATCTCACGGATCCGCTCCTTCCTTGACCATGACACTGCCAAAATGCTTGTCCACGCACTCATTATCTCTCACCTCGACTACTGCAACCTCCTGTTCACCGGCCTCCCCGCTTCCTCCCTTGCACCCCTCCGAACCAACCTCAATTCCGCTGCCCAACTCATCCACCTGTCTCCCCATTACTCCCCTGTCTCCCCCTTATGCCGAGCCCTCCACTGGCTCCCTACTTCCCAGAGAGCTCAGTTCAAAACCCTAACCCTAACATACAAGGCCATACACAACCTGTCCCCTCCATACATCTCCGACTTGGCCTCCCGATACCACCCCTCACGCAACCTGCGCTCCTCTCAAGAACTCCTTCTCGTCTCCCCCCCCCGCAGCTCCACCTCCCACAACCGCATACAAGTCTTCTCTCGTGCATCCGCCATACTCTGGAACTCCCTCCCCCACCACATCATACACTCCCCTACCCTGGGAACCTTCAAGAAAAACCTGAAGACCCACATCTTCCTTCAAGCCTATAACCCACACTGAGACCTAATCCACTGCACCATCTCACCTCTCCTCCTCCTACTGTCTCCACCCATCCCCTATAGACTGTGAGCCCTTGTGGACAGGATCTCTGCCCTAATGTATCTGTATGATTGATTTGTCGTTATTTATGTTCTCGTCCTTGTTCTGCTCTTACACATGTAAAGCGCCATGGAACCAATGGCGCTTTATAAATAAATAATAATAATGCGTCTGGAGTGCCACAAACGCAGACATTCTGATGTGAACGCAGCGGTGATTGTCCGCATGCGTTCACATAGTTCTTCATTCTAAATGTGCCTGGCCACCCAATCAGTGGTGTTGGCGGCCAGGAAGCGAAGATCAGCAGCGGTAGCAAAAAAACAGATCTCCCAGCCGCCAATGATTACCTTCTTCGCCGCTGAACTCCTCCTCCTGGCCGCGGCATCTGGGAAGGAGGAAGGAGGGAGGGAGGGAGGAAGGAAGGAAGGAAGGAGGGAGGGAGGAAGGAAAGAGGGAGGGAGGAAGGAAGGAAGGAAGGAAGGAGAGAGGAAGGAAGGAGGGAGGAGGGAGGAAGGAAAGAGGGAGGGAGGGAGGAAGGAAAGAGGGAGGGAGGGAGGAAGGAAGGAAAGAAGGAGGGAGGAAGGAAGGAGGGAGGAAGGAAGGAGGGAGGAAGGAAGGGAGGGAGGGAGGGAGGAAGGAAGGAGAGAGGAGGGAAGGAAGGAAGGAAGGAAGGAGGGAGGAAGGAGGGAGGAAGGAGGGAGGGAGGAAGGAGGGAGGAAGGAGGGAGGAAGGAGGGAGGGAAGGAAGGAAGGAGGGAGGAGGGAGGAAGGAAGGAAGGGAGGAGGAAAGAGGGAGGAAAGAGGGAGGAAGAGGAGGAGGGAGGGAGGAAGGAGGGAAGGAGGGAGGAAGGGAGGGAGGAAGGAGGGAGGGAGGAGGAGGAGGAAGGGAGGAGAGGAAGAGGGAGGGAGGAAGGAGGGAGGGAGGAAGGAAGGAGGGAGGGAGGAGGGAGGAAGGGAGGGAGGAAGGAGGGAGGGAGGAGGGAGGAGGGAGGAAGGAAGGAGGGAGGAAGGGAGGGAGGAAGGGAGGAGGGAGGAAGGAAGGAGGGAGGAAGGAAGGAAGGAGGAAGGAGGAAGGAAGGAAGGAAGGAGGGAGGAGGGAGGGAGGAAGGAGAGAGGAAGGAAGGAGGGAGGAAGGAGGGAGGGAGATAGGAGGGAGGAAGGAGGGAGGAAGGAGGGAGGGAGGGAGGAAGGAGGGAGGGAGGGAGGGAGGAAGGAGAGAGGAAGGAAGGAAGGAAGGAGAGATAGAGAGAAGGAGCGAGAGAAGGAGAGAGAGAAGAGAAAGAAGGAGAGAGAGAAGGAGAGAGAGAAGGAGAGCGAGAAGGAGAGCGAGAAGGAGAGCGAGAAGGAGAGCGAGAAGGAGAGCGAGAAGGAGAGCGAGAGAAGAGAAAGAGGAGAGAGAGGAGAGAGAGAGAGAGAGAAAGAGAGAAAGAGAGAGAGAAAGAGAAAGAGAGAGGAGAGAGAGACAGAGAGAGACAGAGAGAGAGAGACAGACAGAGGAGAGAGAGAGAGAGAGAGAGAGAGAGAGAGAGAGAGAGAGAGAGAGAGAGAGAGAGAGAGAGAGAGAGAGAGACACAGAGGAGAGGAGAGAGAGAGGGAGACAGAGAGAGAGAGAGGACAGACAGACACCGGGCACTTACTATGAGGATTTTGGTGTGACCCACAGCGTCTGCCTGCGTTGTCATGCGTATGACACTGCGGATCCGTTGAGCGCCATTCATTGTGTGCATGAGGACCCTTGCGTATGAAGCGAGCGCTCTCAGACACACAAAAAATGCAACATGTTGCGTCCGGAGGGAGTTATAAAAAAAACACATTCAAACGCAAACGTATGCGAACAGAACGCAAATGTGAAAGTGGCCTAACTCATCTTTTCAAGTCATTTCAAAAGCGGAGATGAGAAAACCTAAACCTTAAGCATGAAGTATGGGAAAAATGATATAATGATAATTATTCTGAAATATTTCGTTGATTTGGAGATTTGATTTTGACATTTTTCTGCACTTTTTCCAGTTCTGTGCGGTCCCTAAAATACATCTGCTCGTCCTTGTTTAAAGGATTAGACGCTGGCCCATTTGGACCTTATTAGTCGGCGTCTAGGATGCCCGTCCGGCATCAGTGCTGTGAAATCCAAGTTGGTTTTGGGTGGAGTCGGAGTCTGATTCAGAGAAACTGAAGAGTCGGATGTTTGGCTTACTGACTCCACAGCCCTGCCGGGCGCCGTCCTTCACCTGGTGTCCCGGGCGCCGCCCTTCACCTGGTGTCCCGGGCGCCGCCCTTCACCTGGTGTCCCGGGCGCCGCCCTTCACCTGGTGTCCCGGGCGCCGCCCTTCACCTGGTGTCCCGGGCGCCGCCCTTCACCTGGTGTCCCGGGCGCCGCCCTTCACCTGGTGTCCCGGGCGCCGCCCTTCACCTGGTGTCCCGGGCGCCGCCCTTCACCTGGTGTCCCGGGCGCCGCCCTTCACCTGGTGTCCCGGGCGCCGCCCTTCACCTGGTGTCCGGGGCACATAATACCACTGCCGGCCTTTTTGAGGGACACACTGACATGTCCATGTGATCGGCCATTTTCCAGTTTACATATTTATCACCACATAGAGGACAGGGGCACATTTTCCTGAAGTGACTGCTGCACTGCCCGGCTCATACGGTTTCCTCCGTCACCCTGTCCCCGGTCTCTAAGGTAACCGCTGACATGGCGCATCTATAGGTCGCACGTCTCATCTCACTACAAACGCTCAATTAACGTTTACCCTCGTCTGTGCTGCCCCGGTGACAGCTCCATCCTCTGACAATCTGCCATCTCTACATATTACAGAACGCGGGGATTTTCAGCAATGCTCCCTGCTGACTGCACTGTAAATATAAGAGTTGTCTCATCTGCTCGTTGTTGCCCGGGGCTCAGTATATGTCTATATTTACAGAATTATACAGATGTAAGCAGCAGCACAGGGGAGCACATAAGATTTCGGCTGTCATACAAATAAAAGCTTGTAATCACCCGTCCTGTCTCACAAACCTGTGGAAAACAATGGCCTTGCTGCCCTCAAAAGTAAACTTTTATCGGTGCACGTCAGTCTAAGGCCCTTTTCACATCAGCGTTTTTTGCTGAATGCGGCGGATCCAGCAGATTTACCGTATCTGCCACCTAATGGCTGACTTGCGCTATACCTGCAGCAAGCCCCCATTCATGCTCTATGGGGAGTGTGGCAGGTGCAGTAAGTGCGGTTTTGCCACAATCTGGCAAATCTGGCAGTTGCGGCTGTGCAAAAAATGTGGTTGGCTGCGGTTTTTTTTTGCGCGGCTGTGCCGGATCACGGCACAACTGCCCTTGCTGCAGGCATACCGCAAGTCGGCCATTAGGTGGCAGATAAGGTAAAATTTGCCGGATCTGCCGCATTCAGCAAAAGACGCTGATGTGAAAGGTCCCTAATTGTTGATTCTCATGCGCTGTCATTTTTCAGCCAGTAATTTTTAAGTTGGTGGTTCTTCATTATCAGCATTATGTCAGCACTGTCGGCGCTGGAACTTCCTTTCTCTTACTTCTCAGCATTCATTGCAACTGCCCTGAGCTGAAGTCTCATTTATGACTGTATGTAGTTTTACAGATAGAGAACAGGTGCAGAAAGACAAAGAACGCTCCAAATTTCCTACAGAGCAGCATTTCCAAGTTCCAGACCTTATGAGCCCCAAAAGATGAGTTTTCCAGATTTGATTAGCATTGCAGAGGGGGAAGAACCTGTGGCAATTTCTGATCCCTTGATATTAATTGCATCACCTGTGCAATAGTAAAGAAATACTGAAAACATGATCTGTTGGAGGGGCCGTGAGGGTCTGGACTTTGAGAAACGATGCTGCAGAGAGACCCACCCCAACATCACAAAATACCCACCCCAACATCACAATAGACCCACGCCAATATCAAGACAGACCCACGCCAACATCAAGACCCACCCCAACATCAAGACCCACCTGTATTGCTAATAAAAAATATGGATATCTTATAGCCTACATTATGTAACATTGTTTATATGCTTTGATAAAGTGTGGTCACTAGACCAAGTGTGGAATGTATTGCAAATATGAAATATGGTTGTCTGAACCCAAGCACTATATATTGCAATATATTGCATTGTATTTATATATTTTGATATTAAGAAACTAGTTCATTCAAATGAACTGTCTTGATGTCTGCCATCCACAAACTGAGTGTTTGCTCTGTGTTGATACAGTAAGACAATGTTAATTGTTCTATGGTCTTTGAAGTTGTGTGTCTTCTACACAAATGACCACTGTGATATTTGCTTTGACAAACAGTGGTATTGTAACCAAAATACTGATTCAATTAGTGTATGAACCTTTACCATTATGTTCTATGAGAAATACACAGATCGATTGTCTAGAATAATGTTTGTAAGTAAACTTCTCGAGATAACGGAACTTGGCCAATTCTGTTTGATCGACAAGTCAAAGCTTATCAACATTAACCAGTCTTCCATTGTCTTAAGCCTTATAAAAGTCTCTGGAATCATGATACAGACAGAAGCATTTTTGGTGGTGACTTCTCAGGAGTTCTCTGTCAATATTACAGATGATGCTCATAAGCTCCTTGATGAAGAAGTAATTTTGTGTAACTGAATACAGTGTTGTGTTTTCCCACTGAGCTCTCCTGTCTTCATTGTGCTTCTCTGATTGATGTTACAAGACAAGATGATGTGCAACTCCGTGGTGATGTGATGTAAGTAAATGCATAACCTTTATGTGCTGATTATACAAATAGTGTATGCAATATCATATTGTTCTTTTTATAGTTTTGTATTCTAAATTAGCCTTAATAAAATTACTTGATTACCTTCTTTAAAGTCGTATCCGAGCCTATTTATCAAAACAATTGGCAAAACACCCACCCCAACATTAAGACCCACCCCAACATCAAGAAAGACCCACCCCAACATCAAGAAAGACCCACCCACTCCAGCATCAAGAAAGACCCACCCACTCCAGCATCAAGAAAGACCCACCCACTCCAACATCAAGACCCACCCACTCCAACATCAAGACCCACCCACTCCAACATCAAGACCCACCCACTCCAACATCAAGACCCACCCACTCCAACATCAAGACCCACCCACTCCAACATCAAGACCCACCCACTCCAACATCAAGACCCACCCACTCCAACATCAAGACCCACCCACTCCAGCATCAAGAAAGACCCACTCCAGCATCAAGAAAGACCCACTCCAGCATCAAGAAAGACCTACTCCAGCATCAAGAAAGACCCACTCCAGCATCAAGAAAGACCCACTCCAGCATCAAGAAAGACCCACTCCAACATCAAGACCCACCCACCCCAACATCAAGACCCACCCACCCCAACATCAAGACCCACCCACCCCAACATCAAGACCCACCCACCCCAACATCAAGACCCACCAACTCCAACATCAAGACCCACCCACTCCAGCATCAAGAAAGACCCACTCCAGCATCAAGAAAGACCCACTCCAGCATCAAGAAAGACCCACTCTAGCATCAAGAAAGACCCACTCCAGCATCAAGAAAGACCCACTCCAGCATCAAGACCCACCCACCCCAACATCAAGACCCCCCACCCCAACATCAAGACCCACCCACCCCAACATCAAGACCCACCCACCCCAACATCAAGACCCACCCACTCCAACATCAAGACCCACCCACTCCAACATCAAGACCCACCCACTCCAACATCAAGACCCACCCACTCCAACATCAAGACCCACCCACTCCAGCATCAAAAAAGACCCACTCCAGCATCAAAAAAGACCCACTCCAGCATCAAGAAAGACCCACTCCAGCATCAAGAAAGACCCACTCCAGCATCAAGAAAGACCCACTCCAGCATCAAGAAAGACCCACTCCAGCATCAAGAAAGACCCACTCCAGCATCAAGAAAGACCCACTCCAGCATCAAGAAAGACCCACTCCAGCATCAAGAAAGGCCCACTCCAGCATCAAGAAAGGCCCACTCCAGCATCAAGAAAGGCCCACTCCTGCATCAAGAAAGGCCCACTCCTGCATCAAGAAAGGCCCACTCCTGCATCAAGAAAGGCCCACTCCTGCATCAAGAAAGGCCCACTCCAGCATCAAGAAAGGCCCACTCCAGCATCAAGAAAGGCCCACTCCAGCATCAAGAAAGGCCCACTCCAGCATCAAGAAAGTCCCACTCCAGCATCAAGAAAGGCCCACTCCAACATCAAGAAAGGCCCACTCCAACATCAAGAAAGGCCCACTCCAACATCAAGAAAGGCCCACTCCAACATCAAGAAAGGCCCACTCCAACATCAAGAAAGGCCCACTCCAACATCAAGAAAGGCCCACTCCAACATCAAGAAAGGCCCACTCCAACATCATCAAAGACCCACCCCAACATCAAAGAACCACCCCAACATCATCAAAGACCCACCCCAACATTATCAAAGACCCACCCCAACAACATCAAAGACCCACCCCAATATCATCAAAGACCCACCCCAATATCATCAAAGACCCACCCCAACAACATCAAGACCCACCCCAACATCATCAAAGACCCACCCCAACATCATCAAAGACCCACCCCAACATCATCAAAGACCCACCCCCACTTCCTGTAAAAACAAAGACTCCTTCCTAATATTTCCACATAAGTGTCTGGATAGCCAATATCTTCCTCCCACCTTGGTCATCATGCCTCGGGCATCTTTACTAGAGACAGTGAGGTGTGGAATATACACTTTTTTTCTCTTTTTATTCCCCTTAAGCTTGGCTATAGAAAGTGATATAATAAATGTACAAAACCAAAAAGCATGTAAAAAATATATGAAAAACACTTGAAACTCGAGGCATTATTCTCTTTATAAGCAATAGACATAGGGATGATGATTAATACTCCTATTTTCAATGACTTTCAATAACAAGGTGAAATAAACTCTCACAGCACAAAGGTTGTTCAGTGAGAACATGGATGTATCACAGCTCTGGAGCGGAGATTCACTGCCGCCGGCACTTTTATTGCAATCAAATGGCCTCCCTGAGGAATTGGAGGTAAACAGCTTCCATTATACAGCTGCATGAAAGGCTGCAAATCGGAGAAATAATGGAGCAAAGAACATCACTCACAGAACAACAACAGAGAGAACTGAGGTCCTTATACAGCCCCGTATAGAAGAATATAGAAATATAGATGGAGACCTGATGCTATCGCATTGGGAGATACCCCCCCAAGCCTCCCCCCGCACCCTCAGCCTCCCAACGCACCCTCAGCCTGCCCCACTCCCCCTGCGCAGTGTTACTGCTGGTTGCTTTCAGGATGGCAAGGACTTGTGTGACGTCATGTGGTCAGGTGATGTGCAGGGTCACATGATCCCACTGGCCTCCCGGGGCGGTCAGCGGTAACTGTGCAGGGTGGGGGAAGGGGGGGTTAGCTGATGGTGCGGGGGGAGGGTTGTTGGCCTGCAGTGCAGCATTTGCCATATTAAAAGAGACCCATAACTTGGGTCTCCCAATATGGCGTCTGGCGCACTTCCGGTCAACGCGGTGGACTGTGGGACAGCGTTACAAACCGGACAGAAGCCACAAGGCTATTAGGTAAGTAGATTATTATAAAAAAAATACAGTAAAGGGCCTTATAATGTATATGCATGCGGCAGTGACATAAATACCTGTTATTACTATACTCAGAACAGTTCTCTATATCTGTGGGAAACGTACAATAACTGCTGGTTTCTGCTACAATGGCAGCCTGTGTTCTAAGATATTGTGGGTAATGGTTCCTATTGTGGAGGCTGTGCTTGTATTGCAGGAGAGATATAGGTTATGAGTAGAGCAGATATTGAAAAATACTATTCCCTATGACTACTGTTCCTGGCAGATACAGCTCGTGAGCACAAGGTCTGTAGGAGTTGAGGGTCAACTAATAGACCCCTCTCCATAATTCCTACCACTTGCATCGTTGTCCTGTTGTAAGCAGGGCTGTGGAGTCTGTAAGTCTAGCCTCTGACTCCAAATCCTTAATCCTGAATCTGACTCAAGACTCCACACCCCTAGTGTGCAGTAGGTTAGCCAAACTTCCAACTCTAACAAAATGGACACCAAGTCAGACTGCAGGACACTAGTTGTAAGGCCAGCTAGACTTGTTCGACATTCATCACCAGAGTACAGACCATGATGTCCAGACCAGCAGAAGGGACTCCTGACCCAAACTCAACAACCTTATATACTGCTGTTGAATTTGGGTTAGGAGACACAGTCCAGACATTACGGTTTATTCTCTAGACCGGTTTCACATGTCCAACAGAAACTCATAGAAGTGTCTCATAGGTAAACATAGGGTAAGTGACTTCAGGTGAGGGGACCGTAGCTAGTCCGGACAGCACCGTCTGTATGGCCTCAGGCTACATTCCCACTATGAACTTTAGGAGAGGTTCTGACGTTGCAGACTTTCTGCTCCCATCATGTAAATCAGGTCACCTGCATTTTTATGTGTTTTTAGTCTCTTTTCGGTATGTCATGTTTTAAATAAAGCTGCTTTGTTTTTGATACTTCCTGGTATTAGTTTTTGACAAAACTTTATTTATACAGTCATATGCAGATCACATGCATTTTTGATAAGGTCACTAAAATGCACTAATAACGCACGTGCGTTTTTCACCCTTGAATTTTCCACATCTAATGCAAGTCTATGGGGAAAATCTGCACCTAAAACTCAGTGTAACCGCAAGAGATATTGATGTGCTGTGGATATGAAACGCCGTGCAGGCCAGAATACACCGAGTACAAAATAAGTGCAGATGGCAGGAGATTTCTATATATCCATCCACCGAGCCGGAACTAGAAGACACAGACAGTAGATACGACAAGGTGCAGAAACTCACCCAACGCTCACTGTGGGATAGTGGTCTACAATTCGTAGAAATTAGGCCAAAACTAATACTATGGGGAATTGTATCAAAGCTGTGAGCACACGTAGATATGGCCACCATGTGCCGCATGTCAGCACACAGACGGCATCTGACGCGCACCCCAGCGCTATACAACCTCGGGAAACATGCTGTAGGTTTCATTTTTGCGAACAAGAAAAACTAATGACACAAGTAAATAAAAAAATTGGAAATTGAGCAAAACCGGATGAAAATCAGATCCAGCAAACTGATGGAAAACGGTCCGTGATGTGCGAGCTCAGCCTGGCCAACACACAAAATGTATGATCATTCCTGAGCAATATAGGTTTAATGTCAATAGAGGTACAGGATGAAAAATAAACTCTACGATCAATCAGCAAAGTCATTAGCAGATTAGTCAATAAACAGCGTGTGTATGTGTAAATCAGCGGAGGGTACCGCATCCTACATTCACTGGAGAGGACAATAGCGCCCCCCGATGACACACTGCCAATCACTCAACTGCAGAACAGATGTGTGTGAATAATCACAATGCAATAAACTGGTACAAATCCTTCAGTTTCTTTTTGCCTTTCTGTGGATCAACATATTAGGTTATAGGGTGAACTTTGGTTACTTGTGTCTTTTTTTACCCATGAAAAAAGGTAATTTAAAGTTGATTTTAATCAATAGATCTTGAATAATATTTCCACAATTGGATGTGATTAAAAAAGCAATGTTCCTGTGCTGAGATAATCTTATATATGTATCCCTGCTATGTACTGTGTAATTGATGCGTCTGACTGTACAGGGACATGGTCTGATCATACCACATCTCCTGTGCTGAGATAATCTTATATATGTGTCCTTGCTATGTACTGTGTAATGGATGTGTCTGACCATACCACAACTCCCAGGAGAGGATAAAGGAAAAGAGAATACAGACATTACAGCACAGGATCACAGATGATTCTTTTTGTGAAGTAAAACATTTTTTAAAAACAGGCACACAAACTCACAAAAATAATTTACTGTAAGGTCTGTATACTCTTTTGTCCCCCCTTGTCCGGGAGATGTAGTATGATCAGACCATGTGCCTGTACTGTCAGACACATCCATAACACAGTACATAGCAGGGATATATATATAAGATTATCTCAGCACAGGAGTTGAGGTATGATCAGACCATGTCCCTGTACGGTCAGACACATCTATTACACAGTACATAGCAGGGACACATATATAAGATTATCTCAGCACAGGAGATGTGGTATGATCAGACCATGTTCCTGTATGGTCAGACACATCCATTACACAGTACATAGCAGGGACACATATATAAGATTATCTCAGCACAGGAGATGTGGTATGATCAGACCATGTTCCTGTATGGTCAGACACATCCATTACACAGTACATAGCAGGGACACATATATAAGATTATCTCAGCACAGGAGATGTGGTATGATCAGACCATGTTCCTGTATGGTCAGACACATCCATTACACAGTACATAACAAAATATTTCCTTAAGCCTTAAGTAATACTATAAAAAAAGGGAAACAAATAAAAAAAAACAAAAAAAAAAAAAAAAAAAACACACACACTTTTACAGTATTCCCACTGGTAACAACATCCTCTCTATATGTGCTGTAACCAAAAATGACCTGTATATGTGCGATATTGCACCACATCTGGTATTTCTTGCCCTAAAACTCCAGTAAAACAGTAAGTGTGAACATAGCCCACATGAGAATCACCACTGTGATCTTATTTTCTATTAAACTAATTTATGATCATTATTTTATACCCATTTTATATTAAATTGATATATTTTAAGTCTTTGCATTCGTGTCACTCTTCATTATGCGACAACATGATTCTGCACACTGGGATGTCAAGGACGACTGGAAGCCATATTCTCCAGTAGTATTCCGGAAGGCTTTCCTATGAAATATTCAGCAGTGATGAGGAGAGATGACCTATTTTTGGTGACTGAACATTCAGGTTGCAAAAAGAAAAAAAAAAATCTAAGATGTGTCATTGCTGTAAGTACGGCCATAGCTACAGCACTTAGCAAAGAGTGCACAGCGCCCCCCGGCTGCAACATGAGGTGAACAGTGTAAGGCCAGTCACCACGAGACTTCAATTAATGACACCTACGGTATATGATCTGCTATGTAGAGATCGCAATGAATGGTTACCCGGATGCCAGTGGCGGTACATGTGTTTTTTCCTGGCCAGGGTGGTTCATGTTAAAGAGAACCTGGCAGCAGGATTCATTATTATAACGTAAAGCTGTGGTGATAACACGGACACCTGCGGTGAAAGAATCCGGTCTGTGGATGTGGAATAATCATCCTTAAAGTTTCTATGTAATTACGTCTTCTGTGCGTCAGGGCAGGACTTGGGGGTCGAGGCTTCTTCTCTGCCTTCTGTTTCTCTCACAGTTCACTGATTTTCAGTGATCTGAATCCTTTTTGAAATAGTCATTGAGGTAGGCGGCACATGCACAGTGCGACTCCAGATGGTCTGCAATAAAATGGCGCCAGAGGCAGCGCATGCGCAGGTCGAGACTTCAACTTAATTAGGAAGACATGAGCTGAAACTCAATCTGTACGATGCACTCAATCCAGTAGCATTTTATTGAGTACCTGCAGACCGGATAAAGAAAAACATTGCGCACATACCCCCCACCCCAATGATAGCAGCGACGGAGCAGAATTTCAGGCTCTCTTTAAAGCACCACTCCAGCGATTTTTCATTTTTTTTATTTCAATACTGTAGTGAGTCCCTACCCCCAATCTTATACTCACAGGTTGCTGTCCATCTCCAGCGATTTGTGATCTGCTGGCAGCTCTAGAGGTCACACAATTCAATACAACTCTATGAGATCCTCATTCTGGCTCTAAGGGCCCCGTCACACCCGGCGACAGGGCTGGGGATGTCGGCGGCGACTGGCAGGTGCGCGCAACGTTCTTGGCGCCCCGCCAGTGTCGCCGTCCCCCATTTACACGGGGGCGACATCTCCAGCCACGCGCCGGCGAACTGTCAGGCGGCATCGCCGTTGGGGTGTCTGAAAACCCAGCGGCGATGCAGGACAATGGGAGCCTATGGCTCCCACCACCTGACAGGTCGCCGGCGCCCGGTTACATGGGGCGATGTGTGCACATCGCCCCAGATCGGTCGCCTGCTTTCAGAACACTGCTCTGAAACCAGGTGACCTCCCGGTGGTGCCGACATCACCCCTTTGCATGAGGCGATGTAGGGGCGATGTCGCCGCCAATAGGCCACGCCCCTACATCACCGTTGTAATGAGCGGCGATGTCGCCCCGTGTGACGGACCCTTAATAGGTTTAAACTGAGAGCTTGTTACGCAACATCTGACTTCCAGTAAGTGTGATGTTACGGGCCAAGATGGCGAGACTGGAACAACACCGAATAAGTATGGGAACGCTGGAGGTTATGTAGAAGACAGGGTGAAGGGGACTTAGATTTAAAGCACCACTCTAGGGCAAAAAAACACCCGCTAGTGTGATGCTTTAAGGATCCATCGCAGCCTATGATATGTATGGCTCCTTAATGATCACTCTAAAACTCCTCTAGCCAAGGCTGGATGATGCCGCTCCTTGTACCCAGCATTTGGGCACACCCCCTGCTATTCCCATATTATAATTGACCAGTCTTTAATATTTGCAGCAACAACATCACTGACCTGTAAGGAGAAGGAACCGGCAAGGAAGAAATGATCCAAATCTATGATACAGGCAAAGAACCCCGCCAGAATAACTTCACAGAAGTCGCTTCTCTTCCGGAGTCCGATGACGATGGCCCACGACCACATGCCGATCACACCGTGGGTCGTATTGTCGGACAGGGCCCGAAGCCAATCGTTCTGCTGGATGAACGGTGCTTGCTGCACTTTGTCTGCCAGAAAGCAGAAGATGCCCAACCCTAGACTGGAGGCTACGGACGCCGTGCTGAAGGTCTGGAGCAGCGCATCGGCCTTCTCCATCTCTGAAGCCATTGCGACTTACAAGGCACTAAAATTCCGGGATACGACCAGCCCATGTCAACATTGATTCATTCTGCAAAACACAAAAACACCATGTAAGCAAAGCAAACAGCGGCCATACATTACATATGCTGTGAAGGTATACAGTTCCTGCTCCCCTCAAATATATTATTTTCTTTACAAAATTGATAATTAACCCCAGCCTTATTATATAGAGACTTGGCCTTAAGGAACTCTCCTTCATTTTCCTATCAGGTAGTCACACTGACAGCGACCTTTCCCTGTGCATTGTGTCACTAATCATTGCAACCTTCCAAAAGGGCACAGGAGAAAGACACAAAAACACAAGAAATTATTAAAGAAGGAGTTGCCTGCAGACTAACATCATCTGAATGTAAATCAACAAAACTAATAAGTAACTTCGTGATATATCTTATCAGATAAAATCCGCTTCTTTTTCCCATTAATGAGATAGGAGATGACAGTTGGTGTTCATAATGTTCTATGGAACCAGCAGTGGAATGTGTCTACCTCTAGCTCCTCCCACCATAGAATATTAAAAGCACCAACTGCCATCTCCTATCTCAGTAATGGGAAAATCTGCGTTCACTGAAGACACATCATACCCATAAATTGAGAATGATCCATCAGTCCTGGGGGAAAAAGAAGCAGAATTCTCGGATAAGATATACTACAAAGTTTCTTATTTTCATGTATACTATTGATTTATGAAATCAAAATTAAAACGACGCTTACTCATCATAAAGAATCATCTGGATAAGACTTGCTGAATATTATATTAGACCCCTGGCGCCGTCTCAGCATAGCCACTCCTCTATTTACTCACCTTATTAATTCCACTGTCTACCAGCTCCTGGTGTTGCTTACATGTAAACATGACGTCTATTGCAACTTTATGCCACAGGCCATCATTAGCTTTTCATGCAGCTTTATGGAGCACATTCAGAACTGAAAGTGGATTAGTGTGTACTATGTTAACTCCTTCACCCCCAGGCCATTTTCCGTTTCTGCCAATATAGCCATATAAGGGCTTGTTTATTGTACTTTTGAATAACATCGTTCATTTTACCATAAAGTGTACTGGAAAATGGGGAAAAATTCCAAGTGTGGTGAAAAAAGTGCAAGTCAATGTTTGTTTTTTTTGGGTTTTTGTTCACTACATGGTAAAATGATGTGACGGTGTGATGCCTCAGGTCGGTACGAGTTCGTACATACCAAACAAGTATACTATTACGATTATGTAAGTGGTGGAAAAAAATACAGTTTTAAAATAAAAAAATAATAAAAAAAAAAAAAAAAAGAATAGCTCTTTTGCACCAATATTCCGTGACCTGTAGCGTTCTTATTTTTCGGGATCTGGGGCTGTGTGACGGCTTATTTTTTGCATCTTGAGCTGACTTTTCTAGTGATACCATTGCTGGGTGGATGTGATGTTTTGATCGTCTGTTATTGCATTTTGTTACAATGTTGCAACGACAAAAAAAAAAACAAAAAAAAAACAAACTTAATTTTAGCATTTTTAATTTTTTTATTCTGCTACGCGGTTTCCCAATCTGATTAATTGATTTTATATTTTGATAGATCGGGCAGTTTCTGAAACGTGGCGATACCAAATGTCTATTTTTTTTCATATGTTTATTTTCAATGGGACAAAACGGGGGTGATTTTAAACTGTTTTCACATTTTTTTTAAAACTTTTTTTGTTCTTTTTAACATTTCCTTGATTTTACACTGCCCCTTAGGGCACCTCAGCACTGCACAATGTGATCACTTGTGTTTATGCAGAGAGATGTTTTCACCATCCCTCTACACAGCACAAATGATTACATTCTGCCAGAGACACCGCTTGCGCATCGTCAGCAGGAAGTGACTTATGAAGGCATCTGGAGTCATCAACTGACCCCGTGCTGTCATGACAATGCAACGATGCCCCGTGATCAAATCATAGGGCTTTTGATGCAGGCAGTGAAGAGTGTGATCCCCTCCGCAGTGCTTTAGTATCACGCAGTGATTGACAGCACAATCTAAGGGGGTTAACAGTGCTAATCAGATCAGCTGACATGGGTTGGGGGATGATGCGAGCTCAACGCCTGAGCTCACAGCAAAGGGTGGGAAGCGGGCCAAGGGCGTACTATTACACCCTGGTTGGAAAGGGGTTAATGAATCAATCTGTCTGAGAGATTATATCCATATATATGTATATATATATGTATATATATATATATATTATATATATATATATATATATATATTATATATATAATATTATATATACACACACACACACACACAACACACACACACCATCACAATGAATTAGAATATCGTCAAAAAGTCAATTTTTCTTCAGTAATTCAATACAAAATAGTTAAACACATATATAATATTAGAGTCATTACACACACAGTAATCTATTTCAAGTGTTTATTTCTGTTAATGATTATGGCTTAACAGCCAATGAAAGTCCAAAGGTCATTATCTCAGAAAATTGAAGTAGAGAGGATGAAGGGTTAAAAACCATGCTGCCGAATTCCATGAGACACCAACGGGTGAATATAATATTGATTTATTAGTCTATGCGTTTCGGGGCTCCCGGAAACATGGGCAATATGGTATTGATTTGTCCTGATGAAGGGACCAGGGAGCCCTGAAATGTGTCGTCTACTAAATCTATATTATATTCACCCTTTGATGTCTCGTGGAATACGGCAGCGCGGTTTTTAACCCTTCATCCTCCCTACTCTATATGCACCACACTGGGGACTGCAGCCGTGATCTGCTTTTTATAGTGGTTGTGACTCTTACCACCACACAAGGTGAAGCCTCTGATACCTGTTTAGGCCATATTTTATCTCTCAGACCCTTCATCCTCCCTACTTTAATTTTTCTAAGGTAATGATTTTGGGTTTTTCATTGGCTGTAAGCCATAATCATCAACATTTACAGAAATAAACACTTGAAATGGATCACTCTGTTGTAATCACCTCTATATAATTATATGTTTCACTTTATGCATTGAATTACTGAGATAAATGAACTTTTTGATGATCTTCCAATTCACTGAGATGCTCCTGTATAATCTGTTTATTTCCAATGTTTGAACGCACATTGTAGGGGGTTTCCTACAAGCTAAATTCATATACGGTATATCTGTGTGAATAGAAAATTAAGACACTGTACTGGAAAGAGAAACCTTTTCATAAAGACACGGTGACAATGGGCGGCCCCGGGGATCGGTGACTGCACTTTACATTCGAGCCCTGCAGCATTATTGTGAAGAATATTCCGGTAATATAAGAGAACGGCAGATTATTTCCTGGTGATAGGACTCACATTCACAGACTGATGAAAGCATCCGGAATCAGCACAAGACATCGCTAACGAACGAGCAATTAACCAGATACAGGAATGTGGAGAAGAAGAAAATCACAAGATAACTGAAATCTTCCTACTGAAGGTCGAGAATAGGAGAAAAGAACATAAGAAACCCCTACAGGAGAAGAGTCACTGAGCGCTAATGGAGGAGGCGGAGGACTCCCGCGTCATCCGTGTTATACACCTGGTGTTCACAGTAGGACGTGTCACCATCATATCCAGGGGACTGTTCACATGTCCATGATGTGTTTACTGACCAATCGTCTGTACAAAACTCACCAAAAAGTGACCATACCCTTAACCCTATGACATCTGGATAAAAGCTTTACACAGGGAGCAAACATGTAAGGAGAGACATGTTATGTGCGGCATCCTATGCCTCCGAATGCTCAGCGCTGTACAGTATCCTTGGTGCTGTGGCGGCATCTTAACGCCTCTGTCGGCTCGGTGCTGTGCGGTATCTTACGCCGTTGTCAGCTCGGTGCGCTGTGCGGCATCTTAACGCCTCTGTCGGCTCGGGTGCTGTGCGGCATCTTACTGCCGCTGTCGGCTGGTGCTGGTGCGGCATCTTAGCCGCTTGTCGGCACGGTGCTGTGCGGCATCTTACGCCGCTGTCGGCACGGTGCTGTGCGGCATCTTACGCCGCGGTCGGCACGGTGCTGTGCGGCCATCTTACGCCGCTGTCGGCTCGGTGCTGTGCGGCATCGTTACGCCGGCTGTGGCCCGGCTCGGTGCTGTGCGGCATCTTACGCCGCTGTCGGCTCGGTGCGTGCGGCATTCTTACGCCCTGTCGGCTCGGTGCTGTGCGGTATCGTGTTCGCTTCGTAGGCCCCTTTCACATCGGTGTTTTTCGCTGAATGCCAGCAGATCCTGCAGATTTAACACTTCTGCAGCACACTTGCGGCAAGTCCCTTTCATTCTCTATGGGACTTGCGGCAGATGCGGTAAATGTGTTTTTGCCACAATCCGGCACTTGCGGCAGGTCAAAAATTGCGGTCTGCTCAGCACTGGTGCGGTATCTTACGCCTCGATATGCTCAGCGCTGTGCGGTATCTTACGCCTCGATATGCTCTGCTCAGCGCTGTGCGGTATCTTACGCCTCGATATGCTCAGCGCTGTGCGGTATCTTACGCCTCAGTCTGCTCAGCGCTGTGCGGTCTCTTACGCCTCGATATGCTCAGCGCTGTGCGGTATCTTACGCCTCGATACTCCGGCGCTGTGCGGGTAATCTTACTCCTCGATATGCTGCGGCGCTGTGCGGTATCTTACGCCTCGGTCTGCTCGGCGCTGTGCGGTATCTTACGCCTCGTCTGCTCGGCGCTGTGCGGTATCTTACGCCTCGGTCATGCTCGGCGCTGTGCGGTATCTTACGCCTCTGGTCTGCTCGGCGCTGTGCCGGTATCTTTCGCCCCGGTCTGCTCGGCGCTGTGCGGTATTCATACGCCTCGGTCTGCTCGGCGCTGTGCGGTATCTTACGCCTCGGTATGCTCGGCGCTGGGGTGCGGGTATCCTTACGGCCTCGTATGCTCGGCGCTGTGCGGTATCTTACGCCTCGGTAATGCTCGGCGCTGTGCGGTATCTTACGCCTCGGTCTGCTCGGCGCTGTGGCGGTATCTTACGCCTCGGTCCTGCTCGGCGCTGTGCGGTATCTTACGCCTCGGGTCTGCTCGGCGCTGTGCGGTATCTTACGCCTCGGTCTGCTCAAGCGCTGTGCGGTATCTTACCCCTCGATTGCTCGTCGCTGTGCGGTATCTTACAGCCTCGATATGCTCGTCACTGTGCGGTATCTTACGCCTCGATATGCTCGGCGCTGGTGCGGTATCTTACGCCTCGATATGCTCGTCACTGTGCGGTAATTTACGCCTCGATATAGCTCAGCGCTGTGGCGGTATCTTACGTCTCGATATGCTCGGCGCGGGTGCGGTATCTTACGCCTTCGATATGCTCAGCGCTGTGCGGTATCTTACGTTCTCGATATGCTCGGCGCTGTGCGGTATCTTACGCCTCGGTCTGCTCAGTGCTGTGCGGTATCTTACGTCTCGATATGCTCAGCGCTGTGCCGTATCTTACGCCTCGATATGCTCAGCGCTGTGCCGTATCTTACGCCTCGATATGCTCGGCGCTGTGCGGTATCTTACGCCTCGGTCTGCTCAGTGCTGTGCGGTATCTTCTCTCGATATGCTCAGCGCTGTGCCGTATCTTACGCCTCGATATGCTCGGCGCTGTGCGGTATCTTACGCCTCGATATGCTCTGGCTCTTTGCAGCCCAATAATTATTTCCCAGCTCTTTCTTGCATTGATCCCTTGAAAACTGGAAATGAGATTACAGGCCCCGGGGACGGTGATCAGTACACGGCGACTGTGGCTTCACAGCTAGCTCTATTGCCCAGAAGAATATTCTGAATGGAGCATGCTGGGAGTTGTAGTCCCGCCTCACTGCTGATTGGCTGACCTATTCCTATGGTCGCGCAAAGTGCACTGGTCTCTACCTCCTTAACCCCCTCCATAGGACAGCGCCCCCCACAGTCGGTGCAGCGACTGCTGTGCCCCGGTGATCCGAGCTCTGCAGGTAACGGCCGCTCACTGGACCTGCCCGGCTCTTCCGGGACTCGCCGGCTGGAAACTGAGAGGCTGGGCCGAAAAGCCAGGCGTGATTGGCTGAAGCTGGAACTCCATGCCTTTGTGATTGGCTGAAGCTGGAGCTTCATGGCCTTGTGATTGGCTAAGACGCAGCAGTAAGGTCCCGGTGCACCGCCTAATCCCAGGCGTCAGTGCAGACTCAGAGCTCGGCTGACTGCGCTCAGGTGTACGGGGCAGAGACCGGGGACACAGGTGGATGAGAGGTGACCGGGGCCTTCGCCTGCCACAGGAGACCCATTGTCTGCCACTGGGGCAGTGTTCCCCCCTGTCCTGCGCTTTTACTGAGTCCTGGGCATTGTGTGTGTGCAAATGAGAGCACACAACCCACCCGGCCCCACCCCCGGTGCTGCTCTCCCCCGTCTCTTCCTCCTGTGAATTGCACACGCTGATGGCAGTGGCCTCCTGTACAGAGCCGGCACATCTCTTGTGATCTCCTGCCACCTCGTGCAGGACATGGGGGATGGGTCCTATCAGTGCACATACACCGGTAGGATAGGGGGAAAGAAGGGGGTGGGAGCACCCCCCCCCAGGGGGCCCCATCAGGAGAGATACACAGGGGAGGTGGGGCATTAGGCTGCCTTGTTCTGTTGGGACCAAGTGGAAGTGCTGGGGATGGGGGGAAGAGGCGCCCGGGGGCCCCTTGTTGGGCAAATACTTCTGCGCCCCACAGCCCATGGTCTGTGGATCACGTGTGCCCGGTGGTCTGCGGATCAGTGTGCCCGGTGGGTCTGCGGAGCACGTGTGCCCGGTGGTCTGCGGATCACGTGTGCCCGGGTGGTTCTGCGGAGCACGTGTGCCCGGTGGTCTGCGGAGCACGTGTGCCCGGTGGTCTGCGGAGCACGTTGTGCCCGGTGGTCTGCGGAGCACGTGTGCCCGGTGGTCTGCGGAGCACGTGTGCCCGGTGGTCTGCGGATCACGTGTGCCCGGTGGTCTGCGGATCACGTTGTGCCTGGTGGTCTGCGGGGGAGGAATAAGAGACAAACTGGGGGAGATGGGGGAAAAAAAGCCAAACTGGGGGAAGGTGGGAATCGGAGTCAAACTGGGCTGGGGGGAGAAATAAGAGCCAAACTGGGCTGGAGGTTGGGGGGGGGGGGGGGGGGTAATGAGAGCCAAACCGCGGGGGGAGAAGGGGGGTAAGGCTGCGGCACAGTATAGTGAGTGAGGGGGATGGCTGCGGCACAGTAATAGTGAGTGAGTGGGGGGATGGCTGCGGCACAGCATGGTGAGTGGGGATGGCTTGCGGCAACAGCATGGTGAGGGGGAATGGCTGCTTCACGGCATGGTGAGGGGGAATGGCTGCTTCACAGCATGGTGAGGGGGAATGGCTGCTTCACAGCATGGGAGAGGGGGGAATGGCTGCGGCACAGGCATGGAGAGGGGGGAATGGCTGCGGCACAGCATGGAGAGGGGGAAATGGCTGCGGCACGCATGGTGAGGGGGAATGGCTTGCGGCACAGTATGTGGGAGAGAGAAGAGGGGGGGTGGCTGCGTATGGTATGTGGAATGAGGGGGGGAAGAGTTCTGGGACACAATACGAGGGATGAGGGGGATGGCTGCCAGCACAGTATGTGGAGTGAGATCGAGTTTGATGAGGGAGAACAGTATAAAACCGGGGGCAGTATAAGGGGACACAGTGTAGAGGACAGTGTGACCATCGAGCCCAGTATGGAAAGGGGGGGGCAGTGTGACGAGGGGGGCAGTGTGGAGGGCATGTGCCTGAAGAGGAACAGTGTGTAAATCATATTTTGTGCAGTGAACACTGAGCAGGAGCAAATTATTTACAGGGCACAGTGTAGGGCAGATATTTTTAAACTCATGAGAATTTTGATCATTTTGCTATTTTTAAGGATATTGTGTCAGATGTGTTGGAAGACCAAGAAGATGGACAATCTCCAGAGACGAGTTGTGGATGGGAAAAGTCATCATGGTGTCTGGACAAGATGATGAAAAGAAAGAGTGTGATCTGATTGTGACTGGTAACAACAACTCCCAGTGTGCTCCTTACCATTGTTAAGGAGTAGTGGGAGTTTGTAGGTTCATGCAGCACAAATGTGTAGAGTCTGACCTGACAAATACAATTGTTTTAAACCATGTACTGATGTTGGTTCTGATGATGAATTTCTGTTCTGATGAGGATTGTGATGCGTGTTTTTCTATAGTGATGGGGGTTATATAGATGTATACATGTATTGATGGGGGTTCTAGTTTTGTATTTCTGCACCTCTAGTGGTTCTGATGATGAATGTTGTTACTGATGAGGGTTTTGGTGATATCTTTCTGTACCTCTGGTGGGTCTGGGTTGTTGTAATTTCTGCACTGATAAGGGTTTTGACATTGGTGTTTCTGTACTGATTAGGGGCTATATGGTTGCATTTTTGTACTTCTGGTGGGTCTGGTGATGTAATTTTGTACTGTAGCAGAATTATCAAAATTCTCATGAGTCAAACTATCTGCCCTACACTGTACAAATAATTGCTCCTTCTCACTGTCCCTGCACAAAAATATGTTTTCCACACTGCCCCCTCTTCTGGTACATGTCCTCCACATTTGCCCCCTCATCACACTCCCCTCTTCTTTCCAAAACAGGGCTCCCTAGTAAACCACGGTCCACTCACAATGGTTTCTCCATACTGCCCACTTTTTTAAAATTGTTTTTTGCTTAAATCCACTTTCCCTTTTTTTTTCCCCTTTACTGGTCCCCATGGTCACACTGTCCTCAAACACCTCCCCCCCCCCCCCCCCCCCCCTTCCCCTTTACTACCCATTGTTTATACTGTTCTCACCTCATAAAACTCCCCCTCGACATACTGTGCCCCTCACACTGTCCACGCATGCAGTCCCTCCCCATACATCCCCACACATACCTCTCTATTCTGTGGCCCCCTTAATTTTCTATCCCCTTTTTCCTCACCCCCCCCACTCCTCGTACTATGTTCACAACCCATACCACCCCCCCAACTCCACTTTAACGGGTTGCAGCTATCCCCCCCATTCCTATATTTGTGTCCACACCAATCTCCTCCTCATCCAATACTGTGTTGGGGCCACCCTTTCCTCATTAATGTGTCCACACTGTCCCCCCCTCAGTCTTTTAAAACTGGTTTCCTCAATTTGTCCCATTTTGGCTCACATATACTCCCCCTCAAACCTCTCTCCCCCAACTTTTGGGTCACATACTGCCCCCGACCCTCTCTTCCTATTTTGGCTTCCCAGGGGGTTACTTTTTCCCCCACCCCCTCTCCCCTTAGTTTGGCTAAAAATATACGCTCACACCCCTACCTCGCCCCAGTTTGGGCTCACATATACTCCCCAACCCCCCTTCACCTTTCCCTTAATACATCAATCTTTGAGTCTTCAGCTCCTGTATGCAGCCTTTTCCCCATCCTGCCACCTCTAAATTGCAGGGCCACCGAGTGATGTCAGCAGTGTGATCAGCTGACCTGACCATTTAAATGACGACCCCCCACCCGGAAGTGCTGGGGGAATCAGGGCGCTTTTTCTATTGTACACAGGGCTGATAGACGCTCTTACAATGGACTGCAAGGAGCTGGCATGCAGCACTTTCTCTGCTCCCGTGTCAGCGACAGCAGGTCGGAGAATAACCGGGTTCCCCTAGAAACAGGGAGGGGAAATACGTGGCGGAGGGGAAGAGAACTGACCCGCTGCAGCAAAAAATCCTGATAGCAACCCCCCCCTGTTGCGCCTGGAGCAGATCCCTGCCACCTTTCCCCCCTAGATACGCCCTGATGTTGCAATTATAGGGGTTGTCTCAAAATCTCAAGAGAGTCATTTTATATTGTATAATACAAACTAGAACTATGTTTAATTTAAAGGGAAAAAAAAGTTGAAAATTGCCACTCAGCTATACAAAAAATAGACATATCGATAAACGCCCAGTGGCCACGTGGAGGTGTCTGTAAACTGGGTCCTCACGTTCTGTCACAGCCTTAATAGGTTAAAAAACCCCCTATGTGGCTATAGGGGTTTATCGAAAAGGCCAAAATTGTAAAGCAAAGGGATCTCCGTTTTTTCACTTTTTTTTTCCCCCTTAGCTGTACCCACATTGGATTTTTTTTCCCTGAAAATTTTGGGGTGCAGAAAAAAAGAAATCTCCCAAGAAAAAGAAAAAGCAATATGGACACAGCAATTTTGTACTCAGACTTTGCTGGCCCAGGATAACATACCAGTTTTCTCAAAATCTCACCCAAAACAATCCCCCACAATGCACCATGGGCACAGGGCTTAGGATGTCCATATAGCGTGGGTAAGGAAAGTATTCAACCCCTTTAAATGTATCACTCTGTTTCATTGCAAACCATTTGGTTTAAAATTTAAATAAATTTTAAATCTTTTTCAATTAAATGTACAAATCTGCACCCCATCTTTACTGAAAAAAACAAAATGTAGAAACTTTTTTCAAATTTTTTTTAAAAAAAAAAACCTTAAATAAACCCCATGGTCCCTAAATATTTAAACCCTTTCTCAACCTCATATTTAAGGGCAACATGCTGTCCATTTCCTTGTGTCCCCTTGAGATGGTTTACTCATTCATAGGAGTCCAGCTGTGTTTAATTAAATGATAGGACTTGGATATGGAAAGGCACACACCTTGGGGGGTCTATATAAGACCTCACACTCCCGTGCATTTTCAGACCCAAAAGAAGAATCATGAGGGTCAAAGGAACTGCCCAAGAGCTCAAGATAGAATTGGGGGGCAAGGCACAGATCTTGGCCAAGTTTTCAAAAGAAATTTTTTTGCAGTACTCAAGGTTTCCTAAGAGTATAGTGGCCTCCATAATCCTTAAATGGAACTTGCGTTTTGGGGACCACCGATGTTCTTCCTTGGACCTGGCCATCCAGCCAAATGGGCAATTGTGGGAGAAGAGCCTTGGGGGGAGAGAGGTAAAAAAAAGAACTCCAAAGATCACTGGTGGTTTTAGCTCCAGAGATGCAGTAGGGAGATGGGAGAAGGTTCCCCAAAGTCAACTATCATTGCAGCCCTCCACCAGTCCCGGCCTTTATGGCAGAGTGGCCCCCCCAGAAAACCTCTCCTCAAACATATGAAAGCTCGCATAGAGTTTGCTAAAAAACACAAGGACTCCCAACCTACGAGAAAAAAAATTCTCTGGTCTGATGAGGGCAAAGAGAGAACTTTTGGGGGAAAATTCTAAAGCGGTATGTATGGAGAAAACCAGGCCCTGCTCATCACCTGCCCAATACAAATGCCAACAGTGAAACGTTTGTGCAGGATCAGTTAGGGGGGTATTTTTCAGCTGTAGGAACAGGACGACTGGTTGCAATTTAAGGAAACACGAATGCAGCAAAGTAAGAGATATCCCTGGGGTGAAAACCTCTTCCAATTGCTCTGGACCTCAGATTTGGCCAAAGGTTTTCATATTTGAAACAAAAAATTGTCTGTGTTGGGATTGAACCCAAATGGAGAATAAGTTTAGTCAAAAACTTTATTGGAAAAATATACGAAAAAAGGGGAACACGCACAAACCCTTTAAAAACAATTAAAATAAGTGTACAAGACACTCGGGATACAAAAATGCCCATGTACACAACTATATGTATCAAAAGGGGTATATAAACGAACCACCAATAAAAAGTATCACTCTTAAAGGATGTATAGGAGTTTAGAATAAACCCACTGAAAGTGAAGTGTTGATAGGCTCCGGGACCTCGCATTGCCCCTTTTGCGTCTGTGGGTTTGCACTCTTAAAGGATGTAGGGGGAGTTTAGAATATACCACTGAAGTGAATTAAAAGGAAAAAGAGCTCGACCAGGTCTCTTAAAAAATCTACTTTAAAAGTACGAATATTTAGGGGTACCAAATATCATGTGCCGTTTGATGCCCACAGAAAATATAGAATGGCTAGTGGGGGAGTCAGGGGTGTTAAAAACCAACTATGTACCGCTTATTAGTGGAATACTCTATGAAAAAATACACTGGGCGTTTCTGGAGCCAATGAGAGCCTGGTTAAATAATAATTACCTGTAATGAAAGCAGCCAGGTGGTAAATTGTCTGGTGGTTTAACCACCTGACTCCTCACTAGCCATTCTATATTTTTCTGATGACATCAACTGCACATGATATTTGGTTACCGGGCTGAATATTGCGTATGGTTTATGTCGAGCTCTTTCTCCATTTAATTCACTTCAGGGGTATATTCTAACTCCTATACATCCTTTTAAGAGTGCAAACCCCACAGACTGAAACCCAGGGGCAAGTGCGGGGGTCCCAGGAGCCTATAAACCAATGAGGCTCTAAAACCAAAAATTTAGGCACAAAATTTAAAAAGTGTCCGTGGAGATGGCCAAGGTATGCAGGAGATGCGAGGACCAAAAACCCGTGGAAAAGATAGAGTTGGCTTCAAGCAGAGAGGACGTTCCTGGGATGCTGCCAAGGAGGGTACCCAGCAACCAGAGGACGATGCAGCGACCGCTCCCAACCCGGGACGGAACAACTCTTCTGCCCCCCCACTGTGGGAACCAGGTCACTTTGCCAGGGAATGTACTTTAAAACTAGAATCCCCTGGGGAAGCGGGCCGCACCTCAGGACTAAAATCAAAAGGGCCCCACGATTTGGCGTGAAAGGTTTGGGGGGATGCCCGATCCGCCTGTCGTGCTAGATGGCTTTCCCCATTTAACGCTCTGCTGGATCCCGGGCTCCAGATTACCTCCAAATACAGTAAAATCATTTTTAAAAAGATACGGGCAATTCAGACATTTTGGGGTGGCCAGATGATGACTAACAAAATACGGCTAGTAAAGGGGAAGGCGGTTACCACAGATAGAGTTTAAAGTCACCATTAAAGGGGGCAGGTAGAGTTAAAGGGTCAAGGATTGATAATTGTTGATGTTGACCAGCATGAACGAAATCCAATGATTATTTTGGGCCTAATGTTATAAGAGAATTGTCTTGCAGAAATAATTGTTTTTCTTACAACATTTGCCAAGACTGCCAATAGGGGGGCAACAGCGGGGTCCTGCGAAGGAAATAAAAAAACACTGGTGCTAAGGGCAGCAGGTAAGGTTGTCTGGAAAATTGGCAGTGCAAGGGTAAATGACCCAGTACCCCGCCCCTCTGACACAACATGGCGGAGGTGTCGGGCATATCCCATCAGACACCTCTCCTTCGCCCCCTATTCCAATTACCCCCCTCTGTTACTCTCCCATCTTTTCGAAGCCCACTCTGCCGCATCTTCTCCCCTTTAACCTTTCCCGCAGCTTTTCATCTACTTGCCCCCCCTGGATCCATCCCCACCTTCCTCGGACCCACTTTTTCCCACCCCGGCTACTTCATTTCCTCTCTACCCGACATCCCCACCATCATTTTTGGGCGATTTCAATATCCCCATTGACACTGCCCAACAAACCCCCTCTCAACTTCTTTTTCCCCCGACCTCCTCCTTCGGGCTCTCCCAATGGTCCTCCCTCTGCCCCCCCACAAACATGGCCCAACGCCTGGTATCTCATCTTTACCTTTTGCTCCCTTACTAATCTCACAAACTCAACCCTCACCCTGTCTGACCACAATCTGCTGACCTTTTTCCCTCCTCTCCCTCCCTTACTACAACACCCCCCCTCCGCAAACTTTTATCATTCCCGCAAAAAACCTAAAACACATTGTCTACACTCACTCTCAGAAACCCCTTTTTCCCTCTCGCCAACATAACATCTAACGTGACACAGACACTGCCACCAACCCTCTACAACAACCACATTAACCAAGGCACTCGACCTAGCAGCCCCCCCCTCACCACCCCCCCCACCCCCCCACGCACTAATAAAAGGGAACCCTGGCACACCACCCTCACTAAAGACCTGAAAACGGGCAAACCAGGGTCCCCCGAGAGGGGGGATGGAAAAAAAAATCACCTTTCCACTGAGCATTTTTGCACTGTTTCAAACAGTCCCTCATCGCCTTCAAACTGCCCCTTTTCCACCGGCCAAACAAACCTTCTTCCTTATCCCTAATAACCCTCCCTGTCCCACAATCCCAACAACTTTTCAAAACTTAAATTCCTTTCCCCCGCCCGCCTGCTCCCCCTCCCTCTCCCCTTATCTCGCACAAGACTTTTCATCCTTCTTCAAAGGAAAAAGATTGAAGGAAATCAGAGACCGCTTTGATTTCCCCCTGTCCCCAGAGCCTCCCCTTTCACCCCATACTGCCCTCTCCTTCCATCAACTGCTTCCCCCAAAAACTGAAGAAAACCCCTCTCCTCCCTCCTGTCAAAATCACACCTCACCCCAGCGCCCAGACCCCCCATACCCCATTTTCCCCCGCACATCCCACCACCCCTTTCCCCTTTTACTCCTTTTCATCCCCCCCTATTTTAAACCCCCCACTGGCACCTTCCCCTCAGCCTTAAACCCGCCTTGATCACCCCCCATCCCAAAAAAAACCCTCCCTCGATCCCACAACTGTCTCCAACTCCGCCCCATATCTCTCCTCACTTCGCCTCTAAACTACTTGAACAGCTGTCCCACTCTGAGCTGTCCTCTTTACCTCTCCCTCTGCTCCCCTTTGCCCTTTCAAATCTGGCTTCCGACCCCTCCATTTCCACGAAAACAGCCCTACCAAAGTCACAAATGACCTCAGACTGCCCAAAGCAAGCGCCACTACACTGTTCTCCCCTCTCGGACCTGTCGTTTCCTTCACACTGTTGACCACTCCCTTCTATTTAAAAAGATCCTGGAATCTCTTGGCATCAGGGGCCTTGCCCCTCTTGGATCCCTCATACTTAACGGCCCGGGGCACCTTCAGCGCACCCACTCCCCACACATCCCCCCCTTCCCCCTACCCCCTATCTGTCGGGGTCCCCCGGGGCCCGGGTTTCTTGGACCATTACCGTTCTCAACTACACTCTGGGGGCCTAGGTAACTCATTGAGTCCCATGGTCCAATATCACCTCTAAAACCGACGACCCCAAATCTACCTTTGGTCCTGACATCGCCTCCCTTTAATCCAAAATTTCCACACTGCCTGTCCGCCTTACCATCCTTCTTCTCTGCTCGTTTCCCTTAAAGCGAACATGGAAAAAACAGAGTTCTTTAGTCTTCCCCTAAACGCTCCCCCCTCACAAACCGACCTATCCATCATCGTTCAAAGACTGCTCTCCCCCTCCAGTCCCCCATGCCAAGGTCCCTCGGGGTTATCCTTGGACTCTTCCCTCTCCTTCAAGCCCAACAATCCAGGCCCTCCTACCTCCTGCCGACTTCAGCCCCAAAAAACATCTATGGGATCTTGCAACTTTCCTTTACCACGACACTGCTAAAAACCCTTAATTCACGCTCTCACCCATTCCCCGCCTCGATTCGCAACGTCCTGCTCACCGGTCTCCTAATACCCCCTTGCACCTCTCCCAATCTATCTTGAACTCCACTGCCCCCCTTTAATCCATCTGTCTCCCCGCTACTCCCCTCCTCCCCCCTCTGCCAAGCCCTTTTCACTGGCGCTCCCTTACTTCCCAGAGATCTCGGTTTAAAACATTAACCATGACATACAAAGCCATTCACAACCCAACCTGTCCCCTCCATACATCTCTGAAAATGGTCCCCGTTACCTACCCTCATGCAACCTGGGGATCCTCCCAAGAGCTTCTCCTCTACCCCCTCATCTCCTCTTCGCACAAAACCGCATACAGGATTTCTCCCGTGCTTCACCCAACTCTGGAAACTCACTGCCCCAACACATCAGACATTCTCCACCCTGGGAACCTTTCAAAAGAAGCCTAAGACCCACCTGTTCCGCCAAGCCTACCACTGCAATAAGACCGTCCACCACACTGCCCCATGACTGGAATTTCCCCCTCCTACTGTATCCCCACCCGCCCCCCCCGTAGACCCGAGCCTTTGTGGACAGGTTTCTCCCCTCTTGTTTCGTAAAAACTGAATTTTGGGCAACATTTATTGTTACTTGGGATTGCTACTATGTTTTTCTTGTCCCCATCTGCCCTTTTTAACATGTAAAGCACCATGGAAATATAATGGCGCTATAATAAATTAAAATAATAATAATTGTGATACCCCAAAACAAAAAATGAAATGTTGGTCTGGTGTAGAGCCACAATAGGGCTTACTACAATTAAGGGTGGAAGACTATCAAGGCCCCTGGTAGAACCCGTGACTTAAGACAGTAGGCACAAGTACAAGAACAATGTGTACCACAAACACCAGAAAAAGTCACCTTAAAACCATTAACCCCCCACCATGCATCGGCTGGGAAAACCCGAACAGTGATCTGGGTAAAGTTAGTCAAGGAGCTACGATGGGAGGAGGGTGGTACCCTGGTCCTGATGCCCCATCTGAAGCCCAACGCTGTTTAAAGAAAAGTAAACTGCTCCTCTATGGAAGGAAAAATTTGCAGAAGGGACACACGAACCCCAGAAAACCCTGAACTGGTCTGGCAGATCATAGTGCCAAAGAGAGATGTCAAGAAAGGTATTTTAAGCCTACCATACACGCAGGGGATTTTGGGATGGAAGAAAATTTTGGATGTTTGCTAAGAGAAAGATTCTATTGGGTTGGCATGAGAAGATCAATCAGACTTGGAGCAGAAACTGTGGCCCGTGCAACCTAAGATAAGACAAAGACAGTCAGGACTCCCACTCCAGTCCACAGTAACAAAACAGTACTAGAACTGGTAGCCCTAGATCATGTCCAAGTTAACACCAAGAGATCCGGCTGTGTCTTTTCCCTTACCATAGTGGACCACTATTCCCGCTTCTTTTGGTTGTGCCTGTTAAGGATCTAACAGCCAGAACAGTGGCTAAGGCATTCCAGAAATTTTGCTTCCACATTGGCTATCCAAACGGTCCTTACAAGATTAAGGTCCAGCATTTGAGGTGAAATCTTCCAACAAATTCCTGTCACTTGTATGGGTGTAAAGAAGAACTGGGCAAAACCCCTATCATCCCCCAAACAAATGGTCTTTGTGAAAAGATGAATCAAATGAAAAGGATCTATTGAAGACTTTGCCGGGTGGCAAAAGGACTATACCAGAGAAAGTTACCAAACCTGGTAGATTTGTATAACCATGTCCCGGTTCACTAACTCAACCTCAGCTTAATGTAAAGCAAGACCTGGTAAGTACCAAAGATTTAGATTTATTGCTCCCACCCAGCCAGAACCCCGGCCACACTGATGAGGGGCAACAACCCCTGAAAAACAGCTGTCTGGGGTTTGGATACCTAGTCCAGGGTAAACCCCTGGCCATATCTTCAAGCTCGCAAGGGCTGGATAGGGGGACTTAAGGGGCTACTAAAAACCCTGGGCTGGCCCCTTCCCTGGTGGGATAATGGCTGGTGTCCATGTTTTTTAGACTCTTAACCGAGGCTCCATGGACTTCATCGCAATTAGATTTTGACATGGAAAATTTTTGAAACCGGATGTCGAAGTACCAGAAGCCAATTGGAATCATTCGCCAACAGGTCGGGGGAGAGAGACAAAAAAAAAAAAGAATTACAATCAACATGCTCCTGCAACTCCTTTACAACCAGGTGAGAAACTGCTAAAAAGAAAAAGGATACCCACAAGTTGGATGACCAATGGGAAACAACCCAAACACCATTTTACCATCAAGTTTTGACAACACTAAAGTGTGCTTGGTCAGAGGGATGAAGGGAAGACAACATCATTGTATCAAGATCAACTAAAGTTTGTCCTGAAACCCTGAAGGGCACCAGAGATCTTGGTTCTTGAAACTACCCGACCTGAGAAAGAAAAGTGTTTCATAATCGCATTGGGAGATTTTCCAAAAACTTGGGGACAAATACAATGGAGCTTTTTTATCGTACCTATGTTTAGCTTTTCCCTCAAGTGGTAATACCTAAAGCAATACAGCAAAAAGCCCCAAGAGTGGAAGAAACCAGTAAAGGCACCAGCAGAGGAAGCACAGGAAGAACAGATTCCTGCTCGCATTGAAATTCCAGTCCTGCTGCCCAGACCAATATCTCACTAAAAAGCCAGAGTTACCTGCAAGGTACACTTCCACACATAGATAGTGTTGGAGTAACAACCTGCAGTTTGCCCCTTCCCGAGCTACGGAGATCGCAGGTAGTACAAAAGGTCAGATCCCAGCCCAGTACAGGGAGTAAAGTGTGCTATGACAAGAACGTGTAAATATGTTTTTTCTTTGTAGGATTTTTAAAATGTATGTAAATAGTAGTGTACAAAGGGGTGGAGAAACCGGATTAACCCCCCAGCCACATTAAGTTAAAAAAAAGAAATTTCCCTGGGGGTTGGTAAAAAGGGGGAAACCGGACTCCTAAGGCCGAGACGTTCTGTATTGAAAAGGTTTGACTGGTTTTTAAATGTTGTCTTGCAAAGTTAGATGTGGGAATGCAACCACCAAGCTCAGTACCCACAGGACTTTCCTTTAAGAACTCTTGTAAAATTCCCCTTTAACTTTTAAAATTAGGACCACAATTTCCACTGGACTGGTTGTGGTAAAGACCATTCTTATAAAAAACTTCATCAGCCAAAGGGTTTAAAAGCTTAATCACCGGAGAGACTGCTTTTTGAATTTTTACTTTTTACATTTTTTTGTTTTTTTTAAATTTTATTTGATTTTAAAAAATCTGTACAATTAAAAATTTTCATTTAACCTCGTTTTGTTTTTTGTTTACCTTTTTGAAAGTTGTCACAGTCCAGGAGTACTGTCTTTCCTAAGGGGGAATGTGACACCGTCAGGGGTCTAAGTGTCACACTGAGACAACAAATGAGTCTTCTTATCAGGCAGGAAAAGCACAAACCCCACCCTCCTTCCCCAGGCCAGAAGGGGGAGACCAAGCCCGGGTTCAGGGTGGCTCCCCTAAAAATTCTAGTCTGGGGCGGAACATTTGTTAGGTCCCGAGAGGTCTGTGAAGAGTACCTGCAGGATTGAGCTTTTGGGTAAGCTATCCAGGTTTCACATTTCAGTTCCCCTAAAAGGACTGAGTGACCAACAAAACATTTATCTGCCCCATTGCTTTTTGCCCCTCGTCCGCACCCTACACCTAAAATCTCCTTCCCCTGCCCCGGGAACTGCTCTTTCCTGTGGAAGCCTCCATCCTAGCTGCCAATCCATCACCCCGGGAAGTTCTGCAGCAGCAGTGTCCCACTATACCACTTACCGGGCGGGTGGCGTCACAAATTTATCCCTAAATTTACCATTCCCTTTCCTTAAAAGAGCCAGAAGTAATTCCCCCTTTTCAGCTGCACCCAGGGTCATGGAAACCAGGTCTCGACCCACCTGGCTCCCCAGGGGACAGTATAGCCCGGTTTCCCGAGTCCCCCAACGGCCCTGGAGTTCAAACACATAGTTGGGGGACATGGGCATTTTTGTATCCAAGTGTGTTGTACACTTTTTTTAAATTGTTTTAAAGTTTGCACTGGGTCTTCCCCATTTTTTGATATTTTTCCAATAAAGTTTTGACTAAACTTATTCTCTATTTGAGTTAAATCTCGATCCCGGTCAAAAAACATACACATTTTCTTTTTTCCCAAAAATATTTTGTTTAATGAACGTGTGAATGGTGGATCACATAACTGTGCCTCTCAAAACGCTTTTTTTAACGTATGAAGATGCAAACTGGCAAAACTGACAGTAAACCTGGAGAGTGCAAAATTAAGCAGAAAGCTGAAAAATTAAATCCACACTAACAAACGATAATGTTTTAATTGTACGGAAAATGCTTAACAAATTAACATCTTTAAATCTGGTAAAGAGATTGACAGAGAGGGAAGATAAAACACACAGCAAGAAGAAAATGTAGGAATGGAAACGCCCAACGAGGGGCTAATTATCATAAGAATAATACAAAGCCATGAAATCACGAAGATAAAAGTGAATATTACAAAGCAAGACAGACAATCAATCCACTTTTAAAATACTCTGGAAACACAAGGGAACATTTCAAAATATAGAAATAAAATGACTAGCTAAAATTATGACCTTAGAGCGACAATATCTCTGCATTCCCCTTTGCGGTACAACTTATTTTATAGGAAGTGATGGCTTTACACCAGGCATTATATAGGAATGAATTCGAATTATAGAGCTAGGCTAAGCTTCTCAAAATGTGTCTGACTGCAAGATTGATACCTTATCCCACCTACCCTGGAAACTCTGCCCTAAACACATCAGACTCTCCCAAAAAGGTGGAAACCTTCAAAAGGAACCTGAAGCCCCACCTCTTTTGGGACAGGGCTACCAGGTTTGCACTGAGCCTCAGTCCACTAAACCGCTGCACATCATCTCTAGCCTCCCCCTACTGTTTTCTTCCCCCATCTCTTGTAGACTGACCCTCATGGGCGGGGTTTCCCCTCTCCTCACCTATTGTACCTCACCCATCCCTTGTAGACTTTAAGCCCTCGTGGGCAGGGTCCACTCTCCTCACCTACTGTATCCTCCACCCATCCCTTGTAATTGTGACCCCCTCTGGGCAGGGTCCTTCTCTCCTCACCTAAATATTCTCATCCATCCTTTGTAGAATGTGAGCGCTTGTGGGCCAGTGTCCTCTCTCCCCACTAACTATATCCCCCATTCATCCCACGTTAGACTAAAGCCCTTCGGTAAGAACCCTCTCACCTACTGTATCTTCACCCATCTTTTTTAAAATGGGAGCCCCCTCACTGCCAGGGTCCCCCTTCCAACACCTAATGTATTCCTTCACCCTTCCCTTTCAGACTGTGGGCCCCGTGGGCAAGGGGCCTCTTCCTCATCTACTTGTATCCTCCCCCCACCCTTGTTAGAAATTTTGAGCCCTTGTGGACTGGGTTTCTTTCTCCTTCCTGTACCGTGTACCTTGTAATGTCATGAAATTTTTATAAATTGGAATAAACAGAGCTGGTGGATGGAGTCTGTGCCCCAATTTTGGCAGAAGTTGGGAAAGAAAATGGATTGACTGACTCCTAAAATATATAATAAATTTTTGGGGCAGTAGGTTCAAAGCAATACCCGAAAAAAAAATAGTATTTTGAATTTTTGTTTTATTTAAATATCTTGAATTTTCTGTAATCAGAATAAATGATTAAAATGTGATGTGCACATTTTTATAATCTTTAACAGAAAAGGCATGGTTCACAAGGTATTAAGGCACAGCGCCCAAAGACTTGCTTTCAGTAAAACTTGTGATCACCACGTTCTTTTAAAAAAACATAAGAATTGTCCCGTCAATAAAAAAAAGGGCCCAAAAAATTCGGGGAAAAGAAAATGATTAATAAAAAAGATTCAGTACAATTTAAGTTTTAAAGGGGAAATAAAATAACAGCAACAAACGGCCTTTTGGGCCTTTTTTAAAGCTTATTTTTTTCCCCTTTCCCCCCCCTACAGAAGAAAACCTTGCTAATTTTTCCAAATACACCTCACCATTGGGGGATTTGACCTTATCCCTCGCAAAATTTGCAATTTTAAGAAATTTCCCCCAAAAAAGTGGACATTTACTAAAAAGGTGCCCCCAAACTATTTTAAAAATAAAAATCAGAAACCGAAAACCATGCAAAAAAGTTAGACCCTGGACGCCAATAAATCAAAAATTTTTGTATGGGGAAAACAAAAATTTTCAACATTTTTAGGTTAAGTAATAAACGTTAAATTTCCCCCGTCAAAAAGGCTTTTTTTCCACACGGGGCGGGGAAAAATCTCACGATTTGGCATGAATGCCTACAGTCTCAGGGGGAAAAGGGGGTTCCATGAAAAAAATTTTTCTGGGCAGGGGAAATTGACAAATTTAAAAACCAAAATGAACACAAAATTGGGGAAATCCCCTTTAATTATTTTCAAAAAGCACGTCCCCGGCAAAAAAATGGGGTGAGCTTCTTTTTTTTTCCAGTTTTAAAAAAGAAGGCGGCTTCACCCCCGCTAATATCCCCCGGTCCGTTGGCCCCAACGAGCGCCGGTGATTAAAAAGGCTGCGGCCAGGGGATAGCGGGGGGGGCCTAAAAACCAGCATGGGGGCAGGGGCGGTGTCCGGGTTCCCCGGGGTCCCCCCGGGGGCCCGAGCAATCCAGCCCCATAGGCCCCCTTTTTTTGGGATTTCCCCCGAAACCCGGCGGGGAAAAATGGAAACTGGAGGCAGAGAGCTGCCATCCGGGGCCCCCCTGGGGGGCCCTAGATTAAGGGGAAAAAAAACTGGTCCGGGGCGGGGCTGGTTTAAACCGGAAAAACCCCCCCGGGAAAATCTGCCGTGGGTGAACCCCCTTTTACATTAAAAACCCACCTCTACACGAAATACTGTATTTTACCCTATTTTTTGGAAAACCCGCCCCAGTTTCTGTCACACCAAGAATGAATAAAATCCCGGGGGGTTGGCCCCAATGATGACTGCAGAGGTGCCCCAAAAAATTTCCATAACCAAGAATGGGCCCCCTAAAAACTTTAAGGGGGATTTTTTTTAACCTTTTAAACTTGAAAATGTCACTCCTTTTAATTTTTTGGGGCCTTTCCCCGGGGTGCACCGGGACCTTTTTCCCCTATTGTATGGGGGGTCCAAACGGGGGCCTCCGTAAGGGGGAACACCCCCCCCTTTCCGGGGGAAAGGTCACGGTACAACCCCTTATAGAAAATTTTTAGTTTGGAGAGGCCCAAAATGCAGCTGGGGATCGAGGGGTGGGTTGGGAAACCAAATACAAAATTAAAGAAAAGGCTGTTAAGAAACCCAGGTACTGTGACGGGCTTTGAAAAAAAATTTTAAAACCCTTCAACCATCCTGGGGAAAAAGGCCACACGAAACACTTTGGGGGGGGGGAAAAAAGGGGCGAGGGGGGCGGGGGCCGGGGGCATCTGCATTAAAATGTGTTCAGAACAAAAAAAAAAATTGGGAAATCGTTACACGTCGAAAAATTGCTAAAAATTTTCCCCTGGCAATTTGCTGATTGCAGTAAAATATGGACACTTGTTTTTATTTTTTTGCTGGCAAAATTGGAACAATGTGTCCTGATTTACGAACCGCAAAATTCAATTTAAACTCTTTCAATGTTGTAGTTTTTAAGGCCCTTTTTGGTTTTGGGATAGAAAACTGGTTATTTGCAATATAGGAGCACGGGGGCCCAACCCAAGGGGGGGCCCTACGTGTCGGACACCCCCCTTTTTGGCCCCACCCTGGGAAGCTGGGGGGGCCCACCCCCGGGCCCCCCCCCGGGGAAAATTATTTCCCGGGCCCCTTTGGGGAAAAGGGGGCGGGCTTTTTCTTTTTACTTTATTTCCCTAAAATTGCCCCCCTTCCACCGCCCTGTTTTCGTTCCCACACAGAAAGGAATGCTAAAAAAGGGAGGGCCTCCCTCCCGCCCCCTCACATCCTCTTTCCTCGCATTTTAAAAGGGGACAAAGGTGGGAAAACTCACCCCCTTTTTAGTGACCCCCCTTTTCCCGGGATGCACTTTTTTCGGCCGGGGAGGAAAACCCCCGTTCCCCTCTTAGTTTTTTTCTAATTGGGGTTGGGAAAAGGGCCCCCCGTTTTCCCCTGTTTTTTGGCGGAATGTTTTCCCTTTTTGGGACGTTATTTTACCCATTAAATCCCCATTTCTCCTTCCCTTTTCCCGTCGCTTCCCCCTTTTCCCCGAATCAGGTTCGGACTCCCCGAATCCCATTTTTTGGGAAAATTTTTTTTTCCCTACACGTGTTAGCAAAAGGGGAAAGGGGGCCAACCCGGGGCGGTTTTGCACCCAACCTGCGCAGTGAAGTGAGGAACTTCGTAAATCCAAAAAACAGCTTTTAAGGGCCTTTTTTTTTTGAAAAGGGGGAACTAGTGTTTTAGAAAAAATTGGGGTTCTCCCAAGGGGAATTCTCCAAGGGGGCAACACAAAAAAAGGGGGTTTTGGGCCCCGTTTTAAAACATTAATTGGTATTCAAATTACAAAAATCGTTTGGGGGTTCTAGGGGGGCTTCGCCCCCCAAACCCCCCCCACCGGGGCTTTCCCCCCCAAACCCCCTGGGGGTCCCCCCCCCCCCTTTCGGGGCCCGGATTTTTTTTCTTAAAACCCCAAAACCCCGGGGAAATTTTTTTGGGGGTTGCGCCAATTTGGCAAAATGACTTTTGACAATAAAGTTTTGGGCTACAAAACACAGGGAGTTTTTAGCACCCCTTTGTATTAGAAAATACATTCCCTTAAAAATAGACTATTTAACAGGTTGCAAATTGCGGCAACACTTTTCAAATCCTAAATAATACCTAATGGTTTTTTAAACAAATGCTAAAAAACCAAAGATTTTAAAAAATCTAATTTTTTTAAAATGAATAAATGGGCCCTGGGCAAAACCCCCCCAAATTTTGACTTTTCATCTATTTTAAAAATTTTTTATGTTTTTAATATTTGTTTAATGAAAATATTTAAATTTTGGGCCCAAATTTTTCCCGAAAATCTCAAATTTTAGCCCTGAAGGGGGCCCCCTATCCCGGGTAACCCGAGGGAGCTCCAATTTCAACCCAGGGCCATTAAACATTAAATATACTGGTCAACATTTCAGGGGAGTTTTTCCCCGATTACCCTTGCAGAATACTGCGATTTTTAAAGCATTTCCTTGTGCGAAAAACCATTCAAAGTAAAAATGGGTGCGAGCAAACCCAACCTACAATACAAAATTTGGGTTCAAAAATCTAGGCTGTCAAAGCGGGAAGGGGTTTGAATTTACATAACACAAAACATCTTTCACCACTTTACAGCAGCGCGCTTTTCCACTTTAGGGGATGCGCTTGGAAATTTGCGCGAGAGGCAAAATCGCTGGGTGAACCCTAGGGCCCAATTTAGTCTCCTTTCACTGCACTGAAAAGGGACCAAAAAACACCAAAAAAAAATTCTGGGTGGATTTTTAAATTTGCCTGGGGGTTTTATTTTGGAAGCTTCCCTTAAAAGGCTGACTTTTTACCCATTGCCAACCTTTCCCAAACTTTTTGGGACAGAGACCCTGTTTTCTTCCTCTCTTAAGAGGCCCAAAACGCAAGGGCCTATAAGATAAAGAAGGCAAGAAATAAGGGGCAGTTTTACCAAAAAGACTTACCACGGCAAAGATAAAAAAAAATTTACCTATCGTAAAATCGTTTAATAGCGCGTTTTCCCTAGGCAGGGGGGCCCTCGTGAAAATGGCACGCACGAGATAACTGTAGGGGCGCCCAAATATATACAGGGTGCTACATTGGTTTAGAGCATAACCTGGACACAGGGTGAAACACCTCCAAGGGAAAGAAAGATAATTTTGCCGCAATCAAAAAAAGGAAATTTATTTTTGGGACTCACCGAAAAAATTTCCCTTTTCCCCATTAGCCTCTAAATTGGGGGACACCAGGCCCGGGGTGTTATGCCGCTTTTTTCCAATAGGGGGGGCGACACTAGGCAGAATCTTTAAAAAGATTAACATTTTGGCTTTCCCCCTCTGCAGGGGATACACCCCTGGACAGGCACTGTTTCCCGGGCCAGTTTTTGGGCTAAAGCAAGTAGGAGGGTTTACATAACCTTTAAAACATCCAAAAAAAACCATTCCTGCAAGGGAAAAGGCCCCTAAGCATGAGGGTTTAAAAAAAACAAGAGAACTTTAAAACGGCCCCCAACGGCCCAAAAAGGGGAAAAGGGAGCCCGTGTCCCCCAAATTTGAGGCTAAGGGGAAAAGGATTTTTCGGTGAAACACAAAAATCTCCCCTTTTTTCCTTCGGGCCCCAATTTTGGGGGCACAGACCCCGGGGGGGCGTCCCCCAAAACAAAATCCCTGGGCGGGGGAAAAGGGAATGGAAAGGTGTTAAATAAAAAAAAGTTTTCCTACGGTGGGCAACTGCCGCCCGCAAAGGGGCCCGTCAAACCCCGGGTTTGCATCCGCAAAAGACTTTGGGGATGGGCCATGAAGGGGTTTTGGGGGAAAAGTGTGTAAGGGTAGGGCCAGGTGGCTGCTTTACACACTTTGGGTTTTGGGGAGAAGCCTGAAACCGAAAAAGCCCAGGAAGGGGGGACCCAACGGGGGGGGTTTGCACGGGGAGAAAAGGGGCCTGAAAACCGGCCGGGGAAAAGGGGAGTTTTTTAGCCGGGGAGGCCCTCCGAATTGTGGCTCCCGAAACCCTCTGGCAACGTAAGGGCCCTTTTGAAGCTGAGAAGCCCTTGCGGCTGCCTTCAGGAAGAAGGAAAAGAGATTCCGACTTCCTAAAGGGGGCTGTTCTAGAGATATAAATACGCAAAGCCCTCACAAGGTCCAGCGTATGCAGAGCCTTCTCAAACCTATGAACCGGAGCAGGACAAAGGGACGGTAAAGATAGTTCCTCATTGATGTGAAAAGAGGAAACCACCTTCGGAAGAAAGGAAGGAACCGTACGTAGAACTACCTTATCCTGGTGAAAGGCTAGGAATGGAGGCCTGCATGAGAGCGCTGTGAGCTCGGACACCCTCCGAAGGGAGGTGATAGCCACTAGAAACACCACCTTCTGGGATAGAAGGCGGAGAGGGATCTCTTTGAGAGGCTCAAAAGGCGGTTCTTGCAATGCCGTCAGCACCAAGTTTTAGATCCCACGCATCCAGCGGTCGTCTGTAGGGGGGAACCAAACGGGAAACCCCTTGAAAAAAAGTTTTGATTTGAGGTTTTAGGGCAATTCTCCGCTGGAAAAGAACGGAGAGGGCCGAGACCTGGCTCTTAAGAGAGCCCAGGGACAATCTGGCCTCCAGACCTGATTGTAGGAAGCCAAGAATTCTAGGCAGCGAGTAGGGAAACGGATTCTGATTACGAGATGCACACCAGGCAAAAAAGGCCTTCCAGGTGCGGTAGTAAATTCTGGCAGAGGCAGGTTTCCTCGCACTGATCATAGTGCGAATTACATCTTGTGAGAGCCCTGCTTGAGTTAGAATCCAGGTTTCAAGGGCCACGCCGTCAAATTCAGGGCCTGTGAATTCTGGTGGTAGAACGGACCCTGAGATAGGAGGTCTGGCCGATCTGGGAGGCGCCAGGGGGCGTCTGCCGTGAGTTGGACGACGTCGGCATACCACGCGCGTCTGGGCCAGTCTGGGGCGATAAGGATGACCGGAATCCCTTCCTGTTTGATTTTTCGCACCACTCTGGGGATTAGAGGCAGAGGTGGGAAGATGTACAGGAGTTGAAACTGAGTCCAGTCCTGAACTAGGGCATCCGCTCCGAGAGACCGGGGGTCGTGTGATCTGGCCATGAAGTTGGGAACCTTGGCATTGAGATGTGATGCCATCAGATCCACGTCCGGAGTCCCCCAGCGATGACAAATTTGCCGAAAGACCTCGGGATGCAGGGACCACTCTCCTGAGTCTATGCCTTGGCGACTGAGAAAGTCTGCTTCCCAGTTGTCTACTCCTGGGATGTGTACGGCGGACAGGGTCGATCCCGTGGATTCCGCCCATTGCAGGATGTGCGATACCTCCCGCATCGCTTGGACACTGCGGGTTCCTCCCTGGTGATTGACATAAGCCACGGCCGTGGCATTGTCGGATTGTATCCTGACATGAGAGTTCACTAGGAGATGTTGGAAAGCCCGCAGTGCCAGGAAGATGGCTCGAATCTCCAGGATGTTGATGGGCATGGTGGCTTCCAATGGAGACCACTTCCCCTGCGCTCTGTGGTGTCGGTACACCGCGCCCCATCCTGTGAGACTGGCATCGGTTGTCAGAATCTTCCAGTGACCTGGGATGAACGATTTCCCCTTGGAGAGAGATACTGGACGGAGCCACCAGTGTAGGGATTGCTTGACTGTCGAGG
>JARQOC010000003.1:799466826-799595363 GCA_033576535.1 Allobates femoralis | reverse complement strand
TGTTTATGCAGAAATATCTGCAGCAATTCCTGATCTAGACCGGCCTCTGGTGTGGACACTTGAAGCATTCTGTTACCATAGACCCATCATCAAAGCACAACAGGAGTACTGACCTGGTGGCCCGGGATATGACGGTGCGCACAGAATACGGAGCTCGCGGCTTGTCAGGAGGGAGATCCCGCGCAGAATACAGGCGATCCTCGGTCTGATATCACACAAATAACGAATGTACAAGTTAATAAAAGTACAAAGAACTAAAGGAACAATGGAGGAGACTCGTAGAGTGACAGTGTGAGAAGCAGCGGCTTAGGAAGTCATTTGCCTTTACTGAGCATCTTGTAATGTAAACACTGCTCAATTTACAGCTAATCTATTGCTCCCTGTTATCAGCCATATGAGGCTGCGGTGATTTAGGGTATCATCGCACTTAGCGACGCACCAGTGATACGACCTGGTCGGGACCGCTGGTGAGATTTCAAACAGTCAGATCTCAACAGCGACGCAACAACAATCTGGAATGATACGGAGATCGTTCGAGACCCCGTTTCTCAGACCTGTAGTATTGAGGTCATTGTCCCTGTCAAACTCACCAATGCATGCTGCCCAGTGGGACCCCAATGATCAAAAAATGGTCCAGGCAACTCTGACACGTCCAGCGATCTCACAGCAGGGTCCTGGTCGCTGCTAAGTGTCAAACATAGCGAAATCTCTGGCGAGGTCGCTGTTGCGTCACCAAATTTGTGACTTAGCAGCGATCTCGCTTAGTGTGACGGGGCTAAAGAGGTTGTCCAGTCTAAAACGATAATTCTGCAATCACTCTTATGTCTCTCTATGTGACTGCACTGCAGACTTCTCAATCCTCCCAGCCCCCACATTGTGCACTGCGAGGAGTCACCGGTTTTTGTGCCAGGATTGGTGGTCACATGGCCGCAATTGTGCGATATGTATGTTACCGGCCAGAACCTGACTAACGAGTGCGGCATCTCTCAATACAATGTCTGGAGCAAGGCCGCGGCCAATGAACGGCTTCACAGAGTCGGGTTCTGGCTGAGAACATGCATATCGCACAATTGTAGTGATGTGACCACCAATCCTGGCTCACAAACTGCTGAGTCCTCACAGCGCACAATGCGGGCCATGGGAGGATTCACATGTCTCCAGTCACATACATGGAGTGCAGAATTATTATTTTAGGCTGGACAGCCCCTTTAAAGGGAACCTGTCAGCAGGTTTTTACTACATCATCTGACAGGAACAGAATGAAGGCAAAGAAACTCTGAATCCAACAGTGTATCATATAGATTATTGGCAGCAGCTGTTCTCAATCTATTATTTTCCTGGTTTCAGGAACACAGGTAAACAGATAATTGCCTCATCCGCCCACACCCGACTCTAGGGAGGTGTCAATCACAACAATGGGCGTATCAGACTGCCATGCACATGACTTTCTAGTCCTGCAATGTTAAACAATTGCACGGACTATAATAAGAGAACTACAATTCTCTGCTGACAGATTCCTTTAAACAGGAGGAATACGGTTTCCAAATATCTTCAGTGCAGAAAATGTGAGCAGGATCTTTTATAAAGGGAATCTGCTAAAGGGTTTTTGCTATCTAATCTGAGAGCAGCATAATGTAGAGATAGAGACCCTGATTCCAGTGATGTATCACTTACTGGGCTGCTAAGTATAGATTTTTTTTATTTAAATAAAATCAGTGTTTTAAATCAGTAGATTATCAATGGAGGATTACTTGGTCTGTTGCCAGGTTCTCCATCCCGCACCTATTACTGATTGTCCGCTTTCAGCCTATGCACAGTGTACACAGAAAGTTGTCAATTAGTGATGTAGTCAGAGCTATACAGAGCTTATATCCAGAAAACTAGGAGATCTGAACAGAGTTTTAATCAAAACTGCAGCACCCAGTAAAGCAAGTGATACCTTGCTCTTTGACATCATGTTGTGTTGCATTCTGATGGGGAGCAAAAACCTGGTGACAGATTTCCTTAACGGCATATGACATCCAGTCAAGTCATATGCAGTCTCCCTGACTTTGTTCCTGACCTACATCTTTTCCAGCAGATGATGGCTGTGATATTCAGCTACCATCTGCCTCTAAGGCTGCTTTCACATCAGCGACTTTGGTCAATCATGGCAGATCCGGCAGCTTTGCCGTGTAACGGCTCACTTGCGGCAAGCCCGTGTTCAGCCCAATTCATTCCCTTTGGGACTTACGGCCATGTGCGGCACCTGCGGCAAAGGAAAAAGAAAGCTGCATTTTTTTTGACTTGCTGCAAGTGGCGGATCCGGCAAAACCGCAAGTGCCGCACATGAACGGAAGTCCCAAAGGGACTGAATTGGGATTGCCGCAAGTAAGTGTCCATGCTTAGGGCCCTTCGATCTGCGTTTTTCGTAATTCGCGGCAGATGCGGTGAAAAAAACGCATCTGCCGCGTTGCCGCATAACCGTTCCACTTGCGGCACGGTTGCGGTTTTTTCCATAGGAAGTATAGGGGACTTGCGGCAGAATGCTGGCAAGTGCGGTTTTGCACTTGCGGCAGGTGCGGCAGCGTAAAAAAACCGCGGCTGACTGCGGTTTTTTCGGCTGCCGCACCTGCGCAAGTGCAAAACCGCACTTGCCGCATCTGCCGCAAGTCCCCCTATACTTCCTATGGAAAAAACCGCAACCGTGCCGCAAGTGGAACGGTTATGCGGCAAACGCGCATGATGCGGTTTTTCACCGCATCTGCGCGAATACGAAAAACGCAGATGTGAAAGCACCCTTAGTTGGCCACTGACTTGCTGGATGCTGCTGTGTATGTTGTTTGTCTTTAAGAGCCGCATGGTTGATAGTTGTGAAGGTCCTGGCTTCCTGTGTTGTGCTCCAGAACTGCATTCACTATGAGGTTCAGCTGCTGGTTGAGGTGTTAATGTGTGACTCACATGGGCTCCCCTCCCCCTGGCCTTTAAGTAGCCTCTCCTTCCACCAGGTGGTGCTGCCGATAGAGTTTCACTCTATGCCTGGAAGCCATGCTGTGCTGACCTGTGTTTGTGTTGCTTAAGTCCTTTCCTTTGGAGTTGCTGTAGCCCAGTTTTGTGGAGGGAGGTGAGGGCAGGGCTGGTAGAGTTTTAGGGAGAGCTGGAGGCCCGAACCTTCTCACCATCAGAGATACCTTTGGGATCAGGGCCATTCAGGGTTCCTAGACTAGGGTCAGATTAGTCTCCCTGGTCACCCTGCCAATAACAGCCATTCCCTCATCAGCATTCTCAATAACACCGTGACAGTAAGGTGTTAAGGGCAAAGCTGCCGGATCTGCCGCAATTGACAAAAGTCGCTGATGTGAAATTATCCTAACAGCAGTGTGTGCAGCGGAGGTGTGCCTGAAACGGTTAACCTGTTAAATGCCGCTGTTAACCTGACAGACGTGTGTACAGCATGCTGGCAAGTGGGTGCGTCATTCATTGCGCCAAAGCGCAAAGAGGTCTGCTGAAGAACTCCATGCCTAGCATGGCTGTACACCTGTGAAGTGCCAGCTTCTGACTACTGTTCAAAGGAGGCTGCGACCTTTGCCTTATACAGCAATACTAGGGTATTGCAGAATATAGCCAAGCAATTGGATAATGGCAATTTCAAGTCCTCTAAAGGAAATAAACAATAGTGATAAAAAGGTTTTTTAAAAATATGGAAGCTTTTTATATCTATCCATCTATCTATATATATCTATATCTATATCTATATATAGTTTGAATTGCCCTCTTAAACAAAACATGTGGCCTCATTACGTCCATAAAAGTCAGATCTACCAAATCATAAAATTACATTAACCCATAGCACTTTTTCTTTCACTATTTTTCCACACTTGGGAATTTCCCCCCCACCCCCATTTTCTAGTACATCACATGATAATATTAATGGTGTCATTCAAAAGTACAACTTGTCCCACAAAAAAGGAGCTCCCATAAGGTAAAGATGAAGAAATAACAAAAGTAATATAAAAAAAAGCTATGGTTCTTTTAATAAAGAGAAAAAAAAACAAAAATGAAAAAATGGAAAACCGCCATGTAGGGAAGAGGCTAAACGGTTTTTCAGTCTAAAAGAATTTGCCATAAATGTCTGATAGCTGAGCAAATGCCATATAAATGGGCTCTAATCCCATAGAAGAGAATGAAGGGTCACCGTGGGGTCACATTTTCATTCTGTGTAAATGCAGCAGACACAGGGTGGGATGGAGGTTGGGGACCCCCTGCTGGAGGTGTGTTGGTACCAGAGGGGGGGACCTGCATATGTCAGACAGTTATATAGTCTGAGATGGGAATGATGCTGTAAGTGAAGTCAGTAACACAATAAGCGGAGTACACCGAGGTCCCGGCACCCACGTACCTGTTTAGTATCTTCCTTTATGAAGAAATGTTTGTAGTATTTTCCCATACTATCGCCTTCAGAAATAAAAACGGAGCCATCACCAGGGTGAATTTCCACCATGTTGGTTTCATCCAAAATGAATCTGATACAAATAAGAAAAATGGTCAATCAGTGGATGAGGCAGAATTACACAGCGTCTACTGCTGGAGCAGAAATCTGATGGTTACTGCAATATACATCCCGGCGGCTACAGAACAGCAGGAAGAGTATTACAGGGGGCATACAATGGTCACACAATACATAATCAACGAAACAAAAATAAGCTAGAAGTGTGTAGTCGCGACTTTTTCATTATCCAGATGTAATGGTTTCGCCCACAGTAAGCTCTTTCAGGGGCCCCTCATCACCTTCTCCCCACTGTACTGTGAAATGCATCACAGAAAATTGTGCTGTTAGGGTACCTTTACACGCGGCTACATTTCTAGGGTGGCTACAGGTAATTTACTGGTTGCAGTGAAATCATGGAGAGATTATTCCATTTGTACACAGCAACAAGATAGAACCTTGTCTCCATGATTTCACTGCAACCAGTAAGTTACCTGTAGCCACCCTAGAAATGTAGCCGCGTGTAAAGGTACCTTTAGACATCTTATACTCTTCAAGGATGAACATATGAAAGTGGCAAGAGGAAGGGAGCAGCAGGCTGCACAGCCCTGACCTCACAGACATCGAGACTATAGCATCACAACCTGCACAGCTGCGACCTGGAGGTACAATCCTGCCCCACCTCATCCAGTGCACGCTGATTACAATTTATCCATGGCATCTGTATAGTCACTAGAAACATTTTTCTGCTGCAAAAAGATTGTAAAATAGGACAGAGGGGCCAGGCACTTTATTTCTGAAGATATTGCAGTATTTTTTGAGTCATGAGTAACTATCTTAAAGCATAACAGCCGTTTAAATTTTTATTTAACAATAATGTAGAACAATTGTTTCTACTAAACTTTCAAATATACTTTATGAGAAAAATCTGGTGGAAAACCATTCATAAACCTTCCAAAAGGTGTCCCCACTACACTAGTTCAACCCATAGCCTAACATGTTGATCCAGAGGAAGGCAAAATAACCCCATGTGGCAACACTAAGCTCCACATTGGGGGAAAAAATTCCTTCCTGACTCCAGATACAGCAATCAGACTAATTCCCTGGATCAACGCCCTATCAAAGAATCTAGTACCGTATAAACTCGTGTATAAGCAGAGTTTTTCAGCATAAAAAATGTGCTGAAAAGTCCCCCGTCGGCTTATACACGAGTCATATATATCGGTATATAGGCGCCTTCCCCCCCCTCCCCCATCAGTGGTATACAGGGCTCCCCTTGCTGCCGCACACCTGTAGAGTAATAGATCATTATACTTATCTCTGTCGCTGTCGCCGCTCTGACACCGCGCTCCTCCGGTCTTCATGCTTCTTCCTGCTTGTGACCGGCGGGTGCAGGCAATGACGTCATTGCCTGTGCGCCGGAGGAGGAAGCATGAAGACCCGGAGGAGCACGGTGTCAGAGCGGCGACAGCGACAGAGATAATTATAATGATCCATTACTTTACAGGTGTGCGGCAGCAAGGGGGATCCCTGTATACCACTGATGGGGGGGCGCCTGTATACCACTGGGGCTGCTGTATATACTGCTGGGGCCTGTATATACCACTGAGGAGGCGGCTGTATACCACTGGGGCTGCTGTATATACTGCTGAGGCCTGTATATACCACTGGGGAGGCTGGTGTAATACTGCTGGGGCCTGTATATACCACTGGGGAGGCTGCTGTATACCACTGGGGCTGCTGTATATACCACTGGGGAGGCTGCTGTATATACCACTGGGGAGGCTGCTGTATACTACCACTGGGGAGGCTGCTGTATACTACCACTGGGGGGGCCTGTAGACCACACTGCTGGGGGCTGTATACCTGTGCTGGGGTCCACCCTCAGCTTATACACGAGTCAATAGGTTTTCCCAGGTTTGGGGGGCAAAAGTAAGGGGGTTCGGCTTATACACGGGTCGGCTTATACACGAGTATATACGGTATATATAACTGGTAATATTATATTTTTCAAGGAAGGCATCCAGGCCCTTCTTAAATGTTAGACTCACTCATTACAACATCATGTGGCACAGAGCTCCATAGTCTCACTGCTCTTAGGCTACCTTCACATTTGCGTTGCCCTCCGCAGCGTTCTGCGGAGGGGATCCGCAATGTGACCGCAGCACCGCAAGCCCCCATCTTTATAATGGGAGAGCACGGTGCTGCGCTTGACTGCACATGACCGTGCGCACCCATTCACTGACATATGTGATCTGTGTGCAGGCGGATGCCTGCGCACAAATCACCCAGTCTGGTCCGCACCAGAAATGCAACATGTTGCGTTTCTGGTGCGGACAAGACTGGGTGATTTGTGCGCAGGCATCCGCCTGCGCACAGATCACATATGTCAGTGAATGGGTGCGCACGGTCATGTGCAGTCAAGCGCAGCACCGTACGCTCCCATTATAAACATAGGGGCTTGCGGTGCTGCGGTCACATTGCGGATCCCCTCCGCAGCGTTCTGCGGAGGGGAACGCAAATGTGAAGGTAGCCTTACAGTAAAGAATCCAAGTCTGTGATTATGATTAAACCTTTCTTCCTCCAGACGTAGAGGATGCCCCCTTGTCTCTGTCTCAGGCCTATGAGTAAAGAGATCATTAAAAAGGTCTCTGTATTGTCCTCCCATATATTTATATATTAGGCTACCTTCACATTACGATTTTTAGGGAGCCGATGCTGTCCAATATAAATCGGACAGCATCGGCTCCCTTCTGATGCCTGGAATCGGATGCCAAATAGGCATCCGATTCCGGCATAAAATCGTTGCCTCCGGGCTAAAAAAAAAAAAAAAAAAAAACCACCTTATGCTCACCTTCCCCCGAGCCCCCGCCGTCTCCCTGAAGGCTCCCGGTGGCTTTTGCAGGCTCCCGGTGGCTGCAGAGGTCTTCCTCTGCTGTTCAGGACCTGCGATGATGTCACAGTCACGTGACTGCGGGTTCCACCATGGTAACCTGCTGTCACATGACTGTGACATCACCGCAGGTCCTGTGTACAGCAGAAGAAGACCTCTGCAGCCACCGGGAGCCTGCGGGAGCCACCGGGAACATCCAGGAAGACGGCGGGGGCTCGGGGGGAGGTGAGCATGAACTTTTTTTTTTTTTTTAACCCCTGCGCTCCTAGTTGAGCATTTTTACTGTACTGAGCATGCTCAGTACAGTAAGATCGGGTCCGAGGAGACATCAGATGTTTCCTCGGACCCTTCTCCATAGGGCCCCATGTTATAGGGATCGGGTCAGATCGGATGTGCACTAAATGCCATCCGATTTGGTCCGATCCGATTCTGTCAGATTTTATTTTCGGTGCAAAAATCGGAGCAGGCTCCGATTTTTGCACCGATAATAAAATCGGACAGAATCGGATTGGACCAAATCGGATGGCATTTAGTGCACAGCCGATTCGGTCCGATCTCCATAGGGATGCATGGGTTCCGAAAGCAAAAATCGTAGTGTGAAAGCACCCTTACTAGTAAAAAGGCCCGATGCAAATACATCGGGAGTGTGGTGACATCAAGATGGGGGCGGGCTGTTTGGCACTGGGGGCAGCAGCTGTCACTTCACCCTGTGCTGTCTGTCCCCTGCGTGGTGATTTTTGTCCATCGGTCTCTGCCCCCCTCCTCTGTGCTTTGTGTAATGTGGCGGGAGAGGATGGTGGCATGAGGAACTGGCGCAGTTCCTTGTTAAGCCTGGCGTAGGGTGAGTGAAGTGAGCGAGGTGAGTGCGGTGAGCCAGCTGCACGCTGAGTGGGATGAGTGCAGGCTGAGCAGGTAGGGTGAGTGAGTAGAGGGTGTGTGCGTGCAGGTTGAGTGAGTGTGGAGTAACTGTGGCGTAGGCTGAATGAGTGCAAGTATAGTGAGCATGGGGCAGAGAGCGTGAGGGGGCAGAGAGCGTGAGGGGGCAGAGAGCGTGAGGGGGCAGAGAGCGTGAGGGGGCAGAGAGCGTGAGGGGGCAGAGAGCGTGAGGGGGCAGAGAGCGTGAGGGGGCAGAGAGCGTGAGGGGGCAGAGAGCGTGAGGGGGCAGAGAGCGTGAGGGGGCAGAGAGCGTGAGGGGGCAGAGAGCGTGAGGGGGCAGAGAGCGTGAGGGGGCAGAGAGCGTGAGGGGGCAGAGAGCGTGAGGGGGCAGAGAGCGTGAGGGGGCAGAGAGCGTGAGGGGGCAGAGAGCGTGAGGGGGCAGAGAGCGTGAGGGGGCAGAGAGCGTGAGGGGGCAGAGAGCGTGAGGGGGCAGAGAGCGTGAGGGGGCAGAGAGAGTGAGGGGGCAGAGAGAGTGAGGGGGCAGAGAGAGTGAGGGGGCAGAGAGAGTGAGGGGGCAGAGTGAGTGCAGGGTCGTCAGTCGGCGGGCTGTAGGATGAATTGGCGACCTGAGGGGTGAGTGTGGAGTGAGGTGGGCAAATTGGTGCTGAGCAGGTGTGAGTGGGTGTTGAGCAGGGTGAGGGTGCCCTGAGTGAAGGTGCGTGTGCACTGAACGGGGATGAGTGTGTGCTGAGCAGGTGTGTGCTGAGCGGGGTGAGTGTGAGTGGGTGCTGAGCAGGGTGAGTGTGTGTAGTGTGGGGGCATCATCAGGGGCAGTGAGGGCATGTGGGGGGGTAAGAGGGGGAGCAGGGGCAGTGTGGGGTGAGTGGAGGCTGAGCAAGGGCAGTGTGGGGTGAGTGGGGGCATGAGCAGGGGCAGTGTGGGTGATTGGGGCCATGTGGGTGAGTGGGGGGGGTAAGCAGGAGCAGTGTGGGTGAGTGATGGCATGTGGGGGAGATGAGAGGGGTAAGCAGGGACAGAGTGAGGGCATGAGCAGGGAGAGTGTGGGGTGAGTGGGGGCATGAGCAGGGGCAGTGTGGGGGGGTGAGCAGGGGCAGTGTGGGTGAGTGGGGCCATGTGGGGGGGTTGAGAGGGGTAAGGAGGGGCAGTGTGGGTGAGTGGGCAGGGGTAAGCAGGGGCAGTGTGGGGAGTGAGGGGATGTGGAGGGGTAAGAGGGGTGAGCAGGGGCAGTGCGGGTGAGTGGGGGGGTAAGCAGGGGCAGTGTGGGTGAGTAGGGGGGTAAGCAGGGGCAGTGTGGGTGAGTGGGGTGGCCTATGCAGGGGCAGTGTGGGTGAGTGGGGGCAGTGTGGGTGAGTAGGGTGTAAGCGACGGCATTAGGGGGGTAAGAGGGGTGAGCAGGGGCAGAGTGTGTAAGTGGGGGGGTAAGCAGGAGCAGTGTGGGTGATTGGGAGGGTAAGCAAGGGCAGTGTGGGTGATTGGGGCCATGTGGAGGGGTGAGAGGGGTAAGGAGGGGCAGTGTCTGTGATTGGGGGGGTAAGCAGGAGCAGTGTGTGTGAGTGGGGGCATGTGGGGGAGGTGAGAGGGGTAAGCAGGGGCAGTGTAGATGAGTGGGGGCAGTGTGGGTGAGTAGGGGGGTAAGCAGGGGCAGTGTGGGGAGTGAGGGCATACGGGGGTAAAAGGGGTGAGCAGGGGCAGTGTGGGGGTAAGCAGGGCCAGTGTGGTTGAGTGGTGGAGATAAGCAGGAGCAGTGTGGGTGAGTGGGGGCATGTCGGGGAGGTGAGAGGGGTAAGCAGGGACAGAGTGGGGGCATGAGCAGGGGCAGTGTGGGGAGTGAGGGCATGTGGGGGGGTAAGAGGGGTGAGCTGGGGCAGTGCGGGTGAGTGGGGGGGTTAAGCAGGGGCAGTGCGGGTGAGTGGGGTCAGTGTGGGTGAGTAGGGGGTAAGCAGGGGGAGTGTGGGTGAGTGGGGGGGGATATGCAGGGGGAGTGTGGGTGAGTAGGGGGTAAGCAGGGGCGGTGTGGGGAGTGAGTGAGGGCATACGGGGGGTAAGAGGGGTGAGCAGGGGCAGTGTGGGTGAGTGGGGGGTAAGCAGGGGCAGTGTGGGTGATTGGGGGGGCTATGCAGGGGCAGTATGGGTGAGTAGGGGGTAAGCAGGGGGAGTGTGGGTGAGTGGGGGGGATATGCAGGGGAGTGTGGGTGAGTGGGGGCAGTGTGGGTGAGTAGGGGGTAAGCAGGGGCAGTGTGGGGAGTGAGTGAGGGCATAAGAGGGGTGAGTAGGGCAGTGTGGGTGATTGGGGGGGGAAAGCAGGGGCAGTGTGGGTAAGTGGGGGGGGCTAAGTAGGGGCAGTGTGGGTGAGTGGGGGCAGTGTGGGTGAGTAGGGGGGTAAGCAGGGGCAATGTGGTGAGTGAGTAAGGGCATACGGGGGTAAGAGGGGTGAGGAGGGGCAGTGTGGGGGTAAGCAGGGGCAGTGTGGGTGAGTGGGGGGCTAAGCCAGGGGGGTGTAGGTGAGTGAGGGTAGTGTGGGTGAGTAGAGGGGTGAGCAGGGGCAGTGTGGGGCGTGAGGGCATATGGGGGTAAGAGGGGTGAGCAGGGGCAGTGTGTTTGAGTGGGGGGGGGAAATTAGGGGCATGAGAAGGGCAGTAGGGGGTGATTAGCAGTAGGGGGTGATTAGCTGTTGGGTGCATGGTCGAGCTCAGCCCCGCATTTTTCTCCTGGGAGCATGAAGGAGGAAAAATGAATGGGCGAGGGAGGCGGAGTTATAACCTAGGGGCGTGATAATGGGCGTGACAGAGACACTGGCCTTATGTGGTGGGAGTGTCCTCGGTCACACCCATTATGACGGGCTTTGTTAGCTCCGCCCCCGCTGGCATGGAATGTCGGGGTAAGCGGCGGGGGAGCGGGAGGATGTGGCGGGAGGATGTGGCGGGGGAGCGGGAGGAAGTGGCGGGCGTTTAGTGGAGCGGGGGTATGTGGTGTTGGCGGCAGCATGTTTGCGCGTCCAGTCAGTGTCGCGGGCTCGCGATGGCGCATGCGCGCCATCGCTCGCAGAGCGTGATAGCGGCACAGTGGTCGGAAGCGCAAAACTGCTGATTATGTATATAGAGTATAAGATCACCCTTAAGCCTTCGTTTTTCCAAGCTAAATAAACCCAAGTTTAATAACCTGTCTTGGTATTGCAGACCCCTCAGTCCTCTAGTAACCTTAATCAAAAAGACAAGAGGTGGGGGAACAAGAGGCGCAATAGTGCCCTATCACTCAAGACACTCAAAACGTGGGTGGTAAAACAAGGTTCACTCACCTAGCCTAGTTGTGAGACCCACAACTGGTTTGAAGACAAAAGGATTTTATTTGGCTGCTGCAGGACCTCCACCGACCACTCACACGTGGAACGACCATCAAAGGATTGGGAAAGCAAGGTGTGTTACAGTCCGCGCTGCCAAGTCCCCACAAATCACCAGGAATCCAATTTGGATAGCAAAAGATCTTCTTTATTTCCTTTTCTACGCGTTTCGATGCCTCTCCTGGCACCTTCCTCAAGGATATCCCTAAGGAAGGTGCCAGGAGAGGCATCGAAACGCGTAGGAAAGGAAATAAAGAAGATCTTTTGCTATCCAAATTGGATTCCTGGTGATTTGTGGGAACTTGGCAGCGCGGACTGTAACACACCTTGCTTTCCCAATCCTCTAGTAACCTTGGCCGCTCTAGTTCAGCTATCTTTCTTATACACCGGAGACCAGAACTGTGTATATAGGTACTATTATACGCTTCAATATTGAAACGATCTCGGGGGCGTGCGGTCGTTAGGACATCGTTTAAACATCGTTGGTGAGATGTCATGCGCCTAGATATCGTGAACGCTGCACCAACGATGTGGTGAGCAGCTAAGCAATGTCAGAGTGTCAGGATCAGTATAAACTCCTCTTTCCTTGGCACAAGCTTCTGATCTGTCATCTGGTTCAACCCAGCTCAGTCAGGATCTCTGTTAACCCCTTCTCTGCTGTCACACTGCATCACTATCAGCCTGCTCTCAGGAGCTGTGGATATGCACACACAGTGCTGGCAAATGCAGTTTTTAAAAGAGCACAGAAAAATGTGAGAAAGCAAGTCATATGGCATTAAAAAGGCATCATCTTAGCAGCTATGTGACCCATCATTAACAACTAGTGCAGTACTGGTTTATTTATTTTTCAATGAAATGACATTTACACTTTAAGTGACAGAAACCACTCAATCACAGATTGTCACATCTGCAGGAGGACTTTACTCCACCTTGTTTCACTTGAGTGGATGTCATATAATAATGTGCATCACATGAGCAAGATATGGTGATGCTGCTTTATCTATATCAGCAGTTCGCTGGTCCGGATCTGTTATGGAAAGGATTGTCCATGTCTGAGAAACGTGTTGTCTCTTAAGGCCCTTTCACATCAGCGTTTTTTTTTAAATCGCGGCAGATGCGGTGAAAAAACCGCATCTGCCGCGATTACCGCATACCGGCTGCACTTGCGGCGCGGTTGCGGTTTTTGCCATGCAAAGTATAGGCGGACTTGCGGCAGGTGCGGCAAGTGCGGTTTTGCACTTGCGGCAGGTGCGGCCGCGAAAAAAAAACGCGGCTGACCGCGGTTTTTTTCGCGGCCGCACCTGCCGCAAGTGCAAAACCGCACTTGCCGCACCTGCCGCAAGTCCGCCTATACTTTGCATGGCAAAAACAGCAACCGCGCCGCAAGTGCAGCCGGTATGCGGTAATCGCGGCAGATGCGGTTTTTTCACCGCATCTGCCGCGATTTAAAAAAAACGCTGATGTGAAAGGGCCCTTAGATCATGCACAATACAGCAATATGGACATTGTATACATATGATGAATAATAATGTTTCACCTGTAGAGAACGTCATCATAGATCACCACCTTCAAGGGCGATGGATTTACTGCCAGCGCGTCTTCTCCTTCCAGAGAGGATTTACAAAAACTCCACCTATAACAAGACACAGAGCGGATAGGAACATGAATGGCTCCTACATTATCGATGTGCTGTGTATTGATCGGCCTCAGAGTGAGCAGATCGAATACAAAGAAGTCATTGACACAAAAGAGAACAGTTTTCCCGGACTAGACAATTTAATGATTACTCAGATAAAGGCCGAATACTCTGCCAGCAAGGGGTTAATTATGCTAAAATTTACAGAATTGATTGCTCATGGCTGCAAGATACTGGAGGTAAAAGCTGTTCTGGGAAGGGTCCTAAAAGGAGGCAAATGGGATTTACAAAATGGCAGAAATCAGAGACTGCGGAGAACGTGACCGAGGCAAATCAGCATCAGGGTAGTTCCAATGTTATAGTGGGTTTACACGTTGCGATATTGTTCCGATATCGGACCAACGGCACGGGAGCGCGCATTTTGTGCCCGGTTTTCAAAGAATCGCATCGGAGGTTTACACAGCCTGATATCGGGATACAAAATCCCTACAATGTCTACACCCCCCGACCCAGGAACGACCATTTAACATGTGAGTCAATGGAGGACGTTGTACTGCACATCGGAGTTGGGCTGTCACACAGCACGATCCGGCTCCAATCGGCATCAGATATCGGGACGTTGAATAGCACGCTCATTCGACCCCCGATATTGGATTATCATCGTTCGTGCATCGTATTGGTCATTTACACCATACGCACGAACGATATCGGGTCCAACGCACGAACCACGTGACTTTTGGTCGGAGTTGGACGCCGATATCGCAACGTGTAAACCCACCATTACACAATCATCACCTTCACCGAGTGCAATATACAACATTAATGAAGCTACTCACTGCCCTCTCAGATTTTGTATTAACATACCGTAGTGTTAGGACTGTAAGAGGAACTCTTCCACCCCCCCAGTTTTTTTAAAGTGTGTGTGTGTCGTTTTGGAGTCCAGATGAATCTGGCTGTGGGGGGGCGATGGCTTGAGCTCACAGGAGGCAGTATCCGGCGCTGGGGCTAACACATGTGCTCGTTGCTTAGGATCATGAACATGCACTTTTCCATCCCATAATCTCCCCTCAACCTCTCTGCACTAAAGCCGGCGCCGAGGTGGCCAGGAATATGGACATGGGGAGCAGTGATGAGGCACTGTGTTTCTGTGGTCTGTCTTCAGATGAGAGGGAATATTAGGGTGCTGTCACGGGTTCTGAAAAATCCCATTACTTGTAAGTAACTGTCTTTTTCTCTGACCCATGAGAGAGAATTGACATCTCATTCTTTTAAAAATGCAGCAAAACCTTTGGTGTTGACACTTTCTGCAAAGAATTAAAACCAATGTGTGTGGACAGCTATCCCATGAATCACATAGGTTTTTCTGGGAATCAAAAGTGCAGGTTTAGATGAAACCAAGGCAAAACCTGACCTCAAAAACGCAGTACAAACGCACTGTGTGAGCATAGCCTTACAGTATAACTCTTGCGCCTATAGGTACTGTAGTGAAATTTGTATCTGAGGGGCATGGACGCTAAGAGTTAAACTTTACAACACCATACAAAAGGTGATAACCTATGTTATCCAGCCAGCTGAGACTCCAGTCTCACCAGGTGGTATCCCTGCCAGCACAGCAATAAAAAACAAACAAAAAAAAAAAAAAAAAACATTCACACCTATAGTGAGCTTCAAAGGGAAAGAGAATGGATTAAGAGAGAGACTATTTCAAATAGTGAGCTTCAAAAAGGGACCTAGTAAGCCTGACCATTTGTATTTACTGTAGGAAAGAGAATGGGTTAAGACAAAAGAACATTTTAAAAATAATATATGCATGGCTAAATTAGTGAGGGCCCCAATCGTAGTCCCAGAATTAGAATAATGGAAGGTTGGTCTAGAAATTCAACCTCACAACAGATCCTATAAGAACTCACACCAGCCAGGAGTTCTTTGTCACAGATTTTGGGGCAGCTGAAACACTGATGTGATCCACATCCATTTTCTCCCCTCCACATTGGGATACAGAATTCAAGCTGCAAAGTTTAGGGATTTCTGTTAGTTTCTCCATTTTATTTTATAGCTGCGTCTTGAATATTTGTCTGTTACTTTTTATTTCTATATCTTTTTATTGTAAGCATTGTACCTTTTATATTAAAGATTAAAACTTTAATAAGTTTGAACCTCATATGCTCTAAAGAACCAATAATCCTAGAGAGGGTGTGATATTGTTGATTGTCTTAGTTTAAGGGGACCTCATCGCCCCAAATCCAGTGAGTGGTGGCAGCGTGTGTGAAGCGGGGTGCACGGTCTGAGTCGGGATGTGATTTATGCTCTCTTTCAGCATAGGACAGAGGTCGAATGCTGGACTGAGTGAGAGGAGATGGGGTTGTGCCTGCAAAGCTTAATCTAAGTCTTAGTGCGGAGAAGCAGGTACGTGACAGGTACTGCAACAAATCACTATGTAAAGAAGCCCTCTATTTTATATTTGATACAGCAGCAAGCATGTGTCACTCATCCTGGGCATATACCCAACTATTCCTGGCCTCTTAATGAACCTGATATGGGAAGTAAAGTAAATCGGGCTGTGCTATGATTACTTAAAAGGAAGTGATCTATAAGAAGTAACCTCTACTGGATACCTTGCTACTCTGGTCCACAAATGACGATTACTATAAAGGTTTATCAGCGGCATTCTATTTAGTTAGTTCACACAGGAGTTAAGTTGCCCTTTATTAGGTGTCAAAGGGACACTCTGGGGCCTAGCAGAGATAGACGATGGGGAGACAGGCCACCATATTATGTGTGCATTCTAGGGTGACAACCTCCGTGGTCAGGTAGGGGAAGATATCAGGGCGATATTAGTGCCATGGAAAAAATGGTGCTATAATAATAATCAATAAAAATATTAGGGTCACTGGTAGGTACGGTAAATATCTTATAGCTGCAGCCATCTCCGATTGCCTACATACCCCTCCTCAACCTCTTAACAGAGCATATTTCATTGTATCACTCTTATACTCTGCATGTTATTTATTCATCTCTCCCGATTGATACCAATTGCATGTCTTTTTTCAGTTGAGCAATTTTTAAAGCATATCTAATAATCTATCTTTTTAACTGGGATATCTTTTATTGTTAAACTCTTTTGGTCCTACACCAGAAGTGAAAAAAAAAAAAAAAATACACCTCTGGGTCAAATGTAATGGGCGCGCTCAACACCAGGAAGCGCCTCCTTGCTGAATGCCTTATACATCTGCAGACTTGGTATGCGTGGTAGATGGCCGATTACAGAGAATGGCACTGCTGCTTGAGGTCACATGTCAGTCAAGTTCCCCTGGACCCACTGCGGCGCTTCAGGAACCCTACACAGGTCACAGCAGGGATGAAGCCGATATCTGAAACTAAACTACCGGCCGGGCCTGGGTAAATCTTAATTTGTACTGCCAATTTCAAATGAAGGTTCCTCCATCTAAGAATGGAAATCAATTGATGAATAGGAGAGGTACCGTCCTTTTATTCTGTAGGCTTCCTGTCCTTGAAGGGCGGATCACCTTACCCCGTGGCGCTGTCATGGATGACCTAAAAAGACCAAATTACTTACCGGTAATTGTATTTCACAGAGTCCACGACAGCACCCACAGAGAGGGGGGATCCGCCCATAGGGACAGGAAAACTACAGATAAAAGGGGCGGCCCCTCTCACCACCTCAGTTGGATTACAGAGCATGAGAGGAAGCGCCATAATGAGATAGCTTCACAACATTTAAAATATTTACATATATACAACACCATCACCCAAAGGAGTGGAAACAAACAACTTTCCATACAGTGCAGAAAGCCCCAGTGAATTAGAAGGGAGGGACTGTATGGGTGCTGTCATGGACTGTGTAATATATGATTACTGGTAAGTAATTTAGTCTTTTCCTATCGCCACAATAGCACCCACCGAGAGACTTTCAGAGACCATCACCCTCGAGAAGCCACTGTATTGAGGTCAAAAACGCCCAAAGTGGAATGTGAGGATCATGTTACTGCCTTACATATGAGATTGATCAAGATGTCCGTCCTCTCAGCCCAGGAGGATGCCATTGCCGGCGCTAAATGGGTCCTCACTCCTTCCGGGGGATTGTCATCTATAGCGGAGTAGGCCAGACAGATTGCATCTCTGACCCATCAAGACAGTGTGCTCTTTGTGACACCATGACGTTGATCAGTAGACTGAAGAGAGGTTATTAAGAAAAAGTCGGGAGGAATCTTACGGAACTCCAGTTTTAGACCGGATGACACTAAATTTAGGATGCAGGTACTGGATGTAATTGTAACCTATTTCTGGGTGAAAAATGTTAATCTGTCACCTATGGGGGGGGGGGGGGCTGGAAATCGGGATTAATGGAATTTATTTCCACTGTTTGAAGAAGAGGATGATCCACTAAAAATGGCACCTTTTGTTTTGAACTCACACCATCCTATGTAGTGCACTTTCGCCACCCTTATGGCCCGTTTTGCTATTGTTCTCTGTTATCAGGTTTTTCAAAGATTGCCCATAAATAAGGAGGTTTGTAACCCAGAAAGAGGCTAAAAATGAAGGTTAGGGTCCCGGTTGAAGAGATACACCTCAACGCGGTAACCGGGCCGTTTATCTATGTGGCCATATTCATAAAGCTTGGTATCTCTATTTTTTAGCTGAAATATTTCTAAATTAAAATATTATATAGCAGGGTGCAGCTCCCCCTTTAAGAGTTGTGATTACTATTGTGTTAAGTTATTTTTGGGATCTGTTTAGCTGTCATTCCTCTGCAGATCCCATCCACATCACTGCTATAGCCCTACATGAAGAAAGTATGGAAATCTGGACAGAATGCTGTATGTCCTTACACTGTGAGCACCGATGTCCAGGAGTTATATATATCACCTATAGGCGTCTCATCCCCTTTGCTAATACCTGGCAAAACCATATTGTATATCGGGTGGCCCTCTGCAGAGAGATGGCACTATTCAGGAAAAGGGAATAAAACGCAGGTCCTAATGGGTAGCGACTGTGATCATTGCTACATGGCCCATAATTAGGACCACAGAGGTGAGCAATGAGACACCTACCTGTGCATGTGTGCAGCAGAACAGGTTAGTGGTAATGCTCTAGGCAAAACAGACACTATTCTTTCTGTGGGGTCAGATTCGGTCTCCTCAGGTTGCTTTATATCCCCTGGTTGGGTAAACTCACGGTGGGACTGAAGAGCCAAGTCCATGGGATACTGAAATGGCTGTGGACAGTTGGCCACAGAGAAGCGCTGCAGCAGCCATGTATACAGGCAGGCGTGCTTTGTTAGACATGGTGGAGACTCATGCCGGAGGACACAGGAGGAATATTTTGACCTGTTCTTGCTTTTTGTGGGTTTGATCTTTGCCATTTTGGGGTCTGTGTTCTCTTTATTGTGGCTTGTATTTTCTGGAGTACAGCTGAGTTGACATAAAAACTTCACAGTCAATTCTTTCTGTAGAGTCATCATATACAAATGAGCATGGCCGTCTATTGAGGAAACCTTTACACTGCCGTCCTCCAGACGTGTCACATAACCAGCATCGTTCTCCGGAGCGGGCCACGCAACCTCAGAGATCTCAGGCAGGAAAGTCTGTGGAAAGAACAAAGTAAAGCTCATGTTATAAATCCAAACGTAAAAAGGATTATTCCAAGATTCTAATTAATCCTATCTTTAGAGTAGGGGATTATTTACAGATTGATGGGGGGTCTGACTGCTTGAATGAAGCAGAGATTAAGCATGTGCACCTCCGCCCCATTCATTGTTGATTGGACTGACAGATAAACTCCAATAATGATGAGCAGGATTGTATGAAATTTAAGTACATAATGTGAAAAATAACCGGAAAAAAATTAATCAAGTGAAACAGCTTTTCTGTATAGAGACTCATGTTAAATACAAAAGAGCAAATGATAAACATTTAAAACAAAAGACAATGGGAGGCAAACATAAAAACCTAAAGCTTGCAGAGACACTGGTATCGGTCCCTTTACATTAAAATAATATGGAAACACATTTTGACTCGCCTGTGGTAAATCACAAATGAGAGTCACCTGTGATAGTCAGTGCCCATGTGACATGAATTAACCAATGAATGATGACTTCAGTCTTTTAAAAAGCCACATGTTAGGCCCTGTTCCTTTGTCACAATGGTGAGGACAAAGGAGCTGTTGGCGGACATCAGAACTGCTATTAGAAAACACAAGAATTCTAAAGGGTAGAAAGCAATCTCCAAAGACCTTGGTATCCCAGTTTCAACAGAACGCAATATTATTAAGAAGTTTGCCAAGCATGAAACCATGAAGAATCTCCATGGACATGGGGAAAATAGGAAAATTGACAAGAGAGGTCTTTGAAGGTTGGTGCGATAGTAGTAGTAAAAACACCATGTCAAACATCAAAAGACCTGAAGACCAAACTGGAACAGTCTAGGGGCATGATTTCAAGTACTATATGCCGCACACTAAACCAAGCAAAGCCTTATGGGAGAAGGCCAAAGAAGAAACCATTGTTAAAGAAGACATAAAAAGGAACGACTGATCCTTAAACCACAATCCTTCTGGAGAAACAAAAATAGACCTTTTTGGCAATGCAAAGCAACAGTTTGTTTACAGACGGCACAATGAAGTTTATAAGGAAAAGAATACCCTACCAACAGTTAAGCATGAAGGGGGATCCATAATGCTGTGGGGGTTGCTTTGCTGCGTCTGGTACTGGAGACCTTGACCGTATCAACGGAAACATGAAATCAGAGAATTATCAAAAGATTTCAGAGCGAAATGTCCTACCCAGTGTAAGAAAACGTTGTTTGAGTCAAAGATCATGGGTCCTCCAGCAAGATAAGGACCCAAAGTCCACATCCAAAAGTACACAGGAAAGGTTGAAAAAGAAAAAAAATTATCTGTTTTAAAGTGACAGTAATGAGTCCTGACCTCAATCCCGGTGAAAATCTTTGGGGTGAGCTGAAATCTGCTACTGGGAAGAAGAACCCTGCAAACAGTCAAGAGCTTGAACAAACTACAAAGAAAGAGAAAATCCCAGCTGAGAAATACAAGAAGCTTATAGATGCTACAAGAAACGTTTGGAGGCTTCATTAATGCTTAAGGGTGCAACCAAGAATTAATTAGGGACCTTTATGGTTGTACATGCTGTTTATTCTGTTTCTTCTTTGAAATTCTGAGGATATAATATAGGTACATTTCTATTTAATTCTGAAGATATTGTACAGTCTATGAAAAAAATGAAGGGGTGCCAATAATGGTGAGCAGTACTGTAGGTAAGAACTGTACTTGGCTGTCTACCAGAGAGAACAAACGGAGCAAAGATGTACACACTAGAGCTCCACACGCATTCAGATGATGCTCTGCAGAGCCCAAATCAGATCTCTGAGGACCTGACTGAGAATGAGGCTCTGCAAAATGTAACAGATTACCGTAAGTATGTGCATGTATAGTATGTATGTATAGGAATACACTAGTTCTCCATAAGAAAGCCAACTACAGTCCTCACCTACCTATCATTCCCATAGAGAACTAATGGAGTAGAGAAGAACATAATCCATATCCGCTTCATCCAGGCAGTCAGACCCCTATCAGTCAGTAAATTATCTCTAGTCTAGAGATAACTTATCATGGAAAGTACCTTTAAGTCGTGTTCACATCCCATCTCAGCCTTCCATCAAACATTTGTTGATGAGGTTGCCTTACATGCTATATACAGTGCATTGAAAAAGTATTTATACCCTATTAACTTTTCCACATTTTTTCAAGTTGCACGCAGAAACCTGAATGTATTTTCTTAAGAGTTTATGTGATATAACAACACTAAGCAGCAAGTATTTGTGACGTGTAAAGGAAAAGATACAATGTTCTTCTAACGATTTTAAAAACATAGGTCTGAAAATTGTCTCGTGCATGTGTTTTCAGCCCCCTGTAGTATGATACCCCTAAATAAGATTCAGAGTGACCAATTACCTCCAAAAGTTACCCAATTAGTAAATGGAGTTCAACTGAGTGCAATTTATTCTCGGCATCATCAAACATCAAGAAAACCAAGGAACACACTAGACAGGTCAGAGATAAAGTTGAGTAAAAGAGTAAAGCAGGGTTAGGTTATGAAAACAAATGATCCAAGCTCTGAACATCTCATTGAGCACTGTGCTATCCATCATCTACAGTTAGGGCCAGAAATATTTGGACAGTGACACAATTTTCGCGAGTTGGGCTCTGCATGCCACCACATTGGATTTGAAATGAAACCTCTACAACAGAATTGAAGTGCAGATTGTAACGTTTAATTTGAAGGGTTGAACAAAAATATCTGATAGAAAATGTAGGAATTGTACACATTTCTTTACAAACAGTCCACATTTTAGGAGGTCAAAAGTAATTGGACAAATAAACATAACCCAAACAAAATATTTTTATTTTCAATATTTTGTTGCGAATCCTTTGGAGGCAATCACTGCCTTAAGTCTGGAACCCATGGACATCACCAAACGCTGGGTTTACTCCTTCTTAATGCTTTGCCAGGCCTTTACAGCCGCAGCCTTCAGGTCTTGCTTGTTTGTGCGTCTTTCCGTCTTAAGTCTGGATTTCAGCAAGTGAAATTCATGCTCAATTGGGTTAAGATCTGGTGATTGACTTGGCCATTGCAGAATGTTCCACTTTTTTGCACTCATGAACTCCTGGGTAGCTTTGGCTGTATGCTTGGGGTCATTGTCCATCTGTGCTATGAAGCGCCGTCCAATCAACTTTGCAGCATTTGGCTGAATCTGGGCTTAAAGTATATCCCAATACACTTCAGAATTCATCCGGCTACTCTTGTCTGCTGTTATGTCATCAATAAACACAAGTGACCCAGTGCCATTGAAAGCCATGCATGCCCATGCCATCACGTTGCCTCCACTATGTTTTACAGAGGATGTGGTGTGCCTTGGATCATGTGCCGTTCCCTTTCTTCTCCAAACTTTTTTCTTCCCATCATTCTGGTACAGGTTGATCTTTGTCTCATCTGTCCATAGAATACTTTTCCAGAACTGAGCTGGCTTCTTGAGGTGTTTTTCAGCAAATTTAACTCTGGCCTGTCTATTTTTGGAATTGATGAATGGTTTGCATCTAGATGTGAACCCTTTGTATTTACTGTCATGGAGTCTTCTCTTTACTGTTGACTTAGAGACAGATACACCTACTTCACTGAGAGTGTTCTGGACTTCAGTTGATGTTGTGAACGGGTTCTTCTTCACCAAATAAAGTATGCGGCGATCATCCACCACTGTTGTCATCCGTGGACGCCCAGGCCTTTTTGAGTTCCCAAGCTCACCAGTCAATTCCTTTTTTCTCAGAATGTACCCAACTGTTGATTTTGCTACTCCAAGCATGTCTGCTATCTCTCTGATGGATTTTTTCTTTTTTTTCAGCCTCAGGATGTTCTGCTTCACCTCAATTGAGAGTTCCTTTGACCGCATGTTGTCTGGTCACAGCAACAGCTTCCAAATGCAAAACCACACACCTGGAATCCACCCTGACCTTTTAACTACTTCATTGATTACATGTTAACGAGGGAGACGCCTTCAGAGTTAATTGCAGCCCTTAGAGTCCATTGTCCAATTACTTTTGGTCCCTTGAAAAAGAGGAGGCTATGCATTACAGAGCTATAATTCCTAAACCCTTTCTCCGATTTGGATGTGGAAACTCTCATATTGCAGCTGGGAGTGTGCACTTTCAGCCCATATTATATATATAATTGTATTTCTGAACATGTTTTTGTAAACAGCTAAAATAACAAAACTTGTGTCACTGTCCAAATATTTCTGGCCCTAACTGTAAATATGGAAGGAGTGTGGCACAACTGAATACCTACCAAGACACTGCCATCCACCTAAAATGACATCCCAAGCAAGGAGAGCATGAATTAGAGAAGTAGCCAAGAGGCTGCGGAGATCACAGCTCAAGTGTGGGAATCTGTCCACACGGAAACTATTAGTTGTGTACTCTACAAATTTGGACTTTATTGAAGAGTGGCAAGAAGAAATCCATATTTGAGAGTAAGCCATACGGGGGGACATGGAGGATGGTAGGAGTTGATGGGAGCCAAACACGGCAATCCTAAAGGAAAACCTGTTAGAGGCTGCAAAAGACTTGAGACTAAATTCATTATTATTATTATTATTAATAGGATGTTTAGATTGTGAGCCTCAATAGGGACAGCATTACTGATGTATGTAAAGTGCTATGGAATCAATAGCGCTATATAAATGAATAAATATTATTATTAAATATTATTATTATTATTATAGATTTATATAGCGTCATTGATTCCATGGTGCTTTACATGTGTGGGGGTAGAACAAGGACGAGAACAGTAACATAAAAGTGGTGACAGTTAAATCAAACAGGCACAATAGAGCGGGGATCCAGTCCACGAAGGCTCAGTCTATAGGGGGTGGGAGGGAGACAATAGGAGGGGATGGGTGAGGGTGAGGTGCTGCAGCGGGATGTGTCTCAGTGTGGGCTGAAGGCCTGGATGAAGAGGTGGGTCTTCAGTTTTTTCTTGAAGGTTCCCAGGGAGGGGGAGTGTCTGATGTGGTGTGGTAGAGAGTTCCAGAGTATGGCGGATGCACGAGAGAAGTCTTGTATGCGGTTGTGGGAGGTGGAGATGCCGGGAGAGTGAAGGAAAAGATTGAGAGGAGCGCAGATTGCGTGAGGGGTGGTATCGGGAGACCATATCGGAGATGTATGAAGGGGACAGGTTGTGGATGGCTTTGTATGTCAGAATTAGGGTATTGAACTGAGATCATTGGGGGGTGGGGAGCCAGTGAAGGGGCGACTGGAGGAAGAGTTGGGCGCGTAGTTGAGGATGGTTCGGAGGGGTGAAAGGGAGGTAGTGGGGAGGCCGGTGAGCAGGAGGTTGCAGTAGTCAAGGCGGGAAATTGTGAGGGCGTGGATAAGTGTTTTGGCAGTGTCATGGTCTAGGAAGGAGCGGATTCGGGTAATGTTTTTAAGTTGGAGACGGTAGGCGGTGGTGAGGGCTTGGACGTGGGGCTTGAAGGAGAGGGAAGAGTCGAGGATTACCCTGAAGCATTTGGCGTGGGGGACAGGTGAGAGGGTGCAGTCGCTGACAGTGATGAATAGGTCGGGTAGGGAGGAAGAGCGAGCGAGGGGGGGGAGGGGAAGACGATGAACTCTGTTTTGTTCATGTTGAGTTTGAGAAAGCGAGCGGAGTGATGTTGGGGCCGGAGAGGTAGAGCTGGGTGTCGTTGGCGTAGAGGTGGTATTGAAGGCCGTAGGATTCGATTAGTTGGCCTAGGCTGTAGATGGAGAAGAGTAGTGGTCCCAGGACCGAGCCTTGGGGAACACCAACAGATAGGGGGTAGGGCGAGGAGAAGGTGTGGGAGTGGGTGACGGTGAAGGTCCAGTCTGTTAGGTAAGAGGAGATCCAGGAGAGGGCTAGGTCAGTGATGCCAAGAGACTTTAGGATTTGGAGTAGGAGTGAGTGGTCGACTATGTCGAAGGTGGCAGAGAGGTCAATGAGGAGGAGGATAGAGTAGTGTCGCTTGCTCTTGGCGGTCAGTAGGTCATTGGTGACTTTGGTTAGGACTGTTTCGGTGGAATGATGGGGTCGGAAACCAGATTGCAGGCGGTCAAAGAGGGAGCAGGACGACAGCTCGGAGTAGACGTGTTGCTCAACAGTTTTGAGGCGAAGGGGAGGAGAGATATGGGGCGATAGTTGGAGACTGTTGCGGGGGTCGAGGCTGGGTTTTTTGAGGATGGGTGTGATTAGGGCCTGTTTGAAGGATGAGGGGAAGACACTGGTAGTAAGTGATATGTTGAAAAGATGGGTTAGGGCGGGGATGAGGACTGTGGTGAGGTTAGGGATGAAGTAGGAGGGGAGGGGGTCGAGGGCACAAGTGGTGAGGTGGGATTGTGCTAGAAGGGAGGAGAGGCGTTCTTCTGTCAGGGAGGAGAAGCTACTTATGGTCGAGGGGGGTTGGGCGAGAGTGGGAGAGGGCGAGTCAAAGCTGTCTCTGATTTTGCCGATCTTCTGTTTGAAGAAGGTGGCAAAGTTGTCGGCGGAGATGAGAGGAGAGGGAGAGGGTGCGGAGTAGAGTGTTAAGGCCATGTGCACACGCTGAGTATTTGAGGAGTTTTTTACCTCAGGATTTGTAGACAAAACCAGGAGTGGAGCAATCAGAGGAAAAGTCTAATACAAACACATGCACCACTTCTCTATTTATCACCCACTGCTGGTTTTGGCTACAAATCCTGAGGTAAAAAACTCATCAAATAATCAGCGTGTGCACGTGGCCTAAAGGTTATGAAAAGTTGCTTGGGATTGTGGGAGAGGGTGGATATGAGCGAGGAGAAGAAAGCTTGTTTTGCGGCAGTCAGTGCAGTCTTGAAGTCGATGAGGGACTGTTTGAACAAGGCGAAGTGCGCTGAGGAGTGGGATTTCTTCCATCTCCGTTCAGCCACCCTATACGTCCATCAAAGTTCTTTGGTGTGGGCAGTGAGCCAGGGTTGCCTATGTGCGCAGGTTTTGTTGTATGAGAGGGAGGCGGCCTGGTCGAGGGCTGTGGCGAGGGTGGTCATTAAATTCAAATAAATTCACTTGAGATTAAATTCATCTTTCAACAACAAGATAATGGCCCCAATGTTAAGCGCCCACCTAGCAGATTTTTTTCTGCATCTCCTGGCAGGTAAAAAGCTGTAGAAAAAGAGCATTTTTTTGCATGCTTTTTCCCATGTGTTTCTATCATATAGTCTAAGAGAAAAAAAAAAGCACACAAAAAAAGCAGGAAAAAAATAACATGTTGCTTTTTTTCTGCAACAAAATCTGCAAAGAAAAAAAAAAAAATTATGGTGAGCACAGCACTTCAGAATTCTCATTCACTCTGCAGGCATGTGATGTCAGAAAATCTGCAAGGAAAAACGTATTAATAAAAGCACAAAAAATGCTAGGTGTGCATTCAGCCCAAAATCACAGTGGAGGGCTTAGATCAGAGCATGTTCATGTGTGTGAATGGCCCAGTCACAGCCCAGACCTAAATCCCATTGAGAATCCCATAGCTCTTCACAGACATCTCCATCCAATCTCACTGAGCGAAGTATTCAGTAATGAATCGGGGGGGCTGATTACAAAAGCACAGCACAATTTTTAGAACTATATTTTTGAAATATTTAGAAAACTGAATCATTTCCCTTATACTTCACAAATACGTCCTACTTAGTGTTTGTTTATCACATAAAATCCCAATAAAATACATTTAAAGTGTAAATGTCATTTCAATGGAAAAAAAAACCCATAATACTGCACTGGTTGTTAAAGGGTTTGTCCGGGCCTTTGCTATAATTCATGTGTATCTAGGCTGCAAAATGTCGCAACATTTTGCAGGATTACCCAGATATTACATATTTGCGGCAGCCAGGGAACGTCCACCCGCAGGGCTCCTACAGCTTGCCCCTAATGTCACCACTCACCCCCATTGTACACAGCGGTCCACACTGCACTGACACACTGTGCCGAATCTGCTGCTGTGAAGGAGATTTGGCACACTGTATCAGGGAAGTGGGGACCGCTGCATGTGTGTGCGCTCACCCTGTGGTCTCTGTGCAGGGGAGCAGAGGTCCGCAGCCCGGGTCTCTGTGCTGTGAAGCCCAATGCTTATCTCCATACCTCCCGTACCATAGAGCAGGTGGCTGACGTATAGAAAAAGACTGCTCCACCAGCTCTGTGCTCTATGGTACGGGAGGTATGGAGAGAAGCATCTAGCTCCACAGCAGAGACTCAGGCTGCGGACCTCTGCTCCCCTGCACAGAGCCCACAGGGTGAGCGTACATACATGCAGCGGTTCCTCATGCACTGACACATTGTGCCAAATCTCCTTCACAGCAACAGATTAGGCAGTGTGTCAGTGGAGCAGGGGACTGCTGTGTGCAGTGGGGGTGGGTGGTGACATTAGGGGCTGGAGAGGGCCTGTAGGATCCTGGGGGTGGCCGGCATAGTGTGGAGTGAGGGCATGTTTGTAGGAGACTGGGAGAAAACGATGTAGGATCCAATACAAATACGTCCCCCGGACGTTCCCTGGCTGCCGCAAATATGTGGTATCTAAGTAATCCTGCAAAATGTTTACAGCATGTATATTACAAACTGTCAACATTTTTCAGCCTAGATACACAGGAATTATAGCAAAAGCCTGGAAAACCCTTTAATGATTTGTCACATAGCTAAGATAATGCTTTTTTGTGCCATAAGACTTATTTTCTCCCATTTTTCTGCGCTTTTAAAAAAGAGAATTTTGTTTACGTACCGTAAATTCTTTTTTCTTTAATCATCAATGGGAGACCCAGACAATGGGGTTTAGGACACTGCCCTCCGGAGGTCACACTAGGTACTACAAGTTTGTAGACACCGCCTCCTCCGCTTATAAACCCCTACCGCAGGGAACATCCTCAGTTTGGTCCATAAGCTGCGAGGAGGAAATAAACCACACCCGAAACATCGGGAAGAATGCCGTGCACAGACGGCTCAACAACCCGGCAAACACTGTCCCAACAGGGAACAGATCAACTGCAAAACATGCAACGGAACAACTGGGTGGGTGCTGGGTCTCCCATTGATGATTAAAGAAAAAAGAATTTACGGTACGTAAACAAAATTCTCTTTTTTCTGGTCATCATAATGGGAGACCCAGACAATGGGGATGTCCTAAAGCAATACCCCAGGGCGGGAAGAGTTCCTCAACAAGACGGATAACACATGGTTCCCTTTAAAGGTGGGCAACCGCCGCCTGGAGAACCCGCCTGCCCAAACTTGCATCCGCAGAGGCATGGGCATGCACCATATAGTGCTTAGAGAAAGTGTGTAGGCTGGACCAAGTGGCCGCCTGACACACCTGTAGAGCAGATGCTCGATGTCGCAAGGCCCAGGAGGCACCGACAGCTCTGGTAGAGTGAGCCTTCAATCCCACCGGGAGAGGCAAACCAGAAGACCGGTAAGCCTCTTGAATGGAAGCCTTAATCCATCTGGCCAAGGTTGACTTTGAAGCCGCGGACCCCTTACAGCGACCTGTCGTAAGAACAAATAAGGAATCCGAACTCCTAAAGGAGGCGGTCCTGGACACATAAATGCGTATAGCTCTCACGAGATCCAAAGTATGGAGATCGCGCTCGACCTGATGAACGGGAGCGGGGCAAAATGATGGGAGAACAATCTCCTGGTTCAGGTGAAAAGTTGAAACCACCTTCGGCAAGAATTCTGGCCGTGGGCGCAACACCACCTTGTCTTGGTGAACCACCAGAAAGGGTGACTTGCACGATAGTGCAGCCAATTCTGAGACCCTCCTCAGAGATGTAATCGCCACCAGAAAGGCCACTTTCTGGGACAGACGAGATAGAGAAACATCCCTCAGAGGCTCAAACGGCGGTTTCTGTAATGCCGCCAGGACCATGTTAAGGTCCCACGGGTCCAGAGGTCTCCTGTAAGGCGGAACCATCCGCGACACCCCCTGCAGAAATTGACGGACCTTCGGGAGGAGCGCCAATCGCCTGTCAAACAGCACAGAAAGTGCTGATACTTGACCTTTCAAAGAGCCAGGGGATAATCCCAACTCCAAACACGACTGTAGGAAGGCCAACAACGTCGGGATGGACAAGGGCCACGGGGACCGTCCACCAGAGGCACACCAGGTAAAAAAGATTTTCCACGTCCTGTGGTACATCTTCCTGGAAACGGGCTTCCTAGCCCGATTCATAGTGGCCACCACTGTAGGTGAGAAACCCCTGGATGTCAGCAGCCAGGCCTCAAGAGCCATGCAGTCAATCTGAGGGCCTTGGAATTGAGGTGGAAGAATGGGCCTTGCGCGAGTAAATCTGCGCGATCTGGAAGAGCCCACCTGTGTCCGCCTGACAGTTGCCACAGGTCCGGATACCAGGACCTCCTGGGCCAATCCGGAGCCACTAGAATGGCTACTCTGCACTCCGACCTGATTTTCCACAGAACCCTGGGAATCAGAGCCAGAGGCGGGAACACATATGGCCGCTGGAAACTGGACCAACTCAGGATCAGGGCATCCGCCCCAGAGACTGAGGATCCCAGGATCTCGCCATGTATTGCGGCACCTGATGATTGAGCCGCGAGGCCATCAGATCCACGTCCGGAGTGCCCCATCTGCCGCAGATGTCCCGGAAGACGTCTGGATGTAGAGACCACTCTCCGGCGTCCATCCCCTGCCGGCTCAGGTAGTCGGCCTCCCAGTTCTCGACCCCTGGGATGTGAACTGCGGAGATCAGGCAGTCGTTTTCCTCTACCCACGACAGAATGCGGTGGACTTCGGCGAGGGCCTGAGCGCTTCTGGTCCCTCCCTGATGATTTATGTAGGCGACGGCCGTCGCATTGTCGGACTGTACCCGAATGGGCTGTCCTGTCAGGAATTTCTGAAACGCCAGGAGCGCCAGATAGACCGCCTTGATCTCCAGTACGTTGATCTGCAACGTCGACTCCGACTGAGTCCAGAGGCCTTGAGCTCTGTGGTGTAAGAACACCGCCCCCCAGCCCTTCAGACTGGCGTCGGTGGTCACCACTAACCATGACGGTTTGAGGAATGACCGGCCCCGCGACAAGTGACGTGGCTGGAGCCACCACTGCAGGGAGTCCCTGGTCGGTTGTGACAGTGTCACCAGCCGATTCAGAGAGATCGCTCTCTTGTCCCATCGGCGAAGAATCTCCAGCTGGAGAGAACGGAGACGAAACTGTGCAAAGGGCACCGCCTCTATCGCCGCTACCATGCGTCCCACCAGTCTCATCAACGCCCGAAGGGATGAGTAAGGTGACAGGAGAACAGTCTGTACTCCTGAGTGGATCGCCAGCTGCTTGGCTTGAGGTAGAGACACCAGGGCCGAGTCCGTGTGGAAGTCCATGCCCAGATATGTCAATGACTGGGTCGAAACCAGGGTCGACTTCTGAGTATTGAGAAGCCACCCGAATTGTTCCAGAGACCTCATGGTCACCTCCAGGCTCACCCGACAACGGTCTTCCGATGGCGCCCTGACCAATAGGTCGTCCAGATAGGGTATGACGGCGTGACCCTGCACATGCAGGAGAGCCATCATAGAGGCCATCACCTTCGTGAACACCCGTGGTGCTGAGGCCAACCCGAAGGGTAGGGCCACAAATTGGAAGTGTTCGTCCCCCACTGCGAATCGTAACCAGCGCTGATGAGCCGATGCAATGGGCACGTGAAGGTAAGCGTCTCTGATATCGATGGACGCTAGGAAGTCTCCCTGCGACACAGCCGCGATAACGGAGCGCAGGGATTCCATGCGGAACTTCCGAACCAACACGTGACGGTTGAACAATTTGAGGTCCAGGACCGGTCGAAAGGAGCCGTCCTTTTTCGGGACAATAAAGAGGTTGGAGTAAAACCCCCTGAACCTCTCTGCCGTGGGCACTGGGACCACTACTCCGTCTCTGCGGAGTCCCTCCAACACCAGGTGAAAAGCCTGAGCCTTTTCCGGGGATGGAACAGACCGATGGAATCGGGATAACGGTTTTGATGTCAGCTCTATCCTGTAACCTCGCGAGACTACGTCTCGAACCCACTGATCGTGAACGTGAAGTAGCCACCTGTCCTGGAATCGAGACAGGCGGCCCCCCACCTGTGGGGAGGCAGGATGAGAGAGCGAGTCATGTCGAGGCGGGCTTGGGGGTGGCAGCTGCTGCCCCCGCCGGCTTCTTCTGACGACTCTTGGAGCGCCACTGAGTAGCCGGCTTGCCCCCTCGGTCGCGCGCGAGCGGATGTCGTGGATGACTGCGAGCTGGAGCGAAAGGACCACTGTTTAGGGTTCCTTTTAACGGTATACCGTGGCTTAGGCTTATTCTGCGGTATCTTAGACTCAGCAGAATCCTTTATCAGCTTGTCCAGCTCGGTGCCAAAAAGCCTGTCACCGGCGAACGGAAGATTCTGCAGAATCTTCTTAGATGTGGCATCTGAGTCCCAAAGACGTAGCCACAACAATCTGCGGATCGCTATAGCATTGGCCGAAGCCACAGCTGAGCGAGTGGCAGTTTCCAAAGATGCCGTCCTGGCATAGTCCGCATAGGCCCTTGCTCTCTCGGTAAGCGCCAGGACCTCTGGACTGGATCTTGCCAGGTCCGTGATACCATCCAAGCAGGTAGTAATCGCTTGTAAGGTCCAGACCGTGGCAAAATTAGGGGCAAATGAAGACCCCACAGCCTCATAGGAAGACTTGGCGAGTTGCTCGACCTGTCTATCAGTCGCATCCTTCAATGAGGAGCTATCAGAGGCAGAAAACAGGGAGCGTGCAGCAATTCTAGTCATGGAAGCGTCCACCTTTGGAGACTGCGACCATTCCTGAAGCACCTCCTGGGAGAAGGGGAAGCGATTGTCCTTAGGTTTGCGGACATAGCGCCGCCCAGGATGTAACCTGGGCGCTCTAACCACCCTTCCAAAATTAGTGTGGTCCATGAAAGAGCCACTTGGTCTAGCCTCTGGCCGCAGCCATTGATAGACCTCTTTCGGGTGCACGATAACCTCTTCAGGGGGAGTCACGAGACGTAAGGTCTCATTGATTGAGGACACCAGATCCTCCACCCCATCTGGAGGTTCAGACACAGACCCGAGAGTAGACCCCCCATCATCTTCCTCACCATCAGAGGAACGCTCCTCCTCAGAGAGAGCCTGGAGCTCGGGTGACTCCTCACGACGAGCTCGCTTAAGGGGTCTCACAGCAGAAGAGGGAGACACCCGGGGGTAACTTGCGACATGGAGGACATCTGGGACAGCAGGGATTCATTGATCCTATTCTGCGTTTCCCATGGTCCTGGGATCACTTGAACCTCAGGGTATAGCACCGGAGCTGCTGCCTCAGCAGTGCCAGTCCGGGCTTCTGGGCGTCCGCAGTTATTGCAGGACCCCTCCACCAGTGTACCATTGCATGTAGCACAGGTAATGGTGACATCTGCCGCCTTAGCAGCCTGCTTCCTAACTGAGGACATAGCCACAGTAGGGGATGTATAAGCCAAGTCGTACAGACAAACAAACCGGAATCCCGGTGGCTTACCGACCGCAGTAAAGCGGTGGGAGGAAGCGGTGTGTGTGTGTGACCTCCGTGAGTTCCGGTCTCCCTCTGAAGTGCAGACACGCGCTGCCGTAGATCCCAGCCGGGAAGTGAGGGAGAAGATGGCCGCCGCCAGTAAAGTCGTGGGCGGCGCCGAGAACACGCGGGAAGCACACACACACGCCCCCCGGTGACGTCACCGCAAGGGCTGCCTCCTCTCCTCCAGGCAGCCTCATAATGGAGGTGCTGGAGCCCGCAGCGCGGGAAAACAGTGTAAAACACAGTACACACACACGGACTGCAATTACATCCAAAGATCAGCAGTCTACGGCCTCAGCCCCTGTGACACACAGGGCGGTCAGCCAGGGTGACCCCAGCACAGGGTACACCTCCAGATCCGCGGACCCGAGGGTAACGCGCGGTTTGAGTGTCAGGACACATGAAGTGACCGACACTACCCCCAGGCACACAGGAGACACAGAGTGCCTCAGTGCCGGTCCGGTCTGTAAGCACCATTTAGGGAGGCCTCGGACGGGGGTTCAGCCCAGTCCGGAGTGTAAGCACCATTTAGGGAGGCCTCGGACTGGGCTGGCTCCAGTCCGGTCTGTAAGCACCATTTAGGGAGGCCTCGGACGGAGCGGAGCTGTGCAAGGCTCCCATCTCCCACTCACCAGAGCCCCCCAGAGAGGGATGGAAAGGAGCGCGACAGCGTACCGGGAGAACACAAAGTGTCCAGGCTCTAGGCCCTCCGGTACCTCCACCAGCGTGTGCCACTAAGGGTGAGCGGGGAGGCTGTCACAGGTCCCGATAGAACCATATTACCTTGTCTTCAGACGCCATCACGTAAGTAGTGAGAATGCAGTGAAGTGCAAGCAAAGCGTGATCCTCCGAGCACACTAAGTTTAAAACTGAGGATGTTCCCTGCGGTAGGGGTTTATAAGCGGAGGAGGCGGTGTCTACAAACTTGTAGTACCTAGTGTGACCTCCGGAGGGCAGTGCCCTAAACCCCATTGTCTGGGTCTCCCATTATGATGACCAGAAAAACTGCATTTTAAGGCTGTGTGGGCGTGGCAAGCAGCTGATAGTGAGCGATACAATGTGACAGCAGAGAAGGGGTTAACAAAGATCATGACTAAGTTGCATGGAGCCAGATGACAGATCAAAAGCTTGTGCCAAGGAAAGAGGAGATTACACTGATCCTGACATTGCTTAGCAACTGTTCTGTAATCTGAGCTAATCTGATACATTGTTTCCCCAGCAGCTGCAGTCAGCAGTGTAGGCCCCGCTCCCTCCCTTACATGGTTATGTGGCCAAATTCAGTATGAAGATGGATCTGACTGAGAGTGAACATATGTCTGCTTCACACACAGTGTAGTGGGGACACCTTATGGAAGGTTTATGAAAGGTTTTCAACCAGAATTTTCTTTTAAATGATATTTGAAAGTTTATTAAACTCACTTGCTCTACATTATTATTGAATACAAATTTAAATGGTGGTTACGCTTTAAGTTTATGGATGTAACATGAAAAGTCTCAGGGTATTATTATTATTTATTATTATTATTTATTTATATAGCGCCATTAAATTCCATGGCGCTTTACATGCTAAAAGGGTAGACAAGGACAAGTACAATAAATGCGGACAATTTGGTCGTACAGATACAAGAGGGGAGAAGAACCTGTTCGCGAGGGCTCACAATCTACGAGGGGCGGGTGGGGATACAGTAGGAAGGGGAGGTGCCAGTCGTGAGGCGGTGGGTGGACCAGGTCTCATAGGAGGTTGTAGACTTGGCAAGAGAGGTGGGTTTTTAGGCTTCTTTTGAAGGTTCCCAGGGTAGGAGAATGTCTGATGTGTTGGAGCAGAGAGTTCCAGAGTATGGGGGATGCCCGGGAGAAATCCTGAATGCGGTTGTGCGAAGAAGAGATGAGGGGGGAGTAGAGGAGGAGTTCTTGGGAGGATCGCAGGTTGCACGAGGGTAAGTATCGGGAGACCATGTCGGAAATGTATGGATGGGACAGGTTGTGGATGTCTTTGTATGTCATTGTTAATGATTTAAACTGGGATCTCTGGGAAGCAGACAGCCAATGAAGGGCTTGGCAGAGGGGGGAGACAGGGGAGTAGCGGGAGGACAGATGGATTAGACGGGCAGCAGAGTTTAGGATAGATTGGAGAGGTGCAAGGGAGATAGCAGGAAGGCCGGAGAGCAGGAGGTTGCAATGGTCAAGGCGTGAGATGATGAGAGCGTGAATAAGGGTTTTAGCAGTGCCGTGGTCAAGAAAAGTGCGGATCCAGGAGATGTTTTTGAGCTGGAAAAGGCAGGAGGTGGCGAAGGCCTGGATGTGGGGCTTGAAGGAGAGGGAAAAGTCGAGAATAACCCCGAGGCACTTGGCGTGGGGGACCGGGGAGAGAGAGCAGTCATTGACGACGATGGATAGGTCGGGTAGTGAGGGGGAGCGGCTTGGGGGGGGGGGTGGGGGGGAGGAGGGGGAAAAGACTATGAACTCTGTTTTGTCCAGGTTCAGCCAAAGGAAGCAAGCAGAGAAGAAGGATGAGATGGCGGACAGGCATTGTGGAATTTTGGATAGTAGGGAGACAATGTCAGGTCCAGACAGGTAGATTTGGGTGTCGTCGGTGTAGAGGTGGTACTGGAGGCCGTGGGACTCAATGAGTTGCCCTAGTCCAAGAGTGTAGATTGAGAAGCGTAGCGGTCCCAGAACTGAGCCCTGGGGGACCCCGACAGATAGGGGGTAGCGTGAAGAGGTGTGGAAGTGGGTGACGCTGAAGGTCCGGTCCGTTAAGTATGAGGAGATCCAAGAGAGGGCAAGGTCTGTGATGCCAAGAGATTCCAGGATCTGAAGTAGAAGGGAGTGGTCAACAGTGTCGAAGGCGGCGGATAGGTCGAGGAGGAGGACAGAGTAGTGACGTTTACTTTTGTCAGTCAGTAGGTCATTGGTGACTTTGGTCAGGGTAGTTGCAGTGGAGTGGAGGGGTCGGAAGCCAGATTGCAGGCAGTCGAAGAGGGAGCAAGAGGAGAGGTGAGAGGACAGCTCTAAGTGTATATGCTGTTCAAGTAGTTTAGAGGCGAAAGATAGGAGAGATATGGGGCGATAGTTGGAGACAGATGTGGGGTCGAGGGAGGGTTTTTTGAGGATGGGTGTGATCAAGGCGTGTTTGAAGGCTGAGGGGAAGGTGCCAGTGGTAAGTGATAGGTTGAAAAGATGAGTTAGGGCTGGGATGATAACAGAGGTGAGGTTGGGAATGAGGTGGGATGAGAGTGGGGTCATGGGCGCTGGTGGTGAGGTGTGATTTTGACAGGAGGGAGGAGAGCTGATCCTCAGTTATGGGGGGGGGGGGGGGAAGCAGCTGGTGGAAGGTGAGGGCAGTATAGGCGAGAGGGGAGGCTGTGGGGACAGTGGGTCAAAGCTGTCTCTGATTCTGTCAATCTTTTCTTTGAAGGTGGCAAAGTCTTCAGCGGAGATAAGGAGAGACTGAAGGGGGGCGGGCAAGCGGAGTAAGGAATTGAAGGTTTTGAAAAGCTATTTGGGATTGTGGGACAGGGACGTTATTAGGGATAAGAAGGTTTGTTTGGCAGCAGCAAGTGCAGCCTTGAAGGCTGTGAGGGACTGTTTGAACCGCGCAAAGTCCTCAGTGGGGTGTGATTTTTTCCATGAATACTTTTTCAAGGCACTTTATCATTGCAGAATGGCAGGGCTGACTATGCTTTTCTGTACAGTCTATAAAGGATTTCTGATGTACACAGGCCTTATCAAGCCCTACAGGACATTTGTTTGGCCACTGTCAGGTTAATAGACTTCCTCAAAATTTATACGTTGGTCCCAGAGTAGAAGATCAGGCTATGGTGATTGTATAATTGCACAGACAATGCTGCCATGTGATCTCACACCACCCGGAAGCAGAGTGTCTGTGCAGGTACATTGCATGATGGGGCATACCGTTACTCCTGAAATACTTACCATGGTCTCCTCTGAAGGCACCAGGCTGGAAGGTAAAAATGGACGGCTGGAGAAAGTATTGCGAAAGTTTAGAGCCTGAAGAACTTGTTCCTGGTTATGAAGCAGAAAAGACTATTAGTCAAAGCAAAAACATTTACAAGAAATGCACAATTGCTTTAGGGCAACACAATAAGATGGTGGCCTATGGTGTATTGTGGCCCCCCCCGATATCAGACAAATCTGGTTTCATGTAAGATTCCAAGAGTTAAGTTGGAAGTGGGGGCAAGATATACAGACTCCGAAATCCAAAGTCTACCGGGGAATATCCTTTACATTGATATTGATGATCTTAAGAGCCATAATTCTACTTTCATTTTCTGTATTGATACAGATACATTGAAACAACAGTTTGGTGGTCTGGTAGTGCTCTGCTACGGAACAGAGCAGTGCGGCACCGTCATTGTGCAGCAGCCGCTTCTAGGAACTGATGCACGAATAATCTACTTATATAATCTCGAGTTTCTCGTATCCGGCCACTGTGCCGCTATTCCGGCATGCACCGCGGCCGGATACGGCGCAAGCGATGGCGCGCATGCGCCATTGCGAGCCGCCGCTTTCCTAACACTTGCGGCCTCCTGGCAACCCTTGCGCAGGCGCGATGGCCACCAGGAGCGAAGGCCAGAACGCCTCCTAGCAACTGCCCGTGCATGCGGCGTCGCTACCATCGTCACGCCGGAAGCGGCGTGAACGATGGCGCGCATGCGCCAATCGCAAGCCGCCGCTTTCCTAACACTTACGGAGTCCTGCCAACCCCGGCGAAGAGGGAACAGAAAGAGTGGGGGGGCTGAAAGAGAGCATGGGGGGACAGAAGGCCAAAAAGAGAACACAGGGGGGCAGAAAGAGAACACATGGGTGGACAGGGGGGCACAAAGAGAACACATGGGTGGACAGGGGGGCACAAAGAGAACACATGGGGGGACAGGGGGGCACAAAGAGAACACATGGGGGGACAGGGGGGCACAAAGAGAACACATGGGGGGACAGGGGGGCACAAAGAGAACACATGGGGGGACAGGGGGGCACAAAGAGAACACATGGGGGGACAGGGGGGCACAAAGAGAACACATGGGGGGACAGGGGGCACAAAGAACACATGGGGGGACAGGGGGGCACAAAGAGAACACATGGGGGGACAGGGGGGCACAAAAAGAACACATGGGGGGACAGGGGGGCACAAAGAGAACACATGGGGGAGAGGGGGTCTGAAAGAGAGGACAGGGGGCCAGAAACAGTACAGGGAAGGTGGCAGAAAGAGAGCATGAGGGGACGGGGGACAGAAAGAAAATATGGGGAGACAAGGGGACCGAAAGAGAGGAAAGGGGGGGCAGAAACAGTACAGAGGAGGGGGGCAGAAAGAGCATGGGGGGGCCAGAACCAGTACAAGGGAGGGGGACATGGGAGCAGAAAAATTGCACAGGGGGCCAGAAACAGTACAAGGAGGGCAGAAAGAGCACAGGGGCCAGAACCAGTACGGGGGCCACAAACAATACAGGGGGGCAGAAACAGTACAGTGGGGCCAGAAAGACTACAGGGGGGACAGAAGCAATACGGGGGAGGCAGAAAGACTACATGGGGGCCAGAGAGCACACACTGAGGTACAAAGCAACAACAGGAGGTGCTGTACACAGAAGGAGACAGTGCACACAGAGAGTGGGATCACGGAAGGAGAGAGGCGCGTGCACGGAGGGACAGATCACCGAGGGAGAGAGCGTGCACGTAAGGAGAGAAAGCACACAGAGGGAGATAGGGTGCATGGGGGAGATGGGAGATGACAAAGGGGGATGACAGCTCAAAGGACACATCATAGAGGGAAGAGAGACCACATACAGGGAGGACAACACAAATAAGAGAGTAGATGAGGGGAAAAAAACTGTACAGTGGGGTACAGAGACAGTACACAGGGGGAAGACCGCTGAAGGGAGTGTGCACATGAGAAAAGAAGACAGCATGGGGGGGGGGGGGGGAAGGCAGACGGGGGAAAAGACAGCTGCTCCTCGACCCACAACAGAGCCCGCTCCCATCGTAACATCACTGCCCTCCCGATGCGATAGCATCGGGCCTATTTCTAGTCTAATATATAAAGCTGAATGTGTGTATGTATGTCCGGGATTGGCATCTACACCGTCGCAACTACAGCCACGAAATTTTGCATAGTCACACGTCTGGGCCCCGAGAGCGTCTATGGCTATGTTGTGAGGCGAAATTTTAACCCAGCGCGTTCCAGTTCACCAAACAATTTTGGCCCTATCTACATAATGGAGAGAAAGTGGCAGTTACCAGTTGTGAATGAGAGGGGCTTAATGACAGCACCAAAGACTAACAGCATATACCAGCATATAGTCACTAAGGTGGGGCCCTGACATGGAATATTCACACCGCACGGGGACATGTATACACACTACATGCACACAGTAACAGCTAAGGTGGAGTCCCAAGATTGGACACTGACCACACACCCAGACAAACACACAAAAAAGAGACACACACAACACAGACACACCACACAGACACCCCCCTCACAGGGACACACACACATACACACCCTATAAGGACACATGCACTCACCCCACAGGGACACACACACACACCCCACAGGAACACACAGACCCCATAGGGATGGACACACACCACAGAGACACCCCTCCCCCCATAAGGACACACACCACAGGGACACCCCCTCCCCCCCAAAAGGACACACACCCACCACTGGGACACACACACAGATGTGCACAAATCGCCTCACACAACTCGCCTCATACGTGTGCTATCTTTAATTTCCAAAAATAAACATCTGACTAAAAACAGCCAATGTGCAACTCATGTGCCATATAGGGAATTAAGGCAGATGTCAGTCACATGAGCTGTCTATTATGTGTATGTGTGAGGTAACATATACTGCTCGGCCGGGGGGAGGGTTTACTGTTGGCTGGAGATTTATTAGGCTGCCTATAGCAACCAATCACAGCTCAGCTTCTATTTTCCTACAGGTCATTAATATGACATATTGAAATTCTATTTTGTTATAGCTAACATCAGTTATTTATTAACTCGGGCGTAGCCGAATAGTACAGCTAGTAATTAAATAAAAGTGAGCAGAACTGCAGTACCAAAGTACGGCCACTGCACAATGATGGCGCTGTGCTGCTTCAGACACTATAACATCCAGGCCATATAATACACCATAATATTATTATTATTTATTTATATAGCGCCATTGGGTTCCATGGCGCTTTACATGAGGATGAGGGAGACAAGAACAAGTACACTAAATCTAGGCGATCAGGACGTACAGGTACAGGAGGGGCAGGGACCCTGTCCACGAGGGCTCACAGTCTATGAGGGGTGGGTTAGGATACAGTAGGATGGGGGAATGTCAGGTATGGGGCGTTTGCCTGGGTCTCATGGCAGGTTGTAGGCTTGACGGAACAAGTGAATCTTCAGGTGACACTTGAAGCTACTCAGGGTAGGAGAGTGTCTGACGTGTTCGGGTAGGGAGTTCCAGAGTAAGGCAGATGCCCGGGAGAAGTCCTGGACTCGGTTGTGCGAAGAGGTGATGAGGGGGGAGCAGAGGAGGAGTTCTTGGGAGGAGCGGAGGTTGCGTGAGGGTAGGTATCGGGAGACCAGGTCGGAGATGTATGGTGGGGCCAGGTTGTGTATGGCTTTGTACGCCATGGTTAGTGTTTTGAATTGGGATCTCTTGGAGACGGGGAGCCAGTGAAGGGCTTGGCAGAGGGGGGAGACAGGGGAGTAGCGGGAGGACATATAGATGAGTCGGGCAGCGGAGTTGAGGATAGACTGGAGAGGTGTGAGGGAGTTAGCCGGGAGGCCATTGAGAAGGAGGTTGCAGTAGTCAAGGCGGGAGATAAGAGCATGGATGAGTGTTTTAGCGGTGTGTCGTGGGTGAGGAAGGAGCAGATCCGTGAGATGTTCTTGAGCTGGAGCCGGAGGGATGTGGTGAGGGCCTCGATGTGGGGTTTGAAGGATAGGGAGGAGTCAAGGATTCCCCCGAGGCACTTGGCTTGGGGGACTGGGGAGAGGGCGCTGTCGTTAACGCAGATGGATAGGTTGGGAGGTGGGGTGGAATTTCTTGGGGGGGAAGACTATGAATTCAGTTTTGTCCATGTTGAGTTTAAGGAAGCGAGCAGAGAAGAAGGATGAGATGGCGGAAAGGCATTGAGGGATTTTCGAGAGTAGGGAGGTGATGTCAGGGCCGGACAGGTAGATTTGGGTGTCGTCAGCGTAGAGGTGGTACTGGAGGCCATGGGACTCGATGAGTTGCCCTAGGCCGAGAGTGTAAATGGAGAAAAGTAGGGGTCCCAGGACCGAACCTTGGGGGACTCAGACAGAACGGGGGTAGGGTGAGGAGGAGGTGTGGGAGTGGGAGACGCTGAAGGCCCGGTCCGCTAGGTATGAGGAGAGGGCAAGGTGGGTGATGCCAAGGGATTCCAGGATCCGGAGAAGAAGGGAGTGGTCAACCGTGTCGAAGGCGGCAGACAGGTCAAGGAGTAGCAGGATGGAGTAGTGGTGTTTGTTCTTGGCGGTCAGTAGGTTGTTGGTGACTTTGGTCAGGGCTGTTTCGGTGGAATGGAGGGGTCGGAAGCCGGACTGTAGGCGGTCGAAGTGGGAGCACGAGGAGAGGTGAGAGGACAGTTCGGAGTGGACGTGTTGTTCAAGTAGCTTAGAGGCGAATGGGAGAAGAGATATGGGGCGATAGTTAGAGACAGAGGTAGGGTCAAGTGAGTTTTTTTTTTTGGATGGGCGTGATTAGGGCGTGTTTGAAGGCCGAGGGGAAGGTACCAGTGCTAAGTGAAAGGTTAAAGAGGTGGGTGAGGGCTGGGATGAAAATGGAGGTGTGGTTGGGAATGAGGTGGGATGGGAGCGGGTCGTGGGCGCTGGTGGTGAGGTGTGATTTTGACAGGAGGGAGGAGAGTTGGTCTTCAGTTATGGGGGGGGAAGTGGCTGATGGAGGAGGAGGGCAGTGTAGATGGGAAGGGGAGGTGTGGGGATAGTGGACCGAAGCTGCTTCTGATCTTGTCGATCTTCTCCTTGAAGAAGGTCGCAAAGTCTTCAGCAGAGATGAGGGGAGAAGGGGGAGGAGCAGGTGGGCGAAGTAAGGAGTTGAAAGTTTTGAAGAGCTGTTTGGGGTTGCGGGACAGAGAGGTTATAAGGGATGAGAAGAACACTTGCTTGGCGGTAGCGAGTGCCGTCTTGAAGTCAGTGATGGATTGCTTGAACAGAGCAAAGTGCTCGGGGGTGTGAGACTTTTTCCATCTCCTCTCGGCGACTCTGGACACCCGTCTCAGGTTTTTAGTGAGGGTGGTGTGCCAGGGTTGCCTGTTAATGCGTGGAGCATGGAGAGTGAGGGGGGCGGCTAGGTCGAGAGCGTTCGTTATGGTGGTGTTGTATAGGGTGGTGGCAGTGTCAATGTCGTCAGCGCAGGGTAGGTCGGTGAGAGGGAGGAGTGATTCAGAGAATAAAGGAAGATCAAGATCTTTTAGGTTTCGGCGAGGGTGATCAAGTTTGCGGAGAGGGGGTAGTGTGGCAGGGGAGGAGAGGGCGGAGAAGGTCAAGAGATGGTGGTCGGACAGTGTGAGTACCGAGGTTGTGAGGTTAGAGAGGGAGCAAAGGCGGGTAAAGATGAGGTCAAGCGTGTGGCCTTGTTCGTGGGTGGGAGAGGAGGACCATTGGGAGAGCCCTAGGGAAGTGGTCAAGGAAAGAAGGTTGGAGGCGGCTGGGCGGGGAGTGTTAATGGGGATATTGAAGTCGCCCATGATGATGGAGGGGATGTCAGTGGAGAGGAAGTGAAGTAGCCAGGTGGTGAAGTGGTCAAGGAAGGAGGCGGTGGGTCCGGGGGGGGCGGTAGATGATGGCTATTTGGAGGTTGCAGGGGGAGAAGATTCGGACTGAGTGGGCTTCGAAGGAGGGGACAATGAGGGATGGGGGCTGGGGGATGGGGCTGAAGGTGCAGGAGTTGGACAGCAGTATGCCGACTCCACCGCCGTGTTTGCCAGAGGGACGGGGGGTGTGGGACAGGCTGAGGCCGCCGTAGGATAGTGCAGCAGGGGAGGCCGTGTCGGAGGGGGTGAGCCAGGTCTCGGTGAGGCCAAGGAATGACAGTTTCCTGTAGAGAAAGAGATCATGAATGTCGGGGAGTTTGTTGCACACTGAGCGGGCATTCCAGAGTGCGCCGGGTAGAGCAGTAGGTGGGCATGGGTTGGGGGAATGGGTCTGACGTTGGTGGGGTTGCGAGAGCTAGAGGTGGTGAGGTTGCGAGGGTTGGCGGTGGGTCGCGGGATGAAGGTTGTTGTGGGGATGTTGCGGGGGGGGGGGGGGGGGCCAGGATTGGGGGAGATGTCACCGGCAAGGAGGAGGAGTAGGCCGAGGGTTAGCAGGTGGGAGCATGAGAGGTTGCGAGGCGGGCATGCTTGTTTGGTGATTGAGGATTGAAAGTGAATGAAAAGGTCGGTGAAGTGGGTGAGGTGGTTCGGCAGGATGGAGGGTGAAGGCAGTATTTTGTTGCTGGGAGGGGGGATAAGTGGGGGTAGTAGGAAGTGGAGAAGGATGGGAGTGAGAGTGAGGAGTATCGGGAACATTGCACACGGAGAACAGGGAGTGAGTGAGGCAGCAGGGGTCAGAAGCAGATTGGGGAAAGTTGTGGTAGTGGGTGAATGGCCATCAGTGGGGAGCGGTCACGGGATGAGGGGATGACCAGGGGATGAGATGTAAGGTGGGGGGGTCGGATGGATGGGTCAGATGGGGAAGTTAGGGGATCAGTCGAGGCGGTCGGGGTTGACAGAGGCGATTGCTGGGTTGGCTGATGGAGCAGCCGTGGGACAGGTGAGGCATCCAGGGGTCAGTCCGGGGTGGGATGCCACCAAGGTATGAGCTACAGTCCAGGGGGGATGTGGATGGGGATGAGATCTAGCAGTCCTGGACAGGATGGTGGAGCCGAGGACAAGGTGATACAGCAAGTATGGGGAGAAATAGTAGTCAAGAGGAGGTCAGATGGCTGGGGAGGAAGGGTGGACTGATGACTAGTTCCTTACTTGTGGAAGGGATTGCAGGAGTTAATATGAGATGAAGTAGTAAGGGTGGTAGAGATTAGAATATAAACATTGTGGGGGATTTATATTTCTTTACTTGCCAGTCTTTTCCAGTCCATTGTACATTCATATGTGTGAGGGCTGTCAGCGACCTCTGACACCAATGTTACAAATGGAGCTATGTCAGGAGCTCAACCCATACATAGTTAAGTGTGTACAAAATCCAGTGTACACGGCGCCCAGTCTGTGCAGAGCCCAGTGTAGACTGTATACAGTGCTCGATCTGTACAGAACCCCCTGAATATGGAGCGCCGGGTGTATACGGTGTATATTGCGCCCGATCTGTACAAAGCCTGGTGTAGAAGCTGCCAGCTGTGTATACGTTGCCCGGTCTGTACAAAGTGCCAATGTATACGATGTCCGCTGTGTCCCTTCCTCAACCCTCCTGAATCTACTCAACTACTAGTGCATGCCCTCATCATCTCTTGTCTCAAGTTCTGCAACCTCCTCCTCTGTGGCCTCCCTGCTAACACTCGCACATCTCTAATCCATCCTTAACTCTGCTGCCCAACTAATCCACCTCTCTCCTTGCTAGTCCTCCACTTCTATCCTCTGCAAATCCCTCCACTGGCTCCTAATTCCCCAGCGTATGCAATTCAAACTACTAACATTGACTTACAAAGCCGTCTATACTCTGTCCCCCCCATATATCTCTGAACTAATCTCCCAATATCATCCAACTCTGAATCTTCGATCCTCCCAAGACCTCCTCCTTTCCTCCACACTTGTATGTTCCTCATCTAAATGACTGTCAAGCGGAACCTGAAAACCCATCTCTTCAGAACAGTTCACAACCTGCAATGACCACGGTGCCGCCTCATCACCACTGGACCCGGCACTCCACCACCACCAGACCCAGCGCCCCACTACCACCCGAGCAGACCCATCCTACTGTTTCCCTCCCATTCCCCTGTAGAATGTAAGCCCGCAAGGGCAGGGTCCTCTCTCCCCTCTGTATCAGTCTGTCACTGTTAGTTTGTTCATTGTATTTTTAACTCGTTTGTATGTAACACTTTCTCATGTACAGCACCATGGAATCAATGGTGCTCATAATAATAATAATAATGTGGTGCCTGGTCTGTAAGGCACCTGCTGTGTACAGAGCCAGCCGTATACAGAGTGTTCGGTGTAAACGGTGTCCGCTGTAAGTAAATACAAAAGAGCAGAACTGCAGTACCAAAGTACGGCCACTGCACAATGATGGCGCTGTGCTGCTTCAGACACTAACTTCCAGGCCATATAATACACCATAATATTGTACATTCATATGTGTGAGGGCTGTCAGCGACATCTGACACTAATGTTCCAAAAGGAGCCTTGTCAGGAGCTCAACCCATACATAGTTAAGTGTGCACAAAAGCCAGTCCATGCAGAGTCCAGTGTAGACAGTATATGCCGCCCGGTCCATACAGAGCCTGGTGTATATGCTGCGCGCTGCGTATTTTGGTGCTCGCTGTGTATATGGTGCCCAGCCATACAGAGTCTGGTGTATATGGCGCCCGCTGTGTATACAGTACCCTGTCTGTACAGAGCCCGCTGTATACGGTGCCCACTGTGTATAAGGTGCCTGATGTATTTCCGAGCCCGCTGTATATTCAACGTCCAGTGTATATGTGGCGCCCCAGGGTCCGGATGCCACAATACTAAGCTTGGAAGCAAAGTAAGGCACCCACCTCAGGTAAAACACACACACGCGCACAACACCTTCCGAATTCCAGGCCAGATGGGGGAGCTCTAAAGCCCAGGTTCAGGGCAGGTCAGGCAGTTCAGTTCCTAAGAGGACTGTGCAAGACATCCTAAGGACAATAGCCGCACTAGGCTTGTCCTAGGTTACTGACTAGCCAGTGTGAGGGACCTGTGGTAAGGGTCTGATGAAAGTGGAAGAAAGTTGCGAGTAGTGGAACGGTGCCAGCTCGCTTCAGCACCTAGCGCAGTATGGACACCGGAGTCCGAGGTCGCAAGGGACTTCATACCAAGAAACCAAAACCGGAGGGTGGGTAATTTCATGTTGCTTGTCCACGCAGAAAGGCCAGGAGACACAGCCGCCATAGGGAGCTCAGGAAAGACAGAGGAGAGAGAGCGAGAGTAACCCAGAGAGGGATCAAGCCGCCTGTCATACGGCCTAGACACAGAGACAGGAGGAAGCCTAAGCACAGCTTCAAGAAGTCGGGGCTCACAGACAGAACAGTGCAGCAGTGAGGCCTCAGCACTTGCCACGTGTGGACAGCCCAACTTGTTTCCAGGCTTCGGGCCTCTAAGGGCCCGGCTGACCGCGGCTTTTTTCGCGGCCGCACCTGCCGCAAGTGCCAAAACCGCACTTGCCGCATCTGCCGCAAGCCCGCATATACATTGTATGGGGCTTGCCGCAACTGTGCCGCAAGTGCAGCCATTATGTGGTAATCGCGGCAGTTGCGGTTTTTTCACCGCAACTGCCGCGATTTAAAATAAAACGCTGATGTGAAAGCAGCCTTAGGGTGCTTTCACATCTGCGTTTTTCGTAATTCGCGGCAGATGCGGTGAAAAAACCGCATCTGCCGCGTTTACCGCATAACCGTTCCACTTGCGGCGCGGTTGCGGTTTTTTCTATGCAAAGTATAGGCATACTTGCGGCAGGTGCGGCAAGTGCGGTTTTGCACTTGCGGCAGGTGCGGCAGCGAAAAAAAACCGCGGCTTACTGCGTTTTTTTTTCGCGGCCGCACCTGCCGCAAGTGCAAAACCGCACTTGCCGCACCTGCCGCAAGTATGCCTATACTTTGCATAGAAAAAACCGCAACCGCGCCGCAAGTGGAACGGTTATGCGGTAAACGCGGCAGATGCGGTTTTTTCACCGCATCTGCCGCGAATTACGAAAAACGCAGATGTGAACACCACTTGAACTGTACCCTGGATGAACCAGTTTGATTTCAGTTAAAGGTAAATGAGACTGTTACCCGTGTGTCTGTCAGTTCTTCCGCATGCTACGTCTTTGCACCCCCAACAATTCCGGCCTATCCGTGTGCCCTTCCCGTGGAGAGCTGATCCACCTATGCTCCTACCCCCATCATCCCCAGAGGTCTCGACTGCAGCAGCAGCTATACCGGCCGCATTCCACGGGTGATGTCACAACATATTTTTGTCTATTTTTTTACATTTATTTTTATCTCTTTCATTTTTTTTATTCTCCTTTTTACTGTCCGCCCGACGAGGGAATCACGGACTGGGTCACGACACCGTGACATCCCGCAGCCCCAGACAACAATGAGGGGGCCAGGTCCAGAGTATACTACGGTCCCCGCCAGGGGCGAGACATATATGATGATCGCTGTATATACAACGTCCGGTGTAGACTCTGTCCGCTGTGCGTGCGGCGTCCCCTGTGTAGCCGGTGTCAGCGCCCCGCGTATGCGGCGTGCGTCCGCCCTGTAGATGCAGCGTCCGCCCTGTAGATGCAGCGTCCGCCCTGTAGATGCAGCGTCCGCCCTGTAGATGCAGCGTCCGCCCTGTAGATGCAGCGTCCGCCCTGTAGATGCACTGTCCGCCCTGTAGATGCACTGTCCGCCCTGTAGATGCACTGTCCGCCCTGTAGATGCACTGTCCGCCCTGTAGATGCACTGTCCGCCCTGTAGATGCACTGTCCGCCGTGTAGATGCACTGTCCGCCCTGTAGATGCACTGTCCGCCGTGTAGATGCAGCGTCCGCCGTGTAGATGCAGCGTCCGCCGTGTATATGCAGCGTCCGCCCTGTAGATGCAGCGTCCGCCGTGTATATGCAGCGTCCGCCGTGTATATGCAGCGTCCGCCGTGTATATGCAGCGTCCGCCGTGTATATGCAGCGTCCGCCGTGTATATGCAGAGTCCGCCGTGTAGATGCAGTGTCCGCCGTGTAGTCGGCGTCTGGTCCGTGCTCTCTTCGATCATCTCTGTAACTCCCGCACACACATTGGAGCAGCGGCGTAACTTCAGGCCTCAGGGACCCCGATGCGAAAGCTCCAACGGGGCCCCCAATTATTGCAAATCTTTAGTAGTATTAGTCTTTTTCTATTGGCCAAAGGGACGTTTGGGGCCCCCCCTAGGCTGCAGGGCCCGGGTGCCATCGCAACCCCTACACCTATTATAGTTACGCCCCTGCATTGGAGTCATAACCCCCCCCTTCATTATACACATTATACTCGGAGCCCCGAGGTCTCACCCGGCAGCTGCTGGTCACATACTCCGTCCGGTGCCGCTCCCCGCCTCCGGCCTGGGGCCGCTCATACATGAACTCTGTCCCGCACGGAGACAGGAGGAGCCGCTCCCCGTCCCGGTATTGGACCTGCACCGAGTCATCCCCGTACAAGAGCAGAGCGGCCATCCCGCCTCCCTGGCCACAAACCCGGCACTGACTGCTCGGCTCAAACCGCCCGGGCACACCGGACTCCGCCCAACAATCACTGATTGGCCACCGTGCAACCTAGCGAGGCTTCCTCATATTCTGATTGGAGAAGAACGTCGTTGCCATGAGAGACGAGGAAGCCGCCTGAGTGGGTAGTACACACAGTCACATGACCACATCGGGTGGTTGCAGCACAGGAGCCTATACTGCGCATGCGCACACTTTAGTGACCTTTTTAGTCTTATCTGTGTCGTAAGTGACTGTTGTCATACCGGTGACAGATACGGATATCCCTCCAAGGAGGAGGCTGAGTGTGCTAGAGCCGGTCCACAAGATGGCAGAAACATCACACACACTCCTGGAGATTCGTCCTATTCACTTCTAGTGAAGCCTTTGTCACATTTTCTGAGTGGTAATCTTGCACTCCAGGTGTCCACAGCTGGATCAGCTCGTCACATAACATCATCCGTTGTTGATGCATTGTAGGCTACTTTTACATTGGTGCAAATCTGCAGGCTCCTCACCAGCGCAGCATTCTGTGTGTGCTGCACTTACCTCACTGCACTCCCTCAGTGACCACCGGTGATCCCTCCTCATCCCCAGAGGCAGGGCCGTATTTGGAGTTCCTGCTGCCCTAGGCACTGTCAGCAGTGTTCTCCCCCCCTGCCCTGTCACAGCTCCTCCCCCACCCTGTCAGCTCCTCCCCCCATCGCAGCCCTCCCCCCCCCCCCCCCCCCCCCCCCCCCCGGTCACAGCTCCTCCCCCGTTTGCAGCCCCCTCCTCCCGTCACGGACAATCATCCCTCCAGTCGCAGCCATCCCCCCAAGCTTCATGTAACTTCTCCCCCCACAGTTCATCATTTAGTACATATAAAAGGTTCGTCCAACCACACTACAGAGACATACTGTTAGGATGTTTACATTGTGAGCCCCAATGGGGACAGTGTTCATGATGTATGTAAAGTGCTGTGGAGTGCATAGTGTAATATAAGTGCAAAAAATATTATTCTTACATTATGTCACAATACCAGGATCTGAGGATCTTCTATCTCGAGGTCAGGGGCTCTCTGATGCCATGTCGCTGCCTGTCTCGCTGTCTTCCTCTTTTGACACTGCAGTGCGGTGGACAAGAGAGCATTAACTAGTTAATAACAAGAAGTATGGTGTGTACTAACTGAGCCATAAACCTTCCCCATACCATGAAGTATGGTGTGTGTACTAACTGAGCCATAACCCCCCACCATACCATGAAGTATGGAGTGTGTACTAACTGAGCCATAAACCTCCCGATACCATGAAGTATGGTGTGTGTACTAACTGAGCCATAACCCCCCACCATACCATGAAGTATGGAGTGTGTACTAACTGAGCCATAAACCCTCCCCATACCATGAAGTATGGAGTGTGTACTAACTGAGCCATAAACCCTCCCCATATCAAGAAGTATGGTGTGTGTACTAACTGAGCCATAACCCCCCACCATACCATGAAGTATGGAGTGTGTACTAACTGAGCCATAAACCCTCCCGATACCATGAAGTATGGTGTGTACTAACTGAGCCATAAACCCTCCCCATACCATGAAGTATGGAGTGTGTACTAACTGAGCCATAAACCCTCCCCATATCAAGAAGTATGGAGTGTGTACTAACTGAGCCATAAACCCTCTCCATACCATGAAGTATTGTGTGTACTAACTGAGCCATACACCCTCCCCATACCATGTTGAGCAGACATTGTAGGGTTACTATATGGATTTTATTATTAGGGTACGGACACACTGGCGTGAAACTCAGATGAGTGCAAAACGTGATTTTATCGCATTGTACTCAGACCAAGGTTATTCAATGTCTGAGAGCAGATTGGCGAGTGTCGGATGTTTTTTCTCATCCAGATTCAGGATAAGAAGTCACAACATGCTGCGACAGTATGTGATTCACGTACAAGACTCGCCAATGCAAGTCTATGGGTCCGACAAAATCACAGACCACACAAGGACATCACACGAACCATCCGAGTCGGACACGTTTTTTTCACGGATACATTATCGAGAACAATGTAAAATGATTCTGTAAATGATTATACAGTAATAGCTGCTGAGAAAAAAACAGATTGCACACGGACATCACATGGATGTGATCTGAGAGAAATGTCGGACACTCGCACAGCAGTTGCCAAACAGACCAAAAAACGGATGTCACTCGTTCGACTCTCCTGGATGGGAAACAGACCGATTTTAAGGCGGCGGGAGACAGTGTACCACCATGTCCTCAGCTCCATGCTGTGCACAGTGTACCACCATGTCCTCAGCTCAGTGCTGTGCACAGTGTACCACCATGTCCTCAGCTCAGTGCTGTGCACAGTGTACCACCATGTCCTCAGCTCAGTGCTGTGCACAGTGTACCACCATGTCCTCAGCTCTGTGCTGTGCATAGACAGCGTACCACCATGTCCTCAGCTCCTTGCTGTGCACAGTGTACCACCATGTCCTCAGCTCCGTGCTGTGCACAGTGTACCCCCATGTCCTCAGCTCTGTGCACAGTGTACCCCATGTCCTCAGCTCTGTGCTGTGCACAGTGTACCACCATGTCCTCAGCGCTGTGCTGTGCACAGACAGTGTACCCCCATGTCCTCAGCTCCGTGCTGTGCACAGTGTACCCCCATGTCCTCAGCTCCGTGCTGTGCACAGTGTACCATCATGTCCTCAGCTCCGTGCTGTGCACAGTGTACCACCATGTCCTCAGCTCCGTGCTGTGCACAGTGTACCACCATGTCCTCAGCTCCGTGCAGTGCACAGTGTACCCCCATGTCCTCAGCTCTGTGCAGTGCACAGTGTACCCCCATGTCCTCAACTCTGTGCACAGTGTACCATCATGTCCTCAGCTCTGTGCTCTGCACAGTGTACCACCATGTCCTCAGCTCCATGCAGTGCACAGTGTACCCCATGTCCTCAGCTCTGTGCACAGTGTACCATCATGTCCTCAGCTCCGTGCTGTGCAGTGTAGCACCATGTCCTCAGCTCCGTGCTGTGCACAGTGTAGCACCATGTCCTCAGCTCCGTGCTGTGCACAGTGTAGCACCATGTCCTCAGCTCCGTGCTGTGCACAGTGTACCACCATCTCCCCAGCTCCGTGCTGTGCACAGTGTACCACCATGTCCTCTGCACAAACTCCACCATGTCCTCTGCACAAACTCCAACATGTCCTCTGCACAAACTCTACCATATCCTCTGCACCCCCCCCTGCATGCCGTCTGCACACACTCCACCATGTCCTCTGTACACCCCCCTCCATGTCGTCTGCACACCCCCCATGTTCTCTGAACCCCCCTCCATGTCCTCTGCACTCCCCCCTCCATGTCCTCTGCACTCCCCCCTCCATGTCCTCTGCACTCCCCCCTCCATGTCCTCTGCACACCCCCCTCCATGTCCTCTGCACAAACTTCACCATGTCCTCTGCACCCCCCTCCATGTCGTCTACACCCCCCCCTGCATGCCGTCTGCACACACTCCACCATGTCCTCTGTACACCCCCTCCATGTCGTCTGCACCCCCCCCATGTCCTCCGCACGCCCCCTCCATGTCCTCTGCACTCCCCCCTCCATGTCCTCTGCACACACTCCACCATGTCCTCTGCACTCCCCCCCCATATCCTCTGCACACCCCCTCCATGTCCTCTGCACTCCCCCTCCATGTCCTCTGCACCCACCCCCATGTACATTGTATAGTCAGTCCAAGCTCCTCCTAATCTGTTGACAATTCTTCTTGCCGGGCAAAATGTGGCTCTGCCCACCTGAGGCACATGTGCATGACGTCACTGCAGGTCCTGTTCCACCCGGCATCTGTACCGCCGGCAGAGCGATGATCCCGCCGCCCGCCCTGCCGCCTGCCATTAATCATGCTGCAGATTGGGGTTTAAGCGGGGAGGTGTGTAAAAAGCACAGCAAGATAACACCACAAAATTGACATGACTTCTTTTTACGGATCCTCTTTTTAACCCAAAACCAGGACTGTAAAAAGCGCAGCGTGTGAATGCCAAATAGTGAAATGCATTGACCTGGCTAGGACAGACGTCACTACATTCCACTGCAATTGGCGGATCTGTACAAAGCAGACTAAAAGCGTAGCGTGTGAACATAGCCCTAGACTGTTGCATTTTTTTTTAAGTGAATCTGTCACCAGGTTTTTGCAACCTAATCTTACGGCAACAAATGCAGGGCCAGAGCTCCTGATTCCAGCGATGTGTCACTTACAGGGCTGCTCAGTGTAGTTTTGATAAAAATCACTGTATAATCATCTGGAGATCATTATTAAGGCCCGGTCTCACACTTCAATGTGTCGGCGAACCTACCAACGATCCAACTTGACCTACATCGCTAGAATGACATTCAATGATCGCTGGTGAGGTGTCACACCTACAGATATCGCGAACGACGCAGCAAGGATTCTGCGACTAGCGAATGAAACTTTGGGCCGTTTGTTCGCCTACGTCCTTCAGTTCTCAATAGGTGAAGTCGTTAACAACATCGTTATCAAGGTGTCACACACACCCATGCTGCAGGTTGAACGAACACTCATCGTTTGGTTTAAGGTCCATTTCACAAACTCTCCATCAACGATCTGCCCGATTATTGTTGATCGTTTGTACATGTCACACTGAACGACGCCGTTAGAATGATTGAAAACCCGTGACGTACTTACGATATCATAGTGTGAGACAGGGCCTCAAGTCTTGGCAAATTCACAAACTGCTAAATCGGCAGCAGAGAAAACACTAATTTTATCACACATAGCTGGAATCAGGGTATCTGTCTCTACATTATGCTGCGCTTTTACTCACCTCGCCACGCTCCGCCGGTGATCTCCAGCGGTGTCCTGTCATCCCTGGAGATTGCACAGTCGCTGCCTCTAGGTCCCTGTGGCCTTGTCATGTGACTGAGTGATCTCACACGGTCACATGGTGCAGTCCCAGGTCCTCCAGCTGGTCCTGCAGCCTCAGTATGAGGGAACATTGCTGGAGATTACTGGGGGAGCGCAGCGAGGTGAGTAAAGCACAGGCAACAAGTGCCTAATGGTGGGTTTACACGCTTCAATTTCTTTGCGATATCGAAACTCAATGGCGCGGGAGCGCGCATTTAGTGCACGTTTTTCCCGCATCGCATTGAATGTTTAGACGCTGCGATATCGGAATACAACGTCCGTGCGATGTCTATGCCCCCCAACCCAGGATCGCACACTTAACATGGGAGTCAATGGGTGACGTTTCAAATCGCATCGTAGTTGTGCGTTTACACAGCACGATCCGACTTCAATCTCCCTTCAATATCGGGGCATTGAATAGCACGCTCATTCAATCCCCGATATCGCATTGACATCGTTCCTGCATCGTATTGGACGTTCACACCATACAACGCAGGAACGATCTCGGGTCCAACGATTGAACCACGTGACTTTTCATTGAAATCGTACTACGATATCACAACGTGTAAACCCGCCATAAGAATTGACATTTCAATTCTTTCTACAGATTCATTCTTGAGCCCAAAAGCAGGTGTGTGAAGGCAGAATTGTGAAATGCATTGACTTGGCTGGGACAGACATCATTACAAATAGAGGATCCATAAAGAACGCAGCAATAAAGGTGCAACAGCGCACTGTGTTAATTCAGCCTAAAGGTAATGTCACACTGGCATCACACTCTCGCGAGAGCAAAGTGAGAAAGTCTAAAGCTGCTTTCACATCACGTTTTCCCGCAATCCGCCGCTGTCTGTTGTAAATCGGATCGGATGCTCAGAATCGGATGCCATTGGTCCCATATTTTATCAGATCTGATTTAAATAGGGGAGGGCTGTGGGAGGTCTTGGAGTTTCAGCATACTCAATACAGAAATCAGATAAGATTTTCCATCTGATCCAATTCCCATAGACACCCATATTATTTTAATCGGATCGAATCAGATCTGACACGATCTGATTTTTGCAGCGGAGTCCAAAATCGCAGCAGTCTACGATTTTGGCTGCTGCAGAAAATCGGACAGGATCGGATCGGAGGCAAATCGGACAAATCCGAGCTGACAGCAGCGGATTGAAGAACAACGTGATGTGAAAGCAGCCTTAAATTGCACTCGGATCAATGCTAAACAATCAGTCACATTATATTGGGTACTTTTTCCTCTGTTGAACTCGGCATTCAAAATCGTAACATGGTGTGACTGCACGAGTATATCACAAATTTGCCATTGTAAAGTCTATGGGTGCGATAATCGCATTGCACTCGCACGACTGTCAGGGTACCATTACACGTCGCAACATTGCATGCAATTTCACTGGCAATTTGCTGGTTGCAGTGAAATCATGGACACATTGTTCTATTTTCTACACAGTAACAAAATAGAACAATGTGTCCATGATTTCACAGCAACCAGCAAATTGCCAGTGAAATTGCAAGCAATATTGCCGTGTGTGACGGTACCTTAATAGGAATCTATATAGATATAGATACAGATAATCACGATCAAACGTCATGTAATTGCAAAAAAACAGTGATTTTTAATGATAGATAAAAACAGAGATTTCAACCACAGAACAAGCAGCAGTATGGCAGGCTGCACCACTGAGGCACAATGGGTTTATACAGAATCACATATTGTTTATAGGGTTGTTCCAACCAGAATGATAACACATCAGAAGTACATAAGATATTCAATAACCAAATGGCTGTACATAGGTGTATTATATACAACTTAGAATCCAGCTGGGCACAATCAGCCCAGGTACAATCAATCCTGGATACATCTATATACATACATGGCTTAAAGTGACCCTAAACCCGGAAGCCAACCCCACATCCCCTTCATACCTATACATGCAGCTTGTGAACCTGCTGCCATCGATCCCTGTATCTTGCAAAACCGCTGGGGCATTCTTCATAATTCATACTTTTATAATGTCATTTCTGGGCGTTTCACTGAAATTTTAAAGCCGCAGCAGGCGGGCCTGTGTGCCGCTCTCCCCCTCCTTGTCCGTAATTCTGCACGCCCATGGCTGCGTGCATAAACAAGAGAGGCGGCTCGCCTCATAGTATGGGCGGTGAAGCCGGTATGACGTAATACGCGTCATACCGGCTTCACCGCCCATACTATGAGGCGAGCCGCCTCTCTGTTGTTTAGCACGCCCATCGCTGCGTGCAGAATTACGGACAAGGAGGGGGAGAGCGGCACACAGGCCCGCCTGCTGCGGCTTTAAAATTTCAGTGAAACGCCCAGAAATGACATTATAAAAGTATGAATTATGAAGAATGCCCCAGCGGTTTTGCAAGATACAGAGATCGATGGCAGCAGGTTCACAAGCTGCATGTATAGGTATGAAGGGGATGTGGGGTTGGCTTCCGGGTTTAGGGTCACTTTAATGCATATACAATTCTGATCATAAGTGCTCTTTGCACTGCTAGAACCTAGTTACATGCAGCTGCTGCATGGTAACCAGCATTAAACCAACATTCTGGCAGACTGCCCCATTGTAATACCCAGTGGTGTAACTAGGATTGATGGCGCCCGGGGCACAGATCTATTTTGGCGCCCCCCCCCCCCTAGGTAGGTGAGGACCGGGGGGGGTGAGATCGCAGATCGCCGCCCCTGCAGCCTTGATTGAGGACCGGGGGGGGGGCTTTCCTCGGTCAGTCACCCCTGCTGCCCCCTCTCCTCCTCCTCCTCCTCCCCGGCTCCTCGGTCACTCACCCCTGATGTCTCCCGTCCCGTCCGTCTCTCCTCCGAGAGACACCTGGTGCAAAAGGTCCGGCTGCACCCCCCTGGATACGCCCTGGCTGTATATAGATGACAGTCATCTATATACAGCTGTGCTCTGTGTATTATGTGTTTCACTGCCTGATGTATACATATATACACCTCATAGTGTGCCTGCCTGATGATGTATACATATATATAGGAGGAGAATGGAGAGGAGAGGAGGTGTGTGATCTTAGCAGATCTGATCTCAGCAGAAGCAGCTTTGAGAACTTCGTTGCATGTGTGTATTGTGTGCTGTCTGAGATATTGCTTTGTGTTTATATGAACATTTGATCATTTGCTCAGCAGATACACACATTACATGACTGCAGGAAAACCAATGTTCATTTAAACAGAAATCTTTTATAGATAGCACAGACTGTAGCGATGTTACCCAGCAGCCTGGAGAAGCCCAATAGATTTAAGGAGGGACAGATAACAGCTTGGATAGGCATGGATATTTAACCACTTCCCGACCTTTAACGTTGTACAACATGAAAGTCGGTGCCTTCCCGACCTGTGACGTTGTACAACGTCATGACATGGCGATGCCACAGTAACCACAATCAGGCCCCGATTTTCAGTGATTCTTATCACTGAACACTGGGGCTTCAAGTCGAGGGTGCATTCCCCACACCGTCCCCCACAATTGCTGCGATTGGCTGCGATTGAACTGCCAATCACAGTTATTCTCTGTCTCCAACTATGGAAGGGGCTGTCATAGCCCCTACCATAGGCTGGAGCCCTGGGGGGGTGGGTATAGCCCCCCTTCACGCTGATGGGGAGTGCCCAGCCGCCGCCTACTTGTGCCTGCTACTTCTCTGCAGCAGATGTCCCTGTATGGAAATCGGACTGCAGAGAAGAATCTAACAGTGGGGACAGCGATCTGCTATGTGATCTCTATGCCCCACTGTCAGATCATTCTCTGTAGCTAGATCTCTATGCATGCAGATTGGGCTGCAGTGAAGCGATCTAACAGCTGGGCAGAGCAGATCGCTATGCCCAGGTGTCAGATCGCTTCTCTGCAGCCCGATAATCATGCAGGGACACCGGGCTGCAAAGAAGCAGCGGGCGCAAGTAGACGGTGGTGCCCTGCACCGCCGCAATGCTGCATGCACGCAGTCTCCCTTTAAATGCTGTCATCTTACGATTACAGCACTTCAAGGGTCCGGGGAGAGGGAGTGCAGGGTCACTTATCTCTCCTCCGTGGTGATCGGCAATGAGCCAATCACCATGGCAACGTCGGGTCAATTGATCGAAGCCTCAGAAATCAAGTGATCTCTGAGACTTGGATTTTTCACAGTGATGGTGCACTGTATGGCAATGATTTGCCATACAGTGCACCATCACCGTGACCCCACAGACTACAACAAGAGGACACTTGATCCCTTGTTGCAGTCTCTGGGGTCAGTGATTGTGCATTGTATGGCAATAATCTGCCATACAGTGCACCATCAATTACACCAGAGACTACAAGGGATCAAGTGTCTTATTATATTTGGGGGGTCACGGTGATGATGCACTGTATGACAGATCATTGCCGTACAGTGCACCATCACTGACACCAGAGACTACAATAGGTTGTAGTCTGGGGTCATAGTGATGGTGCACTGTATGGCAATAATCTACTCCCCCCTCATCTCCTCTTAGCACAACCGCATACAGGATTTCTCCCGTGCTTCACCCAGACTCTGGAACTCACTGCCCAACACATCAGACATTCTCCTACCCTGGGAACTTTCAAAAGAAGCCTGAAGACCCACCTGTTCCGCCAAGCCTACCACCTGCAATAAGACCCAGTCCACCACACCGCCTCACGACTGGAACTTCCCCCTCCTACTGTATCCCCACCCGCCCCTCGTAGACTGTGAGCCTTTGTGGACAGGATTTCTCCCCTCTTGTTTCTGTACAACTCAATTGTCAACATTTATTGTTACTTGTATTGTTACTATGTTACTTGTCCTAGTCTGCCCTTTTTAACATGTAAAGCGCCATGGAATATAATGGCGCTATATAAATTAATAATAATAATAATAATAATAAGAGTGCATCATCATCGTGACCCCAGAGACTACAACAAGAAGACACTTGATCCCTTGTTGTAGTCTCTGGTGTCAGTGATGGGGCCCTGTATGACAATGATCTGCCATACTGTGCACCATCACTATGACACCAGAGACTGAAACAAGAGAACACTTGATTCCTTGTTGTAGTCTCTGGGGTCATGGTGATGATGCACTCTATGGCAGATCATTGCCATACCAGTGCACAATCACTGACACCAGAGGCTACAACAAGGGATCAAGTGTCCTCATGTTGCAGTCTCTGGTGTCATAGTGATGGTGTACTGTATGCCAATAATCTGCCATACAATGCACCATCCCTGACACCAGAGATTGCAACATGAGGACACTTGATCCCTTGCGCAGAGTCTGGAAGTCTAAATTTTGTGGGGGTTTTTTCTAATAAAAAGATTTTTCTCTGTGTGGTATATTTTTTTTTTTTATACTATTTACTAGAGTTTCCCAATGGCCGGGCCTAACATTATGAATCTCGAGCTTAGTGCCAGCTGCCAATAAAAAGGGGATTTTTGTGTACTCACCATAAAATCCTTTTCTCTTAGCCTCTAATTGGGGGACACGAGACCATGGGTGTTATGCTGCTGTCCACTAGGAGGTGAAACTAGGCAGAATCTGCAAAAGAGTTAAGTGGCCCCTCCTCTGCAGTATACACCCCTGGAGCAGGCATTGCCTCACCAGTTTTGTGCTAAAGCAGTAAGAGAGTTAACAGATAATAACAGTAAAACAGGGCCGGTAACCATGCAGGCAACCTGTGTAAACAGATATAGCTAACAAGGTAATAACAGTGTAACAGGGCCTGAAACTAAACAGGCACGTGTGTAAACTGGTAAGAGTTAGCAAAGTAATATTAGTACAAGGCCTGTAACTAAGCAGGCACATGTGCAAACCATGAAGAGTCAACGCAGCAATAATTGTATAACAAGGCCTGTAACCAAACAGGCTCACAGTACTACAAGGCCTGTAACCAAACAGGCACAAGTTTAAACATTCAACAGTTAACAGAGTGATAATAGGCAAACATGTGTAAACATGTTAACCATGTAACAGCTGAGAAGCTATGCAAGAACTGTAGAAAGGCCCACAAGGGCAATAGGGTGGGTGCTGTGTTCCCCAATTAGAGGCTAAGAGAAAAGGATTTTACAGTGAGTACACAAAAATCCCCTTTTCTCCTTCATCTCATTGGGGGACACAGGACCATGGGACGTTCCAAAGCTGTCCCTGGGTGGGAAAAAGCAATGGAACCAGTAACGCTGAGCATGGTCAGTGAAGAACTATGCACCGACAGGCGGGCTGCTGTCGCCTGGAGGATGCGTCTACCCAGACCTGCTTTTGCCGAGGACTGAGTGCAAGTGCTGTAGTGGTTCAAGTATGTGTGTAGGCTGACCATTTGGCTGCCTACACTCTGGTTGCGTTGACACCTGGTGTCGAACGGCCCAGGAGCCCCCCCTGGCCATAGTAGGATATGCCGGGACACTGCCGGAAGGGATGAGTTTTTTGATGGTATAAGCGTCTTGGATGGTTAGACGAATCCACCTGGTTAGAGGAGCCTTAGAGGCTGACGTGTGTTTATTTCTGCCCTCTGGAAGGTGGAAGAAAGAGAATCCAACCTCTTTGAAGGGCACTGTGTCGGATACCTAGATGCGTAGGGCCCTGACAAGGTCCTGCATATGTAGGTCCTTCACGACCGGATCAACTGGAGTCGGCGCAGCGATGACAGAGAGATGTCTTAGGAGTATACCGCCTTAGAAGAAAGATGGAACCAGCCATAGGGCAAGCTTGTCCAGGTGGAAGACCAGAAAAGATGGTTTACATGAGAGAGCTGTAAGTACTGATAGTTCTGCAGAGAAAAGTAATTGCCACTGAAAACTACTGCTGTTTGGATGAGATTGCGAAGGATAATATCCCATAGAGGCTCACAAGGTGATTCTTGCAGGGCCGTGAGGACGAGGTTCAGGTCCCACAGGTGTAGTCCTGTTGTCTGGAGACCTTAAATGGCAGATCCTTCAAAGGAAGGATTTTCGTAGAAGTCTGGTGGCAAGACGTTTTTGGAAGAAGGTGAAACGGGCTGAAACCTGCTGTGAGAGACCCCCTAAGGACAGACCTGAGTCTAGGTCTGAGTAGAAGAAACTGAGAGTTCTTGGTATAAAATAGGGCCAAGGGGAATGACCTCTAGAGGTGACCCAAGTAAATAGAAAAAAAAACCGATTACATGTGTGATGGTATATCATCGATAAGGCTGGTTTCCTTGCTGTGACTATGGTCGCTACAATATCCTGGAAAAAACCCTTGGGTTAAATTCCAGGTCTCAAGGGCTACGCCATTAATTTCAGAGTTGAGGAAATCTGAGGGAGAACTGTCCTGAGAGAGGAGGTCTGGACTGTCGGTCAGTCGTCCTGGTACTGCTGGTATGAGTTGGACGAAATCTGCATCCAAGCGCATTTGGCCAGTCTGAGACCACAAGGATGAATGATACGGCGACATTCTTGTTTGACATAGTAACAGAGTAACATAGTAACATAGTTTTTAAGGTTGAAGGAAGACTTTAAGTCCATCTAGTTCAACCCATAGCCTAACATGTTGATCCAGAGGAAGGCAAAAAAAAACCCATGTGGCAACACTAAGCTCCACATTGGGGGAAAAAATTCCTTCCTGACTCCAGATATGGCAATCAGACTAATTCCCTGGATCAACGCCCTATCAAAGAATCTAGTATGTATAACTGGTAATATTATAGTTTTCAAGAAAGGCATCCAGGCCCTTCTTAAATGTTAGTAGTGACTCACTCATTACAACAGCATGTGGCAGAGAGTTCCATAGTCTCACTGCTCTTACAGTAAAAAATCCGCGTCTGTGATTATGATTAAACCTTCTTTCCTCCAGACGTAGAGGATGCCCCTTGTCCCAGTCTCAGGCCTAAGAGTAAAGAGATCATTAGAAAGGCCTCTGTACTGCCCCCTCATATATTTATACATTATTATAAGATCACCCCTAAGCCTTCGTTTTTCCAAGCTAAATAACCCCAAGTTTAATAACCTGTCTTGGTATTGCAGACCCTTAGTCCTCTAATGACTTTTGTCGCTCTTCTCTGGACCCGCTCTAGTTCAGCTATGTCTTTCTTATACACCGGAGACCAGAATTGTACACAGTATTCTAAGTGTGGTCGCACTAGTGACTTGTATAGAGGTAAAATTATGTTCTCCTCATGAGCATCTATGCCTCTTTTAATGCATCCCATTATTTTATTTGCCTTTGCAGTAGCTGCCTGACACTGGCCACTAAATGTGAGTTTGTCATCTACCCATACACCCAGGTCTTTTTCAGTGACAGTTTTGCCAGTGTTTTACAATTAAGCACATAATTATACCTTTTGTTTCCTCTGCCCAAGTGCATGACTTTACATTTATCCCCATTAAAGCGCATTTGCCATTTAGCAGCCCAAGCTTCTAGTTTACATAAATCCTCCTGTAATATAAAATTGTCCTCGTCTGTATTGATTACCTGCAGAGTTTAGTGTCATCTGCAAATATTGAGATTCTACTCTGTATGCCCCCTACAAGATCATTAATAAATATATTAAATAGAAGCGGGCCCAACACTGACCCCTGTGGTACCCCACTGTTAACTGTGACCCATTCTGAGTGTGTTCCATTAATAACCACCCTTTGATTCCTATCACTAAGCCAGTTCTTAACCCACTTACACATATTTTCCCCTATCCCCATTGCCCTCATTTTATGTATCAACCTTTTGTGTGGCACCGTATCAAAAGCTTTTGAAAAGTCCATATACACCACATCCACTGCATTTCCTTGGTCCAGTCCAGAACTTACTTCTTCATAGAAGCTTATCAGATTAGTTTGACAGGAACGGTCCCTCGTAAAACCATGTTGATAATGGGTCATGAGGTTATTTTTGTTCAGATACTCCAGTATAGCATCTCTTAGAAAACCCTCTAGGATTTTACCCACAGTAGAGGTTAAGCTTACTGGCCTATAATTTCCAAGTTCAGTTTTTGTCCCCTTTTTGAATATTGGCACCACATTTGCTATACGCCAGTCCTGTGGTACAGACCCTGTTATTATGGAATCTTTAATTAAATATTAAAAATAATGGTCTATCTATGACAGTACTTAATTCCTGCAGCACTCTGGGATGTATCCCATCCGGGCCCGGTGATTTGTCAATTTTAGTGATTTTTAGACGATGCCGTACTTCCTCTTGGGTTAAGCAGGTGACATTTAATTGAGACTTTTTGTTATCACTGATCATATTGTCTGTCATGGGATCTTCTTGTGTAAATACTGTTGAAAAAAAGTCATTTAGCATATTGGCTTTTTCCTCATCCTCATCCACCATTTCACCCAGACTATTTATAAAGGGGCCTACACCATCATTTTTTAGTTTCTTACTATTTATGTAGTTAAAAAATATTTTGGGATTCTTTTTACTTTCTCTGGCAATGAGTCTCTCTGTTTCAATCTTTGCTGCCTTGATTTGCTTTTTACAAATGTTATTCAAATTTCCAGCAGTGCCCCCTTCTTGTTGGGTCCTGAACCAGTTGTGAAAGGTAATTGTCTCTCATAGTTTTCAAAAACTTATTACCTTTGCTGGAACTGCAGGTTTCTGTTCCCCAATGTATTTCAGGGTAGTTGAAGTCCCCCATAATAATGACTTCTCCTTGAGTCGCTGCTTCATCTATTTGCTTTATGAGGACATTCTCCTCCACTTCCATTATTGTTGGAGACTTATAACAAACCCCTATCAGTAATTTATTATTTTTTCCCCCTCCCTTATCTCCACCCACAGGGACTCTACATTTCCATTAGATTCACCTATATTATCACGCAGGATGGGTTTTAAGGATGATTTTACGTATAAACATACACCTCCTCCTCGCCTATTTGTACGGTCATTTCTGAACAGACAATAGCCCTGTAAATTAACAGCCCAGTCATGGCTCTCGTCCAGCCAAGTCTCCGAAATCCCCACCATGTCATAATTATTTTCCAACAAAATCAATTCTAATTCCTCCATTTTGTTGGTGAGGCTTCTGGCATTAGTGAACATGCACTTTATGTATCTCTCTTTACCTCTCTTCCTTCCTACTAGATTGACTGTTCTAACTCCACCCCCATGCCACCCCAATTTTATTACTTGTGCCCAGGTTACTGTTTACACTATCTTCCCCTCCTATACAATGAATACCCTCCCCCCAATCCCTAGTTTAAACACTCCGCACTATCCTGGTATTGGGGAAGGAATATAGAGGAGATGGATACAGGTCCAGTCTTGGACTAGTGCATCTGTCCTATTGACTGGGGTCCTAGGACCTGGTCAGGAATATGGAACGTTGGCTTTAAGGCGTGATGCCATCAGGTCCCCATCTGTAGTTTCCTGGCGCTGGCAGCCTTGACGGAGGACATCTGGAGGAAGGGACAGATTCCCTGAGTCCATCCCTTAGCAGGTTAGGGAAAACTGCTTCCCAGATGTGTACACGTGGTATGAGAACAGCTGACAGTACAGTGTTCAAGGATTCCACCCGGTGAAGGATGTGCGAAACGTCTGACATTGCTTGGGAGACTGCGGGCATACCCTGGTGGTTGACACATGCCACGGCTTTGGCATTGTCTGGCTGTATCCTGACATGTCCGACTGCCAGACGGTGACTGAATGATTTCAGTGCTATAAATACTGCCCGAATCTTCGTAGATTGAGGGGCATCTTCGGATCTAGGCTAGACTACAGCCATGTGCATTGTGATGGGGGCACATCACACCACATCCTGTTCTCGTGCCAAGCCTGAGCACGGATAATTGAAAAGGCCGGAGATGCGGGTAAGCCAATGGAACTGCTGCCACTATCCTGTGTAGGACTTTCATGGCAGTTGTGAAAAATTGAGGAGACCGCTAAAGGAGACTGCGGATTCCCAGACGAAGAATCTGGGGAAATTTGACTAGAGCTGTGGATGTGTTGCAGATAATGGCCGCTGTTTTCATCCAATGCTGTGTGTCCAATATGGCTGAGACTCCATACGTGATGCTGCAGCATGTAGCCATCAGGAGTACGCAGCGGAGCTGGGACTCTTGGAGTGTGTGTGCTGTGCTGCAGCATGTGCCTTGTAATTGTGGTAGACTTGTGTAGGTTAATCCGCCAACCGAGTCTTGTTAACGTGCCCAGTGAAAGTGACACTGTGTTCGCAGTCCCTGAAAGTAATGCATTGAGGAATAAGTCGTCCAGACATGGGAGACTCCTGGAATGTAGTATAGACATGGCCAACCTCAGGCTGGGGAAAACTTTGTATTCTCTTTTGACTCCTGAGTCGAGAAGGGACTGACTGCGTGGAAGAAGTTTGGGGCCACAGCCAAACAGGGGATTGGAGGGACCATCCATTGGGTTCATGCGGTCAGGAGTCTGCGAGGTCCTGCTTCGAAGCGGGCTGTGCAGAGTGTTTGCGCATGTCATCTCAACCAAAGGACCTAATATAGGTGCAGTGAGATTGGCAGCTGAGCCTGTGTTCCACGCTCTGCGACCCAGAGTTTCGTTTTTGTAGTCTGGGGAGGGAGGCAAGGTAGGCCTTGTGCAGTCGCAACTTCAACCAGAGTCCCCAACAGTGGGGAGTCGAGGAAGGAGTATGGCCTATAGCAATTGCGGCTACAGGCCAGCGCCCCCAACAGTGGATGGAGTATGCTATGGGTCGTAGGTTCCAGAGACCCTTAGCTGAATTACCCGTGCAGCTGCGGATCACAGTGTTTCAGCTTGTGTCTTGTGAGACATGGCTGTCATCACCGTCAACCAGAACTCCAGTTGTGGGGTCTGGAGAGGATTGGCAAACAGTCCTGGGACGCCTTACAGTTGTCAGGTAATTGTAGGTTACATCAGATTCGACTGGGCTCTCCAACAGTGGGGGCCGAGGAAGGAACCTGTCAGTTTAACACGTAGTAAGTCCACCACAACCTAGGTGTGCCAACTGTGTGGGGACCCGGGAAGGGGTATGTTGGCCAAGTATTTGAGACGTTTGAATATCAACTGGGCTCCGCCAACGTTGGGGGAGCTGAGGAAAAAGACATGTCAGTGTCTCACTTCAACCTAGCTCCCCCCAGGGTAAAGCCATAAGGTTGGATAGGTGTACCAACAGGTACCTGCATCTGGCACGGTGGTAGGAAAAACATAATATGTGCGGTGGCCCGTGCGCTGGCCAGAGAGACTTTGCCTGTACCGCTCCGGGGATTAGGGATGTGTATGGCATTGGGAATCAGGGACGTTTATTGTTACTGCAGGAAAAGCCAGTGCTGGACAACATGACGTGTTGCACTGCCCTGCGTAGTATCACAATGTTCCTTGCATGGCGTGCAGAGGGAGGAGGGCGAGCTGCAGCAGGATATATCACTGCCGGTTGTCCTTCATTTGCTATTGGGGACTGTAGCACAGCGAAGCTGTACTGATTGTATTCTCCGGAGTCCCTGTGTGCCCTGCATAGCAGATGCTGTGACATTGAAGTGACTGTAATGGCTGCGGAGTGATTCTCCTTGAGGAAGGATCCCTAAATCCCTATCACCTCCTACTGGAAGGATAGGGGCAAAAGGATTACGCAGCGGTGCCAAGGGTGTTCGCTGGCCTCTGCCACCCCAGTGTGTGCTCCGGCAGGCATTCTGCCTGTCACCGTGCCCCCACATGCGCACACGCTGCGGTGGCAAGGTGTCTGCCCCAGCAGACCTTCCGCCTGGCACTGTGCCCCTGAATTGCAAGCCCTGTGGTGTTAAGCAGGTGTCTGCAGGCTTCTGCACATTAGTGTGTGCCTTAGAAGACCCTCCGCCTGGCAGCGTGCCCCCACATGTGCAAGCGCTGCCCACTTTAGGCTGGTCAACAGTTTGGCAAGCCTGTGACCACACATATGTAAGCGCTGTTTGCCACTGCTATACAGCGGCGTCAGCGCTGAGAAACTGTAATGGCGGTTAGGGCGAGGAGAAGGGGGGGCGGAGCCGCAAAAAGACGCAGCGAGAAATGTTGAAAAGCGCCTTTTTAGCCTTGTCCTGCCTCCCGTGCTGATGCCGTGGAGACTCCGACGTCAGGCGGGCAAGAGCCGGATGATGTGGCAGCTAGGCCAAAGACGGGGGCCTTGCGTGAATCACAGGCCCAGGAACGGCGGAGGCCCGTCCAGAAACAGTGATGGCTTCACCGGAGGCTGCGTCCACGATAGGCTAGGCGAGGGCCCCTTGTAAGGGCTTGTATAGGGGCATTGTGGCTGCTGAGGGTCTGGTGGCTGGATGCCTTATCCTGCTTCTGCAACAGCGTTGGATATGCAGGCATGTGTCTGCTGTCCACCCTGTGTCGGCCCCATTAGGAGCACGCAGCAGAGTTGGTGCTCCTGAAGTGTCCTGCAGCATTGAGATGTGCTGCAGCATTTTGGCCTTGGGAAGTACGCAGTTGAGCTGGCTCTTCAGAAGTGTGCTGCAGCATTGAGATGTGCTGCAGCATTTTGGTCTTGGGAAGCACGCAGAACAGCTGGGGCTTCTGGGGTAGACGTCTCGCGGAGTGCTGCAGCGTCTTGCAGTGCAGCTATGTGCTGCTGCTCGCCATACCTTGCGGCATCTCGACCCAAGAGCCCCGAAGGGGGAATTAGGGAGGGATACTGCCGTCCACCTTCAGAGGTCACTTGTGTAGCTTCGACTTCGACCAAGGGTCCCCAAAAGTGGGGAAATGGGGAAGGAAGGACATTATCTTGACTTCAACCAGGCACCACCAACAATGCGGGGCCGAGGAAGGAGCGGCATGTGAGGGGGAAAAAGTTGACCTCAACCAGGTGCCTCTAACAGTGGGGGGCCGAGGAGGGACCATGCCAGGAGTCTCGTCAGAGACCCACTTTTCTTCTTCTTGAAGTAAAAAATTCAAAATGTGAAAATTTTTAGGAGCAATAAAATTTGTGTGAGCCTCCTAACGACACTAAGCAAAAACTGGTGAGGCAATGTCTGCTCCAGGGCTGTATACTGCAGAGGAGGAGCCATGTAACTCTTTTGCAGATTCTGCCTAGTGTCACCTCCTAAGGGACAGCAGCATAGCACCCATGATCCTGTGTCCTTCCCCCCCCCAATGAGGAGAAGGAGAAAAAGCTGGCATTAACCCCTTTATTACCCACTTTGCCACCGGCACCAGGGCAACTGGAAGAGTCTGAGTACAGTGCCAGGAAATAGCGCTTCAAATAATGCGCCATTTTTTGGGGTGGCTGCAGGCTGCAATTCGCAGCATGAGCAGCCCAAAACACTTGGGCCTCTCCATGCTGAGGATTCCAGCCCCCGGCTGCCTAGCTGTACTGGCTGGACCAAAAATATGGCGGAGCCCCACATCATTTTTTTTTTTCTTAAATTAGTTTCATAAAAAAATTTAAAAAAATAATGTTGGGTTGCACTGTATTTTTGGTTGCCAGCCAGGTACGAGGATGCAGCTGGGGGATGGTGGCAGTTCGTAGCTGACAAGTTGTTCCTGTCTGGCAAACAAAAACATGGCGAAGTCCCGGTCTTTTTTTTTTTTTTTTAATTAACTAAAAAAAACAACATGGAGTTTAATCATATATTTGGTTGCCAGCCAGGTACAACTTGGCAGCTGGGGGGCTGGAATCCTCAGCGTGGAGAGACCCAAATGTTTGGGTCTCCCACGCTGCGAATTGCAACCCACAGCCACCCCAGAAAATAGCGCATTCCTGGGAGGTGCCATTTTCTGCTGCTGTACCCCCGACCCAGTTGCCCTGGTGCTGGTGGCAAACTGGGTGATAAAGGGGTTAATGCCAGCTTTGTATTGGCAACTAGCAGTAAGCCCGAGATTCATAATGTTGGGCCAATGTTAGACCCAGCCATTAGGAATTTCTAGTAAATAATACACAACACTCAGAAAAATAATTTTATTAGAACAAAAAACAAACATCTCAACTCCATCTTTATTACTCCCACATAATCCTCCATGATCCTTCATCCAGAGTCTGCAGGGAGAGAACAAGCGTCCTCTCCCTGCAGAGTCTGCAATCACACTGACCGCAGGGACTCATTGCGTGACGTCACCAGCGGCAGTCAGGAACTGACACAGGGGAGTGGTGATGTCACTCGCTGAATAACCAGGGCTCCCCATGGCACTGAACTCAAAATGTTGTCACCTGTGGGGGGTTTCCACTGTTTAGGCACATCAGGGGCTATCCAAACAGAACATGACACCCACAGACCATGCCATCAAAATCTGTGTTCCAAAATGTCACTCCCTCCCTTCAGAGCCCTACCGTTCACCCAAACAGTGGTTTTCAGCCACATATGAGGTATCTTTGTACTCAGGAGAAATTGCCCAACAAATTTTAGGATTTTTTTTGTGCTTTTACCTTTATGAAAATGCAATAATTGAGGCTGAAATAACATTTTTGTTGGAAAAATTAAAATGTTCATTGTTTCCTTCCACATTGCTTTAGTCACTGTAAAGCACCTGAAGGGTTAATAATCTTGAATGTAGTTTTGAGTAGCTTGAGGGGTGCAGCTTTTGGAATGGGGTCACTTTTGGGTGTTTTCTATCATGTACACCCCCTCAAAGGGACTTCATATGTGATGTGGTCACTAAAAAAATTAGTTTTGTAAATTTTGCTGGAAAAATTAGAAATTGCTGATGAACTTTGAACCCTTATAACTTCCTAACAATTTTTTTCCCAAAATTGTGCTGATGTAAAGTAGACATGTGGGAAATGTTATTTATTAACTATTTTGGGTCACATAACTCTCTGGTTCAACAGAATAAAAATAAAAAATGTGAAAATTGCAAAATTTTCAATTTTTTCCACAAAAACACAAAAATTATCTACCTAAATTTACCACTAACATGAAGCCCAATATGTCATGAAAAAACAATCTCAGAATCGCTAGGATCCGTTGAAGCGTTCCAGAGCTATTACCTCATAAAGAGACAAAAAAATGGCATGGTCAGCAAGGTCAAAACAGGATAGGTCATGAAGGGGTTAAAGTGCAACTGTCACCCCCTTTGGGTGTTCTAAACTGTGCCCATCAGCTGTAACATGATGTAATTGGGGTTCCTCTATGTGCCCAGACGTCCCTCTGTATACCTCAGAAATACACTTTTATTCTCTCCCGCACTGTACGGTAATTGGCGTTGAAAAGGTACGGGGGAGGGGTCAGCTCTCTGTGCTCCTCGCCACCCCCTGCCCGGAATACCGCCCTGCTCTTTTGAAATTGCCGCCCTTCCTGTGTATGGCCGTTAATTGACAGGCACTACTCTCACGCCTGCACAGTGGAGTGGGACACCGACCTCCATTGAAGACGCACAGTGCCCAAAGTCTTGCGCCTGGGCAGTGGATTCCCCGAAACTTTAGGCACTGCGTCTTCAATGGCTTCAAGTTAGTGCAGGAACCCAGTAAATGGCTATGGGCAAATATAGAAATGCCTGTTTTATAGGCTGTTGTGTATTTCCTTAGCAGTAATGCATGTCTATAGCCTTATAGTCATGGTTTGCATGCTTTAGCATTTCATAGTGCAGCTGTCTATAACTGCACAGAAGCCGCCATCGTAACGAACCCAGTAATGACGGCGGCTTGTTGGTTTTTCTGAGCGGACACTGCCTTTATGTTCATATCTACGTCCCTGAAATAAAATACATAATTTCTTTCCAAGTCCATTGCCAGAGCGCTGGATATTGTCCTTTTTTGCTTATTACCCATAAGCTCATGTGATCGTGCACCTGGATCAGGAGTGAATTGCAGGACCCGTGAGCTGAACTTGTGCTTCAATCTAAAAACACACACCGACCAAAATAAAAACAGGTGGGGATAGAAATGTGGAAAGATGACCAAAATTGTTCTTTTCTTTGATAGACACACTGAAATGGCTTTTCAACTAATTTTTTTTCTTAAAGGGAACCTGTCCGGTCCTCTGGGCACACAGAGCCATGAGCCATTCTGCGTCTATATCCTCTGCCCAACAGTCTCTTCATTTATTTGCATACATAAACAGATCTTTTAAAAGAAAAAAATCATTTCGAAAGGCCGTTTATGAGATTCTAGTTAGGGCTTTGACTAGTCGAGGGGGTGTTGGTTCCTTGACTAGTCGGTCCCCATAGCATGCTATGTGGGTGATAAGCTTTACAAAAGCCGCCATCTGCGCTATACAAAGCAGCGCATGCATGCAGCATTTTAAAGCTCAGCATTGAGCAGGTGTTTGCATCCTTCAGAGCGGCTCACTGCACATAATCGGAAATCGCCACACTTATGGTCATACGCACAAGTCTGAAGCCGCGTGTATGGCACTCATGACTGGTGGTGCGCATGAGCCAAAGTAGTGCGCATGAGCCAAAGTAGTGCGCATGAGCAGAAGTGCAGACGATATCCAATCATGTACAGTGAGTCGCTCTGAATGATGCATACCCCTAGCGTCACATGCGTTTAATGCTGAGGGGTACAAAGCCATGCATGCGCAGGTTTGTATAGCAGTGCCGAAGACGCAGGCTATGTAAAGCATGTTATTGCCAACAGGGGTGTGATAACATGCTAAGTGTGCCAACTCGTCGGAGAACTAACGCCCGCTCGAATAGTTAAAGCTCTAATCAGGATCTCATAAACAATCTTTAGAATTACTTTTTCTAAAGATCTGTTTGTTGATGCTTCTACATAGAGGAACTGTTAGGGTGTATAATCACGATCAGGATATGCAGCATTTTGGACGCAGTGTCCACTTTGCTGTGTTGTACAGTAGCAGCATAGTGGATGAGATTTGTAGAAATCCCATGCCCACTATGCTTCTCCAAACCGCAGAGTTATTTCATCTGCGGTAGGTGTTGCCGCGCACCAGCGAGTGATTGCAGGGAAAAGCCATTCTTGCACTGAACGGAGATAGTGAGTACAGGAGGGCTGCTTCTCCCTGCGCTCACCTGCGGGATCCCTCAGGTCCGGAGGAGCTGCGTTCAACCCAAAGTGCCTCTGGACCTTATGCACACACCCTTAGGCAGTGAACATAGATATAGGCACAGAAAGGCTCATTGTTATGGGGACACAGAGGACCCGACAGGTTCCTTTTGACCTTGGCGTGCCACTATATGTAAACCCTACAGCACCGCTCCCCTCCCTCCCTGTGCAATGTGTGGTGCCCCTGCACACAATGCCTGTACTGCAGCCATACTTGTGAATGTGAATTATAGGAACCGGAAGGGATAGTGTGTTACATGCATCTTCCCGTGCAATTGACTTTTTTTTCCCACTGTTAAAGAAAAAAAAAAAAAAAAAAGATTCATTAATTCAACTCCACATTACAGCGAGACAAGGTAATAATGTAAAATCTTTTATTTACTATATTTATACAAGATCGAACCCAGAAAAAAAAAAATAGATAAATAAGACACAACAATGAATGTACAAAACAAGATAAGTGCTTCTACAGAATCCAGGCGGCACATGTACGGACTATACCAGGGTAGACAGTCTCTGCCTATAGTAAAGTAAGGTTCATGGTGTGACCGAAAAAAAAATTAAAAAAAACAAACGCTACCCACCCCCTCCCCCCAAAAGGAAAATAAAATGCTGAACCATCAACTTTTAAAGTTCAAGAATAACATCTAGGAGTGCAAGTTTATCATCAATCTGGAGACTTGTTTATCAGTGGAAATTTGATGGAGGCCTCGAAACACTGGAGCTCGAAACGCTGCGTTAGGCTGTGTGTGCACAGAGGTTTACAGGATTTTCTGTAGCAGAAACTCACAACCCAAAAACCTTAATGTCGGCTTCACATTTTTGTTGTTAAGTTTCTGATTCTAGTTACATAGTCTGCAAATGATCACAACCTTCTCTGGATATGCAGGATTACTAATATATAATATATATATATATATATATATATATATATATATATATATATATATATATATATATATATATATATATATATATATATATATATATATATATATATATATATATATATATATATATATATATATGAGAAAAAATGTACAAGATGTTAGAGAAAAAAAATAAAACGCAGTAAAACATACTTGAAACTCAATTGTTTTGCAAGCAATTAGCATAACCGAGAGAGCACAAGTAGGAAAAGGTGTGTAAATTAATAATAAAATGCAACTTTATTAAAGAAAATAATCATTTTAAAATATTATCCATGACCAAAAATAATTCTGAGGGAAGACTAAACCAGAAGCCCCTTACTTCTTTTAAATTATTGCAGAGAATGTGTTCTAGGAGCCCCTAGAATATGACAGGTCAGCTGTCGAAACGCGCGCTGGGGGGAGGACGTAGTCCCAACATAACTAGGATAGAGACTTGCATTACCCATGTGCAATCCCTGCTGGGACAGATTAGCAAATGCCAAACACAAAGCACATGACACTGGCAGCACTGTTTGTGCGCCCCCAACGCGTGTTTCGACAGCTGAGCCGTCTACTTCGAGGGGCTCCTAGAACACAAGGCACTCAACACAGACAGCGCTATTTGATCACTGATCACCCACGTGCTTTGACAGCTAAGCGCATGTCATTTTTTCTTTTTTACCAGCAGCGCTGCCCAATTACTGGTTACCAGTACGCCGCATCATATAGGCAAGTGGGAGCACTTATCATATACCATGGCGTGATCTTACAATAGCCGCTACCCTATTGTTGTTAATTAGCACATTGCCTCAAAAGTCAATATTATTTAACATAAGGGCAACCTGGTATTAAAATAAAAGGAATACTAAGAATTTAAGACCACCCTTCCAATTTATTGCTGCCATTCTCTGCAATAATACATTAAAATATATTCAAGACTGAAGTTGAATGGGAGTTTCCAGCCTACTCTTTTAGCGCCACTCCATTAAATATAAAGTCTTGTCCTTGCTAGTGATGAGTGAGCACTATCATGCTTGAGTGCTCAGTATTCATAATGATTTTCGGGCTCAACTTGTGTACAGAGTATAATGGAAGTCAATCGGGAACTCCAGCATTTTTTTGGATGATCTTCTGGAAAAATGCTTATATTTCCCATTGACTTCCACTATAACCGGTACACGAGTTGAGCATCTTACTACTTGTTATCCGAGCATGATAGCGCTCACTCATCACTAGTCCCTACCCTATAGGGTCTAATTTTTTTTTTCTCAACAAGAATAGCACCACTAGTGCCCAAAGGTTGGGTCTGGAGCAGCAGGGCAGCCCCTCTCACTTGTGGTGTTACTTGAAGTTTGTGAGCTACAATGCAAAATTTCAAACAGGGCCCCCAGCTATCACAGCTCTTTAAAAGTAGGGACTTTTTGGCCTCCCTACGCTCTGGGTGCTCTGCAAGCTCTAAGGCAAAGCTCCACATGGTGACCTTAGTAGCCTGGATATGCCACGTTTGGTAATTATTAGTGTAAGGCCGGGGTCCCACTTGCGAGAGACTCGCATCATCCGGCACAGCCGCCAGCTCTCCGGACAAGGACAAGCCGCACAGGAATAAATGCAGCTGCACACTCCTTGTCGGGAGAGCTGGCAGCCGTGCCGGGGCATGCAATGTGACACATGCAAGTTTCTCGCATGTAGGAGCCCTGTCTTAGGCTACTTTCACATTACGATTTTGAGGGAGCCGATGCTGTCCGATATAAATCGGACAGCATCGGCTCCCTTCTGATGCCTGGAATCGGGTGCCAAATAGGCACCCGATTCCGGCATAAAATCGCTCCCTGCGGGGTGAAAAAAAAAAAAGTTTATTCTCACCTCCCCCCGAGCCCCCGCCGTCTTCCGCCATCTTCTTTGAGGCTCCCGGTGGCTTCCGCAGGCTGCCGGTGTCAGCAGAGGGCTTCCTCTGCCTTATAGGACCTGCGGTGATGTCACAGTCAGATGACCGCGGGTTCACTTATGCTCCTAGTTAGGAGCAGTTTTACTGTACTGAGCATGCTCAGTACAGTAAAACGGGGTCCGTGGAGACATCAGATGTTTCCTCGGACCCTTCTCCATAGGGCCCCATGTTATAGGGATCGGACCTAATCGGATGTGCACTAAATGCCATCCGATTTGGTCCGATCCGAATCTGTCAGATTTTATTTTCGGTGCAAAAATCGGAGCAAGCTCCGATTTTTGCACCGATAATAAAATCGGACAGAATCGGATCGGACCAAATCGGATGGCATTTAGTGCACATCCGATTCGGTCCGATGCCCATAGGGATGCATGGGGTCCAAATTCGGATCCGATGCTGTCCGATTTTCATCGGACAGCATCGGATTTAGAAAAATCGTTATGTGAAAGCAGCCTTAAGCTGTAACTGGCTGCACACATTGTGTTACATTATCAAGCCCTCTGTGGGCTTTCTGCAGCTGGGCCAAGACATGTGCTTACCGCCATCAGCTAGAGTCAGGGATGAGCTCACTATATTTGGTTTCCAGTCTTCCTTAAAATAAGCGTACACTATAAAACTAGGTGTAAGTACATGTGCCTGTGAAGGACGGATTTTTCTATACAAGGCAAATTTTATGATTATGGGGTGTTACAAGTTTAGGGAAAAACAAATATAAAACATAATGTTTGAATATTTAAGCTTTTTACAGTTTTCAGCTTCCCTTTCAATTTCTCGCAGATCTTTACCTGCCGTCGTTCAGTTTACATTCAATGAGTAAAATCTGTCCTGGTGAAGTGATGGACACATGGGTGTAAGGCTCGGCATAAGACACATCTCTGACAGCTGTACTATAATGGCACCTCTATCATACAATGCTTTATCTGCTGATATAAAGCCCCTGTGGAAGGGGATGTCCAGTGAAAGCAAGTCACCACCTATTCACAGGATAGGTGATACGTTATTGAAGGATTAGGATCTAACTGCTAGGATCAGCACTGATGGGCAGAGATATGGAGCGGGAATGTTGGAGTGCTACACGTGTGTCCGTCTGGAGAAGGGAGGTCACTGGTGCCTAAGGGAGTGGGTGGCCGTATTGCTATACACTCAATCATCTCACAGTCTGCAAAGATTATATCTTATTCTGTGAGGGTATCTTGTTTCAGTCATTTCTGAAGGACCTGTCAGTTCCCCTGACATTACCAATCGAGTGCAACCAGTTGCAAACTGACCCCGTCCAATCAGTGACAGCACCCTTCACAAGAGGAATGGAAACACCTAGTTGTTGGTTGTTTCTAAGAGATATAACATCGGGATGGCACAGTGTACAGCTCTATGTTCATTCCATGGAGACTATACTAAATCAGCCATGTACGGACAGGCGACAGGTCCAAAAGGTACAAGCTCTGGACACCTCCGAGCAGTGGAAACTAAACATTTACAACTGGTTTGGATTAAACATTCTCAAATGAATTGTCTCCGGCAGCTTTCACACATTAATATACAACACAAGCTGCTTTTGGCTGTTCTTTGCTCATTCCCTTCATCTGAAAGCAAATGTAATAAATTATAATTCAAATCTTATTTAATAGGAGTTCAGGAGAAGAAAAAGACTGTAAACTGATCTGTGTGATGGAGCGAGCACAGAGCAGCGTCACGCAGCTTGCACAGTAATGTAATACAAGGTTAGCAGAAGACAAGAAGCACAACATTAACCCAAACCTACTGTAAACATTTTAATCAAACTACAGTGCCTTACAAAGTATTCGCCCCCTTGACTTTTTAAACTATTTTGTTACATTACAACCTGTCATTCAATAGCTTTGTAATATGATATGTGTAAGATGCATCAGAATTAAATAGTCTAAGCCGGGGAAGTGAAGTATGAAAAATATAGACAAAAATGTAATTAATGGGATAAAATTAATAAAAATTGCCATGTGCATTTGTATACACTCCTTTTGCTATGAAGCCCCTAAACTTTTCTGGTGTGAGCATGCTGAGTGAGAAGTCCACCTGTGTCAATCTAAGTGTCCATGGTCTGTCAGTATATACACACATTTCTTCTGAAAGAGGCAACACTGACCAAACGACACCATGAAGATCAAGGAGACCTCCAAACCAAGAGACAAAGTTGTTGAGAAGTACAAGTTAGGGTTGGGTTCTAAAAAAATAACCCAGTCTCTGATGATCACTCTGAGCACCATCAAATCCATCATCATCAAATGTGAAGAACGTGGTACCACAACATGCCTACCAAGAAAGAGCCGCCCACCAAAACTCTCAACCCAGGCAAGGAGGGCATTAATTAAGAGAGGCAGAACAGACCAAACGTAACCCTAAATGAGAGACAGAGTACCCAAACAGAAATTAGAGTGTCTCTCCATACAACAATAATAAACCGTACACTCCAAGGATCTGGCCTTTATAGAAGAGTTGGAGGAAAAAAAAGCATTCACGTACAGCTAAAAATTGGAAGGCTCATATGGGAGGAAGGTGCTGTGGTCAAATGAGACCAAAATTAAACTTTTAGGCCACCAAGGTAAACGCAATGTCTGGCCCCAAACCAACACAGGTCATCACCCCAAGAACACCATCCCCAAAGTATACCATGGTGGTGGTAGCATCATGCTGTGGATATGGTCTTCAGCAGCAGGGACAAGGAAAATGGTCTTAGTCTAGGGGAAGATTGATGGTGCGAAATACTGGGATATTCTGGAGCAAAACCTGTTTCAGTCTGTCAGTGATTTCAGACTGGGACGAAGTTTCACCTTCCAACAAGACAAAGCTACTGCTAAAACAACACGAGTGGTTTAAGGGGAAACGGTGTAATTGCAGTGGCCAAGACAAAGCACAGATCTTAATCCAATTAACAATCTGTGGTCAGACTTTAAGATAGCAGTTTACCAGAGGAATCCATCTAAACGTCAAGGGGCTGGAGCAGTTTTGCTTTGAGGAATGGGCAATAATCCCATTGGCCAAGATATGGAAAGCTCACATACAGTTAAAGAGGTGGTTCACTATAACGTATAGTGGCCACATCAATTTACAGCTGTGAAATAAGTCTTTTGCCAAATACCTTCCGTTGCCAATTGCTGTCCAATCATAACCATCACATGAACCCCGGCTGTAGTGGCTTCCCATGTCAAGTCAACTCCCGGAACTGGGGGTGAGACTCAGCCTCCCGATTGACTTGGCTGTGGGCAGGGTTACCCAGCACGTCACAGCCCAGCATCGTGGCACTCTCCACTTCTTTTATTTCCAGAGCAATGCGATGCTGTGCTGTAACGTGTGAGGAGACTCTGCCTACAAGTAACTCTGGGAGACTGGTAATGCCGAGTCAACTTCTAATTTTGGAAGTAGACATGACATCATTGGGCATGAGAGGTTAGTGCAGCCGGGGATCACGTGATAGGGATGAGTGGACAGCGACAGCACCGCTCCCAGGCACAATGGGCAACAGAACATATTAGGCAAAAGACTTTCTTGGCTTCATATCCATGTGGCCACTATACATTGCACTGAACCACCCTCTATAACCAAAGCGACGTGCAGCTGTAATTGTCACAAAAGGAGGCTCTACAAAGTAATAACTTTAGGAGGGTGAATACTTACACACACTGAAGTTTTCAGTTATTCTGTTATATTTTTTGTTGGCTTCACAATAAAAAGAAATCCAAATCTTCCCATCTGTATACACGTTCTTTACAAAAAATGCAAAGGGGGGATAATACTTTTGCAAGTGCTGTAGGTTCATGGTCAATCATAGCTTTATGTATTGACTGTAAAAAGCATATGACTGGCTATTTACTGTCTGAAAAAACAAAACACGCAAGTATGTGACCTGTAAATGAAAAGTAATAATGGTGTTCTCATATGACAATATGAAGGTGAAGCTGGTGGCTGTAGACACCTTAGTGTCATTATTCTTAATTCCAATAGTATTCCTGTTTTTCTGCATTTGGAACCTGCAGCAGCAAGACACTGCATGAATATAATAAGGATAATAAAGTCTGTAGCATGTTGTATAGAGGTTATGTTATGGTTTTATGGTCAGTGACCATACCATACTGTGCGATACCATGGTGTGCCTTGCCACACTCCTAATTGCATTCTCTTCTAAAGGTGAGACCTACAACACCTCGTACATTATTGCCTGCCTGGAATTGTATTGTCAGCAATGATGCGGCTCTATAGGACATGCCAAAATAACTTAGGACAAAGTTTCCCTTTAACAGCTCCCCGATCCCCACACATATCCCCGTCTACCTTCTCTTGGCTATATGCTTTCTCTCACAACACAGAGCACGAGTGGATGAACATCCTGAACATACAGGGGGGTGGGGGATTATGATAAAATAAATGTACTTTTATTTGTAAAGTTTCTATGTCAAGTACAGAAAAACAGCGGAAAACCTTCTGAAAATGAATGAACTAGGCTCAGTTGGCAATTCATTGAGGAATACTGAGTTATGTCTTTTTTTCTAGGTCGTTACCCACAAGAAGCCATGCATAAACCTGGTCGGATGAACTACCAAAGTCTTCAGATTAGCAGTTATGTAAGAAATGCAACTGGAAAATTAGCTGATCGATTTAGGAGAGGTTTTCTCGCCACAATGTGCCATTGGATTTAAGCTTTTTCTTCTTTTTTTTTATGCAGTCAAAAAAGAAAAAAAAAAAAAAAAAAAACACACTGTTCTTTTAACTGAACAGAAATGAAACTATAGTATATTTACACAAAAGTCGATATAACTTACAGGGTATCAGCGTACACTTTTTGGCATTCACTTAAACAAAAAGTTTGCATAAATTTCTAGGTCTGAGAGAATCTTGAACGTAATAATTTTGTTGCAAGAAAGATACGTCTGCCCTGTGTGCTAAACAGCGTACTGAACTTGCCATAGTGGGATTACTATGTCCATGGTTTCACTGCGTTCTCTTGTGTTCTGACTCCAAGCAGAACTTCTCATACGCTTCTTGCATCTCTGGGTCCATTTCATCATCGCCTAAATCATCGAGGAACCTAAACAGGTGAGGAGGGAGACAAGAAGAGAAGAAATGAAGTAACGGATGATAGAGGGCTCTGCTACCACCTTCTGGACAAACTGAATAACTGCAGGTGCAGGCTGCACAAGTGTCCAGTACTGCAGGCTCGTGGTACACACAGTTGTATGAAGAAAGGCAGTGAAAGTACAATTAATGTGTCACAGCCTACTCATCAATCACATAATGGGAGGAAGACGGCCAAATCTAAACATTCTGCTCACACATGGGGTATATGGTGGGAAGGCTTTGCCACATCCTGTAAGTGTATCCATAGTGTTTATGTACCAACTGTAGTATAGGTTTTGTCATTTAGATTCTAGTCCAGCAAAGATTTTGTCATCCTGCCCCCCACCTGATTGTCCGCACATCTCATATAGGGCGCATGCAAGTCCATCTCTTCTTCCTTCACCTTTATTCCTAGATTCAGACACCCTACCTTTTATTCCTTGGCTATAAACCCCATGACATACCAGCACAGCATCACATGGGCCTGCCGCATATATCATGTCTGCTTGCCGTGGAAACACTGACAAATCTGAATATTCTGCACATTAGTAGTCAGGGAGGCTGATCTGCCATCTTCTACAGTAAAGCACCACTCCAGTGTTTTTTTTGTTATTTCACCCCCAGGGAGGTGTAATTAATGTGTGTCCTGCCTACTGTTAAATATTTACCAGCCGCCATGGTCTCCTCTTCCCGACACCATTTCACATCTGGTGACCGCATCACCTCAATGACGAAGTCACATGAAGTGGTCACAAGCTCTCAATGTAAAGGCCCAGTCACACATAACGACGCATCAGCGATCCCGATAACGATGTGCAGAGATCGCTGGTGTGTCGTTTTTCACATTGCTGGTAAGATGTTAAACAGGCATCTCACCAGTGATGTCACCAACGACTTCAGCAATAATCCCGAATTATACGAGGTCGTTGGGAATTGTCACTCCATAGCGCAGCATTGAGATTGTTGGTCATTGTCCCTGTCAAACACAACGATGTAGCGCTCTCAGCGGGAGCACAACGACATAGAAATGATCCAGAGCAGTGTGTAACGATCAACGATCTCACAGCAGGGGCCAGATCGTTGGTGCGTGTCACACATAACGACATCGTTAGCGGGATCACTGTTGCGTCACAAAATCTGTGACGTCACAAAATCTGTGACGTTACAACGATCTCGTTAAGTGTCTCAGGGCCTTAAGACTTTGAAAGCCTTGATATGGCTCTAATAGACTTGCACTGAGAAGAGACTTCTGGTCAAGTCAGCAAACACTGCAGCAATCCAGCTAGTCACAACCAGCAGAAGGAGACCAGAGCAAAATACAACGGCGCCTGGTAAGTAGTGTACTACACGTAGGGAGCATGTGTAAGTGTTACCACTCTGGGGATGACATCTAAAAAAACTGACAGGAGCTGTGTAACCATCATCAATAATAGCAATAGGAGTTTCTGTTGTCTTTAGGAGAGAACACAGGCAGATCTGGTGTCTGAGACAGTGACCCAACAGAGAACAAAAAGGCCTGTAATTCACCATAAGATCAAATAACCAAACAGAAAATACATAAATCATGAATTTTCACATTAAATGGAAATAAATCATATATACTGAGAAACTACTGACAGAATAAGACAACAAATTACTGGAGGGCGACCAAAACTCTAGTAAGGAAAGTCAAGCTCTTTTAGTCTGTCAAGATAATAAAGGAATGGCCTTCTCTGGAGTGCTGAGGGGTATGTAGGGTTGGGTTAGGATGTTGGGGATCTCGTGCGTCTATCAATGATTTACCGTATATACTCGCGTATAAGCCGAGTTTTTCAGCCCAAAAATTGGGCTGAAAAGTACCCCCCTCGGCTTATACGCGAGTCAGTGCTGTATACCGATGTATACATCGGTACATACCGATGTATACATCGGTATACAGCAGCCCCCGCATCCCCAGTAATCCAGGGCCCCCCCAGCGTCTCTCCGGTCACCTGAAAAGCAAACTATACTTATCAGTGTCCGCTGTCCGCGCCCGCTCGCCTCTGCCGTCTGTGATCCTCCATCTTCATGCGGCGTCTTCCGGGTTCCTGTGCTCGTCGCAGGGAATGACGTCATTCCTGCGACGAGCACAGGAAACCGGAAGACGCCGCATGAAGAAGGAGGATCGCAGACGGCACTGTCATGGCAGAGGCGAGCGGGCGCGGACAGCGGACACTGATAAGTATAGTTTGCTTTTCAGGTGACCGGAGAGACGCTGGGGGGGCCCTGGATTACTGGGGCCCTGTATACTACCGCTGGGGCTGCAATCTACTACCACTGGGGCTGTATATACTACCACCGGGGCTGTATATACTACCACTGGGGCTGTATATACCACTGGGGCTGTATATACTGCTGGGGCCCTGTATACTACCGCTGGGGCTGCAATCTACTACCACTGGGACTGTATATACTACCACTGGGGCTGTATATACTACCACTGGGGCTGAATATACCTGTGGGGCTGCTGTATACTACACTAGGGCTGTATATACCTGTGGGGCTGCTGTATACTACCACTGGGGCTGTATATACCACTGGGGCTGCTGTATACTACCACTGGGGCTGCTGTATACTACCGCTGGGGCTGCAATCTACTACCACTGGGGCTGTATATACTACCACCGGGGCTGTATATACTACCACTGGGGCTGTATATACCACTGGGGCTGTATATACTGCTGGGGCCCTGTATACTACCGCTGGGGCTGCAATCTACTACCACTGGGGCTGTATATACTACCACTGGGGCTGTATATACTACCACTGGGGCTGAATATACCTGTGGGGCTGCTGTATACTACACTGGGGCTGTATATACCTGTGGGGCTGCTGTATACTACCACTGGGGCTGTATATACCTGTGGGGCTGCTGTATACTACCACTGGGGCTGTATATACCTCTGGGGCTGCTGTATACTACACTGGGGCTGTATATACCTCTGGGGCTGCTGTATACTACCACTGGGGCTGTATATACCTGTGGGGCTGCTGTATACTACCACTGGGGCTGTATATACCTCTGGGGCTGCTGGATGCTACCACTGGGGCTGTATATACCTGTGGGGCTGCTGTATACTACCACTGGGGCTGTATATACCTCTGGGGTTGCTGTATACTACCACTGGGGCTGTATATACTTCTGGGGTTGCTGTATACTACCACTGGGGCTGTATATACTTCTGGGGCTGCTGTATACTACCACTGGGGCTGTATATACCTCTGGGGCTGCTGGATACTACCACTGGGGCTGTATATACCTCTGGGGCTGCTGGATGCTACCACTGGGGCTGTATATACCTCTGAGGCTGCTGTATACTACCTCTGGGGCTGCTGTATACTACCATTGGGGCTGCTGTATACTACCACTGGGGCTGCTGTATACTACCACTGGGGCTGCTGTATATACCTTTGGGGCTGCTGTATACTACCTCTGGGGCTGCTGTATACTACCTCTGGGGATGCTGTATACTACCACTGGGGCTGTATATACCTCTGGGGATGCTGTATACTACCACTAGGGCTGTATATACCTCTGGGGCTGCTGTATACTAACTACTGGAGCTGCTGCTGTATATACCACTGGGGCTGCTGCTGTATACTACCACTGGGGAGGCTGCTGTATACTACCATTGGGGGGCCTGTATACCACACTGCTGGGGGCTGTATACCTGTGCTGGAGTCCACCCTCGGCTTATACACGAGTCAATAGTTTTTCCCAGGTTTTGGGGGCAAAAGTAGGGGGGTCGGCTTATACACGGGTCGGCTTATACACGAGTATATACGGTATATTCCATATTCTGATTTCCGTTCTAAGAATGCATCTTGTAATAGATCTCAATGGAAAATTGTAAATGGAAAATATCTGAGAAGGATTATTAATGTCTATTATTATTGTCCGATTTCAATAGAAAAGTCAAGTCTGATGAGCTTTTCTTTATAGAGAAAAAGGATTTCTTGAGGTTTACAATGGGAGACATACGCCATTGATTATACGAGTGATTTTGTTGGAGCTCTTAAAGGGAAGGTACATGTCAGGGAATGCACCCAACATAAACATGGAAGGAAATGAACGGTAGATAAGTCCTCGTGTGACATCATTCTGCTTTATAGGATTCTGGTCAGATCAGACCCTGACCCGTATGCTCACTTACAGGTTTCAATAATTTTACACGCCGTCAGTGAATAAATGGGAAAGTCCAGAATAACATTACAAGTCCTAATAAAGGGAGAGGAGGAAGAGACACGGCCACCCACCCATCTCCAGACGCAGACAGATCTGTCCCAGTTTCTTCACAGAAAAAGTCTTCTCTGTCCAGCATCTCCTGGTACTTTTCTTGATACTCTGAAATGACCATAAATGCCTCATGTAATAATCTGCACATCTAGGAAGGGTTAATTAGATTATGTCTCCTAAATTACCTGGATCTGCTGCAGTGAAGGGAATCCCCTCAGACGTGTAGAAGGTGGGCTCATTCTATAAAGAAATGAAGCGACAAGACAAATATTTCTTAAAGGGGTTTTCCACGGGTGGACAACTAACAACTGCTTCATAACCATTCCAGTGCCCATCGTGATATAAAATCATCTGGCACTTACCTCCTGTAGCGGTGACATTTCTGCAGCTGTCCCCAAGATGTCACTGACAGAATAGTATAGACTGCAGCCAATCAGCAGCTGCTGACAGGCTGCAGTGGTCACATGACAATGTCACATGACAACTGGCGGATACAGTGCCTTCATCGATGTAACGCCGTCTCTCTGGGAGGAATGTATCAATGAGGTTTTCCCAAAGCAGACACCACCTTTAACACCTTTCAGCTATAGGTATGCCAAATTCTGTACTGATGTCCCTTATCCTGGGCCCCCCTTTCTGGTACATGATCCCCCATCCGTATATATGCGCCTATACCATGTTATGTGTGTCCATATCCTGGTGTACAATTCCCCCCGTCCTGGTATAAGATTCCTCCATCCTGGTATACAATATCCCCCCCGTCCTGGTATAAGATTCCTCCATCCTGGTATATATGATTCCCCCATCCTGGTATATGATCCTACATCCAAAATTTAGAGGCAAAAAAGTGCATTTTATAGTCTGAAAAATACAGTACATATTTTTGTTCTCAGTCAAAGCATAAATTTCCAGTACCAATAACCTTGGAAGGAAAAGTCATGTCAAAAACGTTTTCACATTTACATGCACAAAACATCCATTTATACATTGTAGTATGTTAAAAAAAAAAAAAAAAGAGTGAGAATTTATATCAGTCTACAACAAAACGAATCCAACCTCTAGAGATCATCTGGCAGATATCAATGTTCAGGTTTTGTCAGTGGAGAAAAACTGCAGTAAAAAGGTCATGACCTGAGGATACAAAACTTACCATGAAGTAATTGGGGTCATTTTCAGGTGTCGCTTCCTTGAAAGTCCAAGTAGAATGAACCCTGCCCCAATTACTGGATCGAAGCTCTACTAACTTCAGCAGCATTTGTCTTACGTCCCTGATACAAAAGACATGTGCAATTTAGGAAAACACATATATACACAGACATATCTGTACGCACATATACAGGAGCGACAACTACAAAAATACAATCTGGTGGGATGGAGAAAGCCAGAAAGATCCACATAGTACTCAGGATAGTCCACCACTTGGGCTTTGTTATAATGCTCATACCGGGGAAAGGACAGGCTGTGCCATGATCTGTGAGAGCCGCAACCAAGAGGAATGTATGTGATGGTTTGGAATGTCAGGATCTAAGCTCAGAGCCCCCTTAACTGTGAGTGGACCATATTATATATATAATTGGTGTCCAGAAAACTAAGGAAATTTGGCAATTTATAGATAGAGATTCTACAGTCTTTGCACAAACGACGCCACTTCGCAGCTTGTAAGGAACACTGTGGTGTTCATCCCTGTACAGGTGTTGGCTTTTAGGGTACCGTCACACTTGGTGACGCACCAACGATCCCGACAGCAATCCGACCTGGCTGGGATCGCTGGTGTGTCGCTGTCGGGATCGCTGGTGAGATGTCAAACAGTCAGATCTCACCAGCGATGCAGCAACGATACTGCGGTCGTTAGAACTCTATCACTCTCGGGCGTAGTGTTGAGATCATTTGTCATTGTCCCTGTCAAACACAGTAATGCACGCTGCCCAGCGGGACGCCATCAATCAAAATATGGTCCAGAACGATTTGTAATGATCAGTGATCTCACAGCGGGAGGCCTGATCGCTGCAACGTGTCACACAAAGCGAGATCGCTGTTGAGGTTGCTGCTGCGTCACAAAATTTGTGACTCTGCAGCGATCTCGCTAGCGATCTCGTTTAGTGTGACGGGGGCTTTTACTGGAAAGGCCCTGGGTTGTGTCCACAAAGTAGCTTTTGGCTAGTAGATCAAGTTTGGAGGACTGTTTAGTTGGTCACACTAAACTAGGAGAGACAAGATCAGACACAGTACCAGCAAGAAAATGTGATCAGCAGAATAGTTGTGACCAAGTAATGGGTCAAATCAAGCAAAGTCAGTAGGAAAAGGAAAGGTTAATCTATCTAGGGTCTATTACAGGAATCAATGTAAAAAACATAAGGTAGTTAGTCAACATATTTTGATCAGAAAAAGTATAAGGTATTCTCCAGTGACAGGGTGTATCTCATGGCATGGCCCCAAATCTTTAGATTACCTCATTGCATAGCTAAATATGGCAATTCTAACCTGCTCTGGTCTGAATCCAGAACCACATTCTTCATTCTCTGGATCACATCATCCATGTAAGAGTTCCCCTTCTCTTTCCAGGTATCTTCTAGAACTGATCCAGTCAACTGAAAAAAAAAAAAAACAACAACACTGAAGCTTCTATGAACTAGTCTGGATTAGGGGCGAGCACCCACACGACTATAGCCGTTCTCACACCCTATAATGTATGGTATAATCAGAAGCCGTGATGATGTGTCACCACGATGAGGGGGCCAGGGCATAGCCTGACGCCTGGATGTTCCCTGTGTGGACACAACAGCATTTAGAAGGGGTATAAAAATGACGGCTATAATCTCCTCACAGCGTCTCCATTGCTCTGCACATTCTGGAATCTTGCGCTCAGAGATCGTGGACTGGCAGAAGATCTTGGGAGAAAAATTTCAACAAAAGCCGAGAACAATACACATGAGCCGCATTCACAATGTGCTCCTCAGTATGCAGGACACAACCACAGAATCCCTATGGAAATGCTGAAATTACCCGCCATTGTATGGAAATGGAGAATATCGGCATCATAACTCCCATGCAGATTTTTCATGCCACAGTAGAGCGGTCATCCTCAGAGATCATTGTAACAACGGCTCACCTGTTCTTATCCGTGAGCAAAAGCTGTGTCGCACAACAACGGTGACCAATGAATTCTGGTGGATTCTGCTGTGGTATCCAATATTTTACTGGTAAAACCAGCGGCGAATGCAACAGTCTTCCAATGTAAATGGGGACTGAACCTTTTCCAGCTGACTGCTGGATCTGAGTAAAATTCAGCCAAACTCGTCTTGTAGGACCCTGAGCTGTTCACCCCAGATAGAATTACCTTTACTTGTTTAAGGTTGCTTTCAGCATTCGCGGAAGATCTGGCCGTTTTGCCCGATGTGTCCCGGTTGGAACACTTGCGGCAAGACTGCATTTGACCTAATGCATTTTCTATGGGACTTGCGTATATGTGCTGCACTTGCGGCAACAGACAAACAACACTGCTAGCAGTGGTTTTTTGACTGACCGCAAATGCCAAACCGCAAGTGCAGCACATGTCCATAAGTCCCAGAGGGAATGCATTAGGTCGAACGCAGTCTTGCCACAAGTGTACTGGCTACTGGCAGACGCGACAAACTGCCGCAAATGCCGAGAAACGTAGAATGTGAAAGCAGTTTAAAGGAACACTGTCAGGTCATTTTTCAGTATGATACTAATATTACCCTTGAATAGTGCCTGGGCAGACCTTTTAAAGAACATGTAAATTCATTATTGTACTGTTTGTAGTTTCCATGTTTCAGCATTGTCAGACCCTGCAGGGAGCTCCTGCATTAGTCCTGGCCCATTATAAGCAGAGATGATTAGTCCTGGCTGTATAAACTGTCATGAAATTATGCACTCCTTCTCTGTAGTTCTCTCCTCTCTCCTCACTCTGTTCTCAGTACTGTGTGGTTTCACTTGCTGCAGCTACTGTTCTGTTCAGTACACGAGGGAGAAAGCTACAGGTCTGCCTTATCTGATCTAGACTCCATTTGTTTCTGTAAAAAGGATCCCTGCTGTGCTGTGAGAGACCCTGTGTTTATCTGATCTCTAAAGGTCCTGTCACACACAACAATGCTCCAGCGATCCCGACAGCGATAACGACCTGCCGGGATCGCTGGAGTGTCGTTACTTGGTCGCTGGGGAACTGTCAAGCAGGCGGATCTCCCCAGCGATCAGGGACCTGGGAGCCACCTCCCACATCACTGGAAGCGCGCGCTGCCATGATATCCGCTGTTTATCATAGTTACCTGCATCCTCCCTGCTTAGTGCTAGTAACCAAGATAAACACCAGGTATCTAGGCAGCGCATGTTTACTATGGTTACCAGTCTTGTGAGGTCACTGATCTCTGGTCTCTCGCAGTGATGCGTGCTGACCAGCAGGGGACCAACGACCTAAAAATGGTCCTGAGCCCTTTGCAGCGATCAGTGACCTCACAGCAGGGGCTTGATCGCTGCTAGATGTCACATATAGCGACATCGCTGGCGAGATCATTGTAACGTCACAGTTACAACAACCTCACTAATGATCTTGTTGTGTGTGACTGGGGCTTTAGTTTTGCTGCAAAGAGCAGAGGAGGAGGATACAGACCCCCACTGATGTCCTATGCTGTGATGTGACATGAATATTCATCTATGGGGAGGGGACAGCAGAGAACTAAGTGGATCATTCACTGTGAGTGACAGATGGAGTGATTCTCTTTATTTGAAGTTCACAGAAGATAGTAGGGGAATATAAATAAAATAAATATATCAATAGAGCGAGTTTAGAGCAATGATTTAGAAAATGATAGCAGTTACATATGGATTTTTGACCTGACAGTTTCCTTTAAGTTGTATATAGTTGGAAATCGTTGCATTTGTTTATTTGTTAATGTACAACAGTGTCTTGCTATCTTGATGTCCGCTGGCCACTATATTGAATGCCGCTCGCGCTTGTCTGTTTACATGAGGTTGTACCCGCCCCCTCCAGTGCTCCAGCCTATAGAAGGGGCCCCTTCTACAGGTGGAGACAGGATCACTGTGATTGACTGTTTCAGCCGCCAATCACAGTGATCCTGGGGGCGGGGGTGGGGAATAACCCCCCCCCCCGAACCTCAAGCCCCAGTGCTGTGTGATAGGAATTACAGGGGCCATGAAGTTGTACAACGTCATGGGTCGGGGCGGCACCGACTTTCATGACGTTGTACAACGTCAAAGGTCGTGAAGGGGTTAAAGGAACACTACAAATACCCTGCCACGGAGGCCCACCGCTGATCCTGAGTACACATGTGAGGTCTCGTATTACAGGTAGGAGTCTCCATCTTTATACATAGGACTTTCAGGAGCAGAAGGGAATCATTAATCATAGTCACAGACGCAGACTCTTTACTGTTAGAGCAATGAGACTATGGAACCATATGATGTTGTAATGAGCGATTCACTACCAAAATTTAAGAAGGGCCTGGATGACTTTCCTGAGAAAAATAATATTATTGATTATATACTGGATTCTTTGATAGGGCATTGATCCAGGGAACTCTTATGTCTCCAATAAAATGGAGCTTAGCGTCTGCCCCATGAGGTCAATTGAGAGCTCATTCTGTAGTCAGAGGTGGTACCTGCACCTATCAGACACTCATGTCAGATCCAGTGAATATGCCATCATTGCGTAAAATAGAAGTCATACAAGATGATAACGGAGGAGGAAGCATTTCCATGTAAAGAGAACGGGACACTGAAAACTCTGCAAACTACTAAAGAATGGCTTCTACATCCAAGATCCTTCTAAAGTCAGAGGCAGCACTGGTTTTCCTTATTCACCATGATCAGGACACAATCGGTGAGGTGATATTGTCCAATCTGTAAATCAAGTCATCCCCAGTCAAGAGTATAACAAGAAGTTCAAACAGGAATGTCAGACCCTGAGGAAGGTGCGAGGGTAGCACAGAAACGTGTTGGTTTGTGTGGAGGAATAAAGAAGGAGATGGAGAAAGCAATGCCTGTGGAGTACATTTATTGAAGCAGAAGCGCGGGGCTGTTGAAACCATTCCTGTTTGAACTTCTAATTTTTCCCGTGGTTTGCGAGATGGTGGAGGTTCTGCAGCAGCTGCTAAACCGCTCTAGCTGGTTGTGGGTTACACAACCTGAAACGTTGAGTGTACCCTCGTTGTGACCTATTGTGAACCAAGTGTCCTTTGTGATAAGGCACCATCTGCGCCTCCTGTGTCTCCCTTTTTTATAGTTTCTAAAGAGTATAACAAGGTCAAGTCAGATGGGTATGGAAAACGTTTAGACCTTGGTAAACCACCCTATAAAAAGGCACTATAGTAATTCCACCAAATCCTAGTAATTGCTGGATATGAGTAAATCTTAAAAAGGGGGGGGGTTGCCTCATGTTCCTCATTTCAGGCCATTGGCTGAGCGCTGTCCAATGCTGCAAAAGGAAGCAGCTTTGCCTATGCAGCATCTGGGGCACACGCTCCTCTCTCCTAGGAATCCAGTAGAAGTGGACGGGAACTGAGGACAGGGCCGTAACGTTCCTTTTTTTCTAGGGAACGGAGAGAATTTTTAGTAAGAAGTGAATTGTAAAGTAACTTGTTTTTAAAAGAATTTTGCAATTTTAACCATTCATAATCATGAGACAGACCCTTTAATAGACAAGTCTCATGGAGCACTGCTTGTGGTTTTAATGGAAAGAAGCTAAACAAGGGTGGAAAAATCTTAAACTTTGGTGCCGGTGGATACAAAGGTTCACTTGTGTCTGTTCAGACTCGCCCTGTAAATGCCTCATTGCAGGCTCAGGACACACTTCTACATCGTCACTTGGCCGGCGGCACTTACCTTCAGTAGTTTCACAGCACAGATGAGATTATCATCCACAGGATTTGAAAATAAAGCATCCAGCAACTCCTTGAGGCCAGTCTGTAGGATTTCCGCTCTGTTCAACTGGCCCTTTGTTCCTTTTATCTGTTGGAACAATAAGAAGAAATTATGAGCCCTCTGTGCTTGGAAAATCCTAAAATAAAAGCAAATAATCAGTACAGGAGTCATGTCAGTGTATATTAAAACAATGACAGATATAGGGATAACATTTAGTTGTGCTTTTCTATTATAGCAATTCAATGGAAGGGGATGTATAATGTGAAGCACGGTCCAAACTAAAACCGCAATATATACCATATTTTTGGAACTATAAAAGACACTCCTTGCCATAAGATGCACTCTAGATTTAGGCGGCACAAAATAGGAAAAATAGTTTTTTGTTGTTTTTTTTTAATTTTTTTTAAACCTACCTGGTGGTGAAGAGTGGAGCGGTCAGCACTAATTTTAATGTAATAAGGTATAATACGAAAGTAATAAATCAATTAGTGTTACTCTGAAGTGTGTGCATTATAAAAAGAAATCTCCACTCCATGCACAGTTACACTTACATACATCGCTCTGCTACATGAACAGTTAAACTTGCATGCACAGCTCTGCTACATGCACATTTACATACATAGCTCTGCTAAATGCATTTACATACGCAGCTCTGCTACATGCACAGTTAAATAAACTACACCGCTCTTCTACATGCAGTTATCCTTGCATATACACGCACACTATACATCCTCACATCGTGTAGTTCCTGATCGGGACCTGAACAGACGCTGCAAAAGCTGAGCAACTGAAGGATTTTTTACTTGATTAACTGAAGGACCTATCAGATCATGTGATCAGTCAGATGACCTGAAAGGTCCTGAAATTATTTGTGTGCAAGAACTTCCAGCTGCTCCGCATTTGCAGCCTCTGTTCGTTCAAATCCCGGCAAGCTTCCTCTCCTGCTCTGTACCGGTCACATAGATCAGTGTGGAGCAGGAGAGGAGAGGTCGTCTCTCTGATCGGGGAGGATGTGCTGCCACCATTCTCCATCACAGGAAGATGTCTCTGGACTATAAAACATGATCACTTTTTAGCAGGAGTTTTTCTTGATGAAAGGTGCATCCTATAGTCCAAAAAAATACAGTATCAAATATCAAATGATTTATGGCAGTAAATGTTTCTTCAGCTATAACCTGCATCATTTAGGTTGGCTTCACACTTGCGAACCCCTCTGCAGCGTCCTGTGGAGGGGACCCGCAAGCTGAGTGCAGCCAGCTCAAGCCCCTATATTTATAATGGGAGCGCACGGTGCTGCGCTTGACTGTGCGCTCCCATTCACTGCAATATGTGATTTGTACGCAGGCGGATGCCTGCACACAAATCACACACTTTTGTCCGCACCAGGGATGTGACATGTTGCGTTCCTGGTGCGGACTAGAGTGCGTGATTTGTGCGCAGGCATTCGCCTGCGTACAAATCACATATTGCAGTGAATAGGAGCGCACGGTCACGCGCAGTCAAGCGCAGCACTGTGCGCTCCCATTATAAACATAGGGGCTTGCGCTGGCTGCACTCAGCTTGCGGATCCCCTCCGCAGGACCCTGCAGAGGGGTCCGCAAGTGTGAAGTTAGCCTTACTGCACAATGTTCTGATTATGTTGTACCAAAGCTCGGTGGTTTAGTTATTAGACACATGTGAGGTTTTCATCAATCACAGTTTTACCTCCAGGTTGAGATAAAGTTCACCCAAGAACAATACAAAGGCATGAAAGCGCTTTCTTGTGGCTTCATTTCCTTTTGCTGCCTGGTGTCTTTTTCAAATTCCGTCTGACACCTGGAAACAAAGATAAAACTTAATAAAAATAAGAAAACCAAGCACAGGTCTGAAGGAGGAAACTGTGAATAAGGTAATACATAGTATTTAGGTTGCCTTCACCCGACATACTGACAATTCACAGCTCTCCAAGTCCAGGTTTGGAGATGCAAGTCTTTGTATGTTTCATCTTTCTGCATTACAGGAATGTTACATTCACATTTCTAGTGCACCATTGTGATAAGGCCACAAATTAGGAGATAATCTGCACCAAAAACGCATGGAAAATAAAATGTATAAACAAAGGTTACAAAAAAGCACCTACATTACTCAGGGTTTTTACTACCAAGAGATGGAGAAATTTCTGCTGCACATACCTATGGTGTGCACATGCTTTAAGGGCTGTGCACCGAAAGACTAATTAAATACCAACCAGCGGCCTTGAATGTCTGCAGAACATGGATTTGTGTGTCTGACTGTAAAATCCCTTTCTCCTAGCTCATCATTGGGAGACACAGGACCATGGGTGTATGCTTTCTGCCACCAGGAGGCGACACTAAGAGATAAAAGTTAAGCCCTCCTTCCTGCAGTATACACCCGTACGTAGGCATAGTTAGTCAGTGTAGTACTAAAGCAGTAGGAGAGCACGTTAACGTAATAAGGTACAAAGAGCGTAAGGCAAGGTTCTGTACAGACTATTGAAGATTGAGTGGGTGGGTGCTTTGTCCCCCAATGATGAGCTAGAAAAGGTTTTACGGTGAGTACACAAAAATCCCTGTTTCGCCTTCGCATCATTGGGGAACACAGGACCATGGGACGTCCTACAGCAGTCCCTGGGTGTAAAATAGTTAAACAGCAGTCGTGCATCATGTGCTAGCTGCTTACAGATGTGTGACTGCCACTTTTTTCTGCCGAAGCTTGCAACTACAGAGGCCTGGGTGTGAATGTTGTAATGTTTGGTGAAGGTACGCAGGCTGGACCAGGTTGCAGCCTTGCGACGAATGGCCTATGAGGCGCCCACTGTTCGAGTTGAGTGAGCCTTGATACCTGCTGGAATTGGCGTGCCTTTGACGCGGTAGGACTCTTGGATTGCAGAGCGGATCCATCTTGCCAATGTGGACTTAAGACGCGGCCATACCTCTCCTAGGTCCCTCAGGGATGACGAACAGTGTTTCTGTTTCATGGAATGGTACTGTTTGGGAGATGTAGTGTCTGAGGACCTTTACTAGGTCCAGGGTATGAAGCTGCTTTTCGAAGCGGTGTACGCAAAAGGATGTTGGGCAAAAGGATGAAAGGACGATGTCCTCATTAAGGTAGAAGTGTGACACTACCTTGGGCAAGAAGGATGGGGACAGACAGAGAACTACTTTATCCTTGTGGAAGGATAGGAAGAGGGGGGCGGCTATTTCGAACACGCGCCTGATTGATGTGATTGCGACCAAGAAGGCGACTTTCCATGAGAGGTGGGATAAAGGTACTTCTTTGAGGGGTTCGAATGGGAGCTCCTGGAGGGCGCCCAGAACTAGGTTTAGGTCCCAGACGGCCACAAGTGCGAGACCCCCTGGATGAATGTCTTGACCTGTGGTTTAGACGCAATCCTGCGTTGGAAAAGAACGCTTATGGTGGGGTTACACGTCCCGATATCGCGGCGATATCGGAGGCAACGGCGCGGGAGCGCGCGCATTTTTTCAGCCCTTTTCCCGATATCGCATCGGTGGTTTACACACTGCGATATTGGGAAACAACGTCCCTCCGATGTGTACGCCCACCAACCCGGTAACGACCATTTAACATGGGAGTTAATGGGTGAGGTGCGAGTACAGATCGGAGTTGGGCTGTCACACGGTGCGATGCTGCTACAACGGCCATGCGATATCGGGGAGTTGAATAGCTCTGCTATTCAACTCCGAGTTCGTTTTGGCATCGTTCCAGTATCGCGTTGTACGCTCAAACCGTACAACGCGAACACGATATCGCGGCTTGTAAACCCACCATAAGGGTATGTGCACACGATGGCGTGTTTGTGACGGCGGCGGTTGGGCGGACCCGACAGGAAGCTCTGCAGCCGTCCACCGGCTTTCTGCCGGGTATGTGCGGCGGGTGTAGGGCGGGTGCACAGCGGGTTAGCGGCGGCGGTGTTGTGGCGGCTGGAAGCTACATGATTCTGCGCTTGCAGCCGCTGCATAACCGGCCGGTTTATTGAACATGCACATTCGTTGCTAACCCGCTGGGAAGCCAGCGGTTTAGCAACAGATGAGCATGTGTAAACCGCCGGTGTGTGCACATTTTCCATAGGTTTTAATGTTAATCCAAACGCCGGTTTGGATTAACATAAATTTACATAAAACTTATGGAAACCGACCGGCGGGTTACACAGCTAAACCGATGCTAACCCGGCATGTGTGCACATACCCTTAGGGCTGAGATTTGGCCTTTGATGGAGCTGGGTGCTAAGCCAGAGTTAAGATCGGTTTGAAGGAACTCCAGGATTATGGAGATGGAAAAAAGGAGTGGGTTACGATTGCAGTCTTTGCACCACTGGAAAAAAAGGTTTTCCAGGTGCGGTGGTAGATGCGTGAGGATTTTGGTTTGCGTGCATTAACCATGGTGGTTATGACCTCTGGTGTAAATCCTGCTTGGGTCAGGATCCAGAATTCAATAGCCACGCCGTTAAAGACAGGGCTCTCGAGTTCTGGTGGTAAATGGGGCCCTGGCATAGAAGATCCTGTTGGTTTGGGAGTGGCCAGGGCACGTCGGCGAGGAGCTGTATGAGCTCTGCGTACCATGCCAGTCTGGGGCGATGAGTATCACTTGAGCTCTTTCCGCTTTGATCTTTCTGATCACTCACGGGATCAGCGGTAGTGGGGGAAAGATGTATGGGAGTTGGAATTGGCACCAGGTGAGGACCAACAAGTCCACTCCTAGTGCAAGAGGGTCGCAGGACCCGGCTTCAAAAACCGGGACTTTTGCCTTCATTCTTGACGCCATGAGGTCTATGTCAGGGGTTCCCCATCGCCGACAGATTTGTAGAAAGACTTCCGGATGTAGGGACCATTCTCCTGAGTTGTCCACTCCTGGACTGTTGACTGCTGATATAACTGACTGAGTTTTTCGGTCTAATGTAGGATATGTTCCACTTTGCGCATTTGCTGCGTGTGCCTCCTTGATGATTGATATACGCCACTGCTGTAGCGTTGTATGATTGAATGCGGATGGGACACCTGGCCAAGTGGTGGTGAATGTTTTGGAGTGCTAAGCAATTCGCTTGCAGCTCCAGAATGTTGATTGGGAGGCCGTCCAGCAGCCTTGGGCAGTGTGTTGACGATAGACGGCCCAAATTAGGCTGGCGTCTGTGGTTACCACTAGCCATTGGATTGGGAGGGAGGATTTTCCTTGCGTGAGTGATGATTATTGTGTCCAACATTTGAGTGCCTTTTTGACTTGCGTGGATAAGCGGTGCTTGCGGTCGAGGCTGAAGGGGGTTCTGTTCCAAGCCGAGAGGTGGGAGCGCTGTAAGCGTCGGAAGTGTAGCTGAGCGAAGGGAACAGCTTCCATTGCGGCTACCTTCTTTCCTAGAACCCCCATGCCGAAAAGGATGGATTGGGGTGGACGGCTGCGAAGAGTGTGAATTCCTTTGCGGATTGCCGTGGCCTTGTCTTGAGGGAGTATGACTAGCCCTCTTGCGGTGTCTAGGGTCATCCCTAGGAAGTTTATTGTCTGGGCCGGCGTTGGGGATGATTTCTCTATGATTATGAGCAGTCCCAGGTGGAAGAGTGTGTCCGTTGTTATTTGGACACTGTCGAGGCATGCTTGGAAGGATGGCCCCTTGATTAGCAAGTTGTCTAGGTAAGGGAGGATGACTACTGCCGCGAGTGGAGTATCGTCATGCTGTCCGCCATGACCTTTGTGAAGACGCTGGGTGTGGCTGCTAAGCCGAAGAGCAGGGTGATGTTTTTGGAAGGCGAACCGCAGATATTATTGGTGGGGAGGGAAAATGGGTATGTGAATGTGCGTCCTGTATGTCGATAGTTGCTAGGAACTCTCCTTTTTCCACAGACGCGATTACTGTGCGTAGTGATTCCATCCTGAATTGTCGGACCTTTACATACTTGTTGAGAAGTTTGAGGTCTAGGATGGGTCTTACTGTTCTGTCTTTTTTCGGACCGACAAACAGGTTTGAGTAGTAACCTTTGAACTGTTCGGTCTTTGGTACTGGTGTTATGACCCTGGTTTTGAGTAGTGAAGTGGTTGAGCGTTTGTCTTTGGAGGGCGCGAGAGGAAAAAATGATTTGTGGGCCGGGATGAGAACTCTATTTTGTAGCCTGCCGACACCAGCTCTCTGACCCAATTGTCGTGAACGACAGCGAGCCATGAATGGTGGAAGAGCGGGAGACGTCCGCCTATTATGTTGATGTTGGGTGGTTGGGAGAGGGAGTCATGCGTTGAACCTTTGGGGTCTCGTGCCCTTAGAGTGGGTTTGGTTGGGGCGGCTTTGAATGAGAGGGGGGTATTTTTGGCCCTGCAGGTAGGCCGGTCAGCGATTGTATAAGAGGTTGAGGGGGCCCATCTTGATGTTCCGTGCGGGACGTGAGACCGTGATTGTGACTGTGGGTGGCAAAAAGGCCGCTTGAACTTGCTTTTTACCCCCGTAGTATTGGAGAGGAGTTGGTCAAGCTTTTCACTAAATAGGCAACCTCCTTGGTAGGGGAGGTTTATGAGGGATCTTTTTAATGCGGAGTCCACGTGCCAGCCTTTGAGCCAGAGAGTTTGGCGCATGGAGATCGCATTGGATCGAGGACCCGCATATAAAGCCAGAAGGATAACAATCTGTATATATGTAGGGAATGGCCGTTATCCAGGGCAGCATGCCAACACTGTCTCGTGATACCTGTAATGCTCCCACTCGGACACAATGTACGGAGAGAAACAGGAACACACGGGATAGCTTATTTAGCAGTAAGCTACTGAGCTGCATACCCCTGTAATGGCTGCACTAGACTGACAAGGGGTCCTGCAACGCTTACAGAACATAATATCGCGGTGTTTGTAACCTTGCGGCATTGTCACTGCTGCTGCAGAGAGAAATATGAGGACGATGGTATTGTACAAGTGACTGAAATAAGAGGCAAACCTTCTGGAGTGCTAAACTGATCATGAACTATTTCCAGATCACCCATGAATGTCTGGATGATCTGTTCATCTATGTAGCTATGTTCTAAAATGTCACGAGTAAGTAGAGCTGCACATCATCGTGGAGCTGCAGGAGGCGGCTGACAGACACAGCCAGAATCCCTCCCATAGAAATGTCTGCCTCTGCTGTAACACTAGGTGATGGGGTGCGACCATCGCAGTGTATTGGTCACACTTGGTGTAAGCTGTCACTCTCATGTAGACCGCCGACTTCCAGTGTAGCGGAGGAGGAGGGGCGGGACATATGAATCACTCTAGGCGCGCATGGAGATCTCGCGAGCGAGAAGGCGCCAAGAATGACCGTCCCGCCTCTCGATGACGCATCCGCAGCGTCAACCGGTGGTCGGCCGGGAGGCGGGGCTGAGCGGCGCTACAGTAATGTAGCCCGAACTGGGCCCTAGATTACAATGCGGCCCCGAAAACGGGGTCAGGCCAGCGCGGAAGTCCGGACGGTTCTCTGGAACTTCCGCAGCGGGGGACCCCCTGAAAAAAAATACGTATTAAAGACAGTGGCTATTAAAGAAGTGGCCCCCACAACTTGTGCTCTGCAGGGCTGTATGCGGGCTAGAGCAGGTCTCAACCATCAGACCCCCACAGGGGTGAGAAAGGAGGGAGAGTGCCAGCACGGAGTTACCGGATGTACTGGCAATGTACTGGTAAAGTGCAATGTACTGGTAAAGTGGCGGGAAAAGAACCCTGAGTGGAGCCCCATAAGGGTCCTGGGACGGCTCCAATCCTGCAGCAGCAGGTATCCAAGTGGGTACCTTAAAGCTGTCTCAACCCAAGTACCGACCATGTAAAGTGGGGAGGGCTCCTCATCCTGGCAGTCTTTGTCCCAGCATAATCCTCGAGGAGAATATCTCCTGCTTCTTTGTTCATAGAAGATAGCCGTGGGAGGAGATGCTGCAGAACCTCACTTTAACGCACGTCGCCATTAGTGGGGGAATGAGGAAGGAGGATGGAATGCTGGTCTGTCTCAACTTTAAATGATCCTGAACCCACAAACTGCCCCCCCCCCGCATCTTTCTACCTGTCCCTGCACCCCCTCATCATTTCTAGCCATCCCTTTTGCAGAAAAAAAATCGATTTTGTAAAGAAGAGAAAAGTTTATATTTACCTCGTCCTGTGTGAGTTCTCTGTTTCTGAGGAAGCCGCAATAGGCGTGCTGTCTGCTGCTCCCTTGTAATTATGCACGCCCCTCTCTGCTTGCAAAGAGCCTGGCCGCGTCATGAAAGGGGGCGGGGCTCCGGTATGACGCGATTTAGCCCCGCCCCTTTCATGACACAGCCAGGCTCTTACCAAGACATCAAGTAGAGACAGGCGTGCATAATTACAAGGGAGCAGCAGACTGGCCTGCCTATTGCGGCTTCCTCAGAAATGGAGAACCCACACAGGACGAGGTAAATATAAACTTTTCTCTAATTTACAAAATCGATTTTTTATGCAAAAAGGGATGGCTAGAAATGATAAGAGGGGGTGCAGGGACAGGTCTAAAGATGTGGGGGGGGGTCAGTTTGTGGGTTCAGGATCACTTTAACCCAGCACCCTAACAGTGGGATGCCGAGAAAGGAGGGCGGCATATGTAAGGATATCTCGACTTTAACCCAGCGCCTCCAACAGTGGGGGGCCGAGAAAGGAGCATGCCGGCGGTCTTGCCTAGGACCCACTTTTCTTCTTCTTTTGAAGAAAAAAAAAATTAAAAAGTGAAAAGTTAAGACAAAAATGAAATCTAGATGAGCCTCCTAACGACACCAAGCAAAAACTGGAGAGGCACTTCCTGCTCCAGGGGTGTATACTGCAGAGGAGGAGCCACTAACTTTTGCAGATTCTGCTTAGTGTCGCCTGCTAGTGGGCAGCTGCATAACACCCACGGTCCTGTGTCCCCCAATTAGGCAAAAGAGAAAGAGCCGACACTGACTAGGGGGTGATAGTCTGCAGGGAGGGGGTCTCCTATTGGAGCTTACACCCGGATTCTGTGTCCGCTTTGTTGTGCAGTCTAGAGAGGTGCCGAGCTGGGATGCTTTAGCTTCAGAGAGTAGAAAGGAGTGTGGAGAGGATGTGCCCTGAGTTAGTATGTGGGTTTTGTGCGGCCTCCCTTTGTGGAAGAGGAGGGGGGAGCCATGGGAGGGCCAGATAGGTAGTGCAGGATTGTGTATTAACATATGTGTGCAGCTGTGCTGCACATACGAGTCTTTGTTTTAATTTTCACACCTGGTCTGGGGTGTGTTTTTGTGGGCGTGCCCATGTTGTGTGGGCTGCTGTTGATTGGCTGGCCGCTTGGGGGGCGTGTGTAATATCGGCCCCTTGCCCTGCGTCATAGCGGGGGCGCGTCATGAGGCCATGATAGACATGCCCAGCGGCCAATCGCAGCTAGGCATGACTGGCCACATCATCGCGCACGCCCCTACGACATGAGGCGGTGACGCAACGCTGCGATCGGCGCTAAGCTGCAGGCCCAGACTGGGCCTCACGTAGTGTGGGCTCCCGGGAGCAGCGTCGGGTGCCCGCGGTAACGGAGATCAGCGGCGGTTTTATTAGGTGCTTCAGCCCCATGCCCTGGACGCCCCCCCGAACTTACTGGGTTGTGCGTCCCGGCATGAGGCCATGCGGCTGGAGAGAGGGATGATGGTGCCCGGAGTCTGCAAGAGCTGCTACTGCTGCACCGGATCCCTTGGGGATGGATTGGTGCGCGGTGGCTAGGCATGCTGATGGTCTCAATTACCTACTCCTTTGTTGGAGGCGGCAAGAGGTGCTGCATGTGTGTTCTTGCATTCCCTGTCCTGCAGGGGGATGCTATGGGTATATGCATGGTGGCTGCCTGCAGGATCTGGCGTAGGAAGAGCGCAGCCCTTTATGGGGATCTGTCGCCCCTCCAGGGGTGGTGTGCGCTGCCTTGGGGTCCCCCATGCCCTAAATAAGCGGCGTCTTTGCATAGAGTAAAAAGTAAAAATAATAATTGAATAGTAAAAAAATAAATAAATGAATTAACTAAAAGGTAGATGTGGTCTGAGATACAGATCACATGTGACTCCTTGCGACACTAAGCTAAGACTGACTGACTAACTACGCCTACATACGGGTGTATACTGCAGGAAGGAGGGCTTAACTTTTATCTCTACTTAGTGTCGCCTCCAAGTGGCAGAAAGCATACACCCATGGTTCTGCGTCCCCCAATGATGTGAAGGAGAAAGGTGATAAATTTAAAGAGGATCTGTCACCAACCACACATGGTGATCTAATTACAGCACTGAATGCAGCATGTCTGCTGCATCCAGGCAAGGGGTCCCCCAGCCCTTGATCCCCCCTGTACCCCGAGATAATACACATTAAAAACTTACATTGTGGAGCCAAATAGGAGGTGGCTTGTGGCTGGAGCAAAAGGCGTTTCACACCCCCTGCATGTTTAATTGCCCACCGCTGCCTCCCTGATGCCAATCATTGTCTCCCTCGCCTGCAGCATAACACAGAGCTTATTGTAGTGATGGACGCTTTGCTCCGCCCCCTGCGATGTCGTCACCGCTTATACCCACTCTGCTCCGTGATTGACATGGAGAAAGGCGGGGAAAGGCGGTGATGTCAGAGCAGGAGGCAGCCGGCCGGCCCGGCCTCCTGCAGTGACATCACCGCTTATACCCGCCCTGCTCCATGTTAACCATGGAGCAGGGCGGTAATAAGCGGTGACATCATCGCAGGGGGCGGGGCAAAGCGGCCATCACTGCAATAAGCTTTGTGTTATGCTGCAGGCGAGGGAGATAATGATTGGCATCAGGGAGGCGGCGGTGGGCAGATTAAACATGCAGGGGGTGTGAAACTGCCCTTTGGCTCCAGCCACATGCCACCTCCTATTTGGCATCCACAATGTAAATTTTCAATGTGTATTATCTCGGGGTACAGGGGGGCTCAAGGGCTGGGGGACCCCTTGCCTGGATGCAGCAGACATGCTGCATTCAGTGCTGTAATTAGATCACCATGGTGGTTGGCGACAGGTCCTCTTTAATAATCCCTTACACAGGCAGACTGCGGTAAACGATGTACCAAGATGGCCCCGTGCACGGCTGCCATTGTTCTAAGTAGTGCAAGTCATTATTTACACAGGATGCTGCCGAAAACAATGATCTTTTGCCCTGAACAAAATATAAATTAAACAGATAATGGAGCAATTCGCTTGTTCATTGGGTTATCGGCAGCCAGATTAATGTTGACAGATAAACATGAAAGGGACGTTCTTAAAGGGGTTCACTGGGAATAGAAGAAAAAAAAAAAAGGAATAACTAAAAAGGAAATCACATTTTAAATAAATCTCTAAATATATTCAATTGGAAAAATCTGAATCTTTTAGTCTGAAAGGTAATCACATAAAATTAAAATGGCTGCTGCTTTGTATCACAGAGAAACCTGTCCTAGAATGTAAGCAAAGAGACCTCTGAGCTTGTGCAATAGAAGCTCTACCCTCCTCCATACATAGAAGATGTGCTCCACTAATACTATAGATACCAGGGTGCTGAGGTAAGAAGAGACTGCTCACACTGCTGTCCACCATGTCTCTCTCATCTAATACTGGAGCTACCAGGGGTGCTGGGGTAAGAAGAGGGTGCTTACAATGCGGTGTGCCCTGTATTTATATATAAAAATGTAAGTATCTCCAGGTCACAGTGGTGGAGCCGCTACTGCACATGCTCACAGGCGTCAACTATCATTCTAGGACAGGATTCTATCAGTATAACAAGGAAGCGGCCATTTTTATTTTAATAGTGATTACCTCTCTAGACATAACAATGGTAATTTGCTGAGTACATGTATTTAGGAATTTATTTATTGTGACATTTCCATTATTTAGTTTTTTCCTATTCCCAGAGAACCCCTTTAAGAATACCTGATCCAATAGCAACAGCAAGTAATCAAAACGTGGATGCAAATACTTTATACCCAGCCAGGGACCATAACAAGAAACCCAAACTAGTTTCTAGCTGCCTTTGGCTAGTGCTGCTCCATGTGAGCGACAGGTCTGTTTCTCATGTGTATAGAGAGAAATCTGTCAAACACCTGTAGTGATGCTGGGAAAAGCCAGTCACGGGCAGAGAAGCCGAATTAAGGCCCAGTCTCACATAACGACGCATCAGCGATCCCGATAACGATGTGCAGAGATCGCTGGTACATCATTTACACATCGCTGGTAAGATGGAGATAAAAAGCTAAATGCGACAAAAAACAACAGTACACTGCAGTAAAAGTATTAAAATGCAAGCGCAGTATAAAAAATAATATAACAAATACAGGGTACTTAGTCCATCCGTTTTTTTGCGCAGGAAAAGTTATTTCAAGCCACGTCACTAACTTCAAAGTGTACCCATCTCTGACGCGGTCCTAACTGTTGTATTAAAAACAAGAGATGGAGTCTCCCGCCCCTCCGGGGCCCTGCACACATATAGCCTCGTCGCCTTCAGTCCATTTCAGACACTGGTCCTGCTGGCTCCTGCTTACTAGTAAGTATACACACTAGTCAGGTTTTTAATACAACAGTTAGGACCGCGTCAGAGATGGGTACACTTTGAAGTTAGTGACGTGGCTTGAAATAACTTCTTCTGCGCAAAAAAACGGATGGACCAAGTACCCTGTATTTGTTATATTATTTTTTATACTGCACTTGCATTTTAATACTTTTACTGCAGTGTACTGTTGTTTTTTGTCGCATTTAGCTTTTTATCTCCAAATATGCTGGCGGTGTGAACATGTTCCTACAGACTTGTTCTCTGTGTGCAGGACTCATCTGTTTTCTAATCGCTGGTAAGATGTCAAACATGCATCTCACCAGCTATGTGAAAAACGACGCACTAGCGATCCCGAATTATACCGAGGTCATTGTGAAATTTCTCTCCATAGCGTAGCATTGAGATCGTTGCTCATTATCTGTCAAACACAACAATGTAGCGTTCACAGTCGGAGCACAACGATGCAGGAATGACCCAGAGCAGTGTGTAACGATCAACGATCTCACAGCAGGGGCCAAATCGTTGGCGCGTGTCACACAGAACGACATCGCTGTTGGGTCACGAATTTCGTGACGCAACAGCGATCCCAATAGCGATCTCTTTATGTGTGACAGGGCCTTAAGTCTAATCGATTTATAGATCTATCCCTTGTAGTCTGTGATCCCTTACAGGCAAGGTCCTCTTTCCTCACCTACTGTATCCTCACCCATCCCTTGTAGACTGTGAACCCTCGTGGATAGGGTTGTTTCTCCTTCTGTACCTGTCTGTGCCTTGTATTGTTGACAATTATAGTACTTATGTATGCCCCTTTTTCACATGTAAAGCGCCATAGTATAAATGACATAATATAATAATAATAATAATAATAATAATAATAATAATAATAATAATAATGGATCTTCAGCGTTTCACTAAGAAATATACCTGGCTGCAGAAATTTATCCACATTCCAAATTGGCACTTCAGTGAGGAAGTGAATGAACTCTAGCGCCACCTTTTGTTAGTTTGGGGTTCTGATCTGGCACAAATCCTTCGTCATATTAAAAGGCTCGTTAAAGTGATCCTAAACCCAGAAACTGACCCCCCCGTATCTTTAGACCTGTCCCTGCACCCCCTCTTATCATTTCTAGCCATCCCTTTTGCAGAAAAAAATCGCTTTTGTAAAGTAAGAGAAAAGGTTATAATACTTTGTCCTGTGTGAGTTCTCTCTTTCTGTGGAAGCCGAGATGGGACGGGCCTGTCTGCTGCTGCCTGGTAATTATGCACGCCCCTCTCTGCTTCTAAGAGCCTGGCCGCATCATGAAAGGGGCAGGGCTAAATCGCGTCATGCCGGAGCCCCGCCCCCTTTCATGACGCGGCCAGGCTCTTAGAAGCAGAGAGGGGCGTGCATAATTACCAGGCAGCAGCAGACAGGCCCCGTCCATCTCGGCTTCCACAGAAAGAGAGAATTCACACAGGTCAAAGTACTATAACCTTTTCTCTTACTTTACAAAAGCGATTTTTATGCAAAAGGGATGGCTAGAAATGATAAGAGGGGGTGCAGGGACAGGTCTAAAGATACGGGGTGGTCAGTTTCTGGGTTTAGGATCACTTTAAAGAGTCGATTATGACTTTGTGGACAGCTACCTAAAGGTGGCGGTAGAGTTCATTCACTTCCTCACTGAAGTGACAATTTGTTATATTTCCCAGAGGCGCATTGCGGCTATAAGCTTCCTTATCAGCTTTCTTAAAGCTGGCAGAAAAATTCCTCTCCATGAGGTAAAAAGCTAGTTCTCCAGTCCACATTCCAATACATTCTGCCAATAATTTGAGCCTCATGAATTAGGGGACATGTTTACTTTTAATATCAAGGCACCACTACAGCTTTTAGTTTTATTTTTCCACTGCTGGAGTGGTGCTTTAAATGTAAGGCCCCTGCCCCCGGTATTATACTCACCCGCCATCACTTTCATCCTTTTTCAGCGTTGCTCTAGTCCCACAGCGCCATCCAGTGCACAGTCTTTTCCTGACTGGCCGGAAGTTATATCAAAAGGTATCAATGCATCTCTATGAGATCCAGAACGAGGCTCTCATAGAGATGTATTAGGTTGTGACCTCCGGCGCACTGAATGAAATACTGGAGCTGAGGGCAGGTCACTTTTTACTGCACACCGATTGAAGCACAGCCGGAAAAAGATGAAGGTGGTGGAAAGTGCGTAAAACACTAGGAGCAAGGGACTTACATTTAAAGGACAACTGCCATGGTGCAAACAGTAAAAAAAAATGCTGTATAGCTCATAAAATATATCAAACCTACCAAATATAAACTATTTTCAACATTGCCCCTTTTTCTCACTATAGTTTTCTCTGCACCCAGGCCACCTACAGTTCATTACTACGAGCTTATGGCCACCACTATGATCTTGCAGGAGAGTCAGTTCTTGCATGGTCCTTCATTTCCTAGAGGATGGCTGGGATCTCAGGAGCACAAAAGCTTCTGAAAGCACAGTACGAACCTGCTGAATCACCTCTCTGCAGTCCTATAATAGGATAGCATCAGGGCATAAGCGGTAGCCTCCCCTCCATTAACACAGTTGTCCTGGAGCTGCTTTATGGAGTCACCGACCACACACTGAGGCCGGTGAAATCATGTAGTTCTTATGATGCCTCTAGAGTGAACTGTCAATCACAGCTTTAGGCTGAAAACAGATCCATCCATGGGAACAGGGAACAGCCGGCAGGTGCTTAAGAGAAATAAATCAGCGAGAACGCCTGCATAAATCATCATAGATTTACCTCAAGAGGAGCAGTTGCCTGAAGTTCTTGTTCGGTGGGTTTATCTGGAGATTACTTTGCAAGTGATTACACAAACGTGCACCCGTATAAGAGAAGTTGGGAACGGATGTTGCCTTTGAATGGAAAAATAAAAATTATGACAATATTAGTGTCACGGTGTAATGGGAATGCTGATGAGGGAATGGCAGTGACTGGCACGGTGACGAGAAAAGACTAGTCTGACTCTAGACTAGGAACCCTGAATGGCGCTGACCCCGAAGGTATCTCTGATGGTGAGAAGGTTCAGGTCTCCAGCCTCTCCCTAAACTCCTCCACCAGTCCTGCGCTATTCCCCCCTCACCTCCCTTCACAGAACCGGGATACAGAAACTCCAATGGAAAGGTCTTAAGCAGAAACAAAACAGGTCTGTACAGTACAGCTTCAGGTATAGAGTGAAACTATCAGCAGCAAGCTGTGGTGGAAGGAGAGGTTACTCTCCTAATGTCAACCAGCAACTCCGCACAAGACCTTCACATTTATACCTCATGCAAACAAACACACACAGCAGCATCCAGCATGGTCAGCACAATCGAAGCATGACAATTAGGGAGGGCCAGTGACGTACCTGCTCATAGATGAGCTCCACCAGTTCCTGTAGGGATTCCTCTGTAGTCACCCAGTTGTTCAGCACATCCGTCAGCTGGGCGATCTCAATCTCAAAGCTGCCCGGCTCTTCTGTTAGATGGTTCAGCGCTTCTTGGACAAACCCTGCCAGCGTAAAATCCGGACCAGCCGAAAACCCCACATTATCCTCCTCATAGCACTGGGACAATCACAAGAGAGAGAGAAGACACATGATAGGTCAGACGAGACACAGGCAGATACGGTATATACCATCTCTATAGCAGGCAGCCCAGCAGCAGACCTAACCAGGGGCGAGATGGGAGGGGGCACAATATAAAACCCAGGAGCAGAAAGCGACCCAGACGTGTTAGGAAAGCAGGATGCCTCTAGGTTCTCTAATATTTTTGTCACTTAAGATTTTTGTCTGGATGTAGCTGAATGAGCTGTGAGTTGTATTGTATGTAGCGGGTGCTTTTAAATTTAGTACAAAACACATTTAAAGTTACAATCAGGACATTACCACATGTGCACAGTAAAGGTTATTCAGCCATGACGCTGAAGTCACCTGACCACAGGAGCCAATCACACGCAGTCCTGTTGCTGATTGACTGGTGATGTCCCCCCTCTGGTTTACCTGCAGATCCCAGAGAGGCCGGCGATGGATCAGGCCTTATCAGGTATTTTGTAAATATTCAAAGCCACCAGTAAAATTTTACATCTTGCCTGGACAACTCCTTTAAATAAAAGTTTATGTAAAATATGCCTTTTTACACTTTATTCATAAGACTTTAGATTTATTATTTCTTATCTTTTAATATTATTTTTTTTTTTTTTACTAAAATGATTGGCATCTATACATTAGCCTCAGAACTAATGGTATCAGAGTGTACCCTAAAGACAGGACATGTAATCAAGAGTCTTGGAATCCTTTAATGAACCCCGATAAATTTGTCCATCCACTCCCCTCAGTTGGATTCCACAATTCATGGTTCTTTAAGGATGGAGATCTGAGGGGCGTGGCTTGGAGGCTGATGGCACCGGCCGCTTGAAACCGGAGCTCCCGCTGTACCACCACTAAAGCGGCACGTTACCTGAGGGTTATAGCGTGGAACGACCATCCGCAGCAAGGGGATACCCGCTGGATCCTGAGGCATGCCGAGAGCAGCCCCGAAAAAAGCAGGGAGAGGTCACTAAACTCACGGACTTCTTCACCGCTGAAAGGCCCTCATCTCCCAAAATGGCGCTGAGAGGATCTGCAGCTCCCTCCCCCTCTTCACAAGGACGACACTCAGCTCGTGCATCTCGCAGCCCAGAGCATCAGAACCCCAGGAGAGATGTCGAGGATCCTGTGGTCACTCAGAGGTACCTACGAGATATGTTGGGGTCTCTTAGGAGTTCACTACAGGAGGACTGGAGGGAGATGATAGGGGAAATGCGGCATGAATTGTCCTCCTTAGGGGAAAGGACACACACACTAGAAACAAAAATGGGAGAGTTTGCAGCGGCCCACAATGAGCTGTCTTCAGACTAAGAAGTTATGGATGACGGCCTGAAGCAGGCACATCTGAAAATAGCGGCGCTGGAGGATAAATCTCGAAGGGGAAACTTGAGGATCAGGGGCATCCCGGATAATGAGGGGCAGGAGGATCTCATGACCTCGGTTCAGCCTATACTGCAGCAGATTCTCCCTGACTCCCCACCGGGAGACTTGACGGTAGACTCAGCGTATCGGCTCCCCAGAGCCCCAAAGGTCAGCAAGACCCTTCCGAGGGATGTGTTGATCACTCTCTCGGATCCTAGGAGAGTGGAACAGCTCATGCGTGCGATGAGACAAAGGAAAACTTTAGATTCCCCTTATGAGAACATTGCTTTGTATCCAGACCTCTCTGCCGTAACACTGGCTCGACGCAGAGAATTTGCCCCACACTGCAAGGTCCTCCGAGACAGAGGCACCCTCTACAGTTGGGGATCCCCTGTGAGCGTCCGATTCAGATACAAAGGGGCCAACCAGGTCTTCACGTCTCCGACGCGCATGGGAAGAGCCCTGCGGGAGTGGGGTCTGACCAACGGAGGACAGGGGTCCTCCCCACCGGAGGCCCCCCGCGCCTCGCCGTCTAAGCAGCAACACCGCCGTACGGTGACTTCGGATTGGCACACTGTGACATAAACCCGCAACAGAGGAAGTGGTGGTCCCGGGGACCCGAGTAGACTGGAGACTCTTGAGCCCGGGTAGTATCTAGGGGGCCACAATGGATGGTGCCCCGTGGAAGTGCTGCGTGGGATCGATCTTTCCAGCCCCACGACCTGAGCCTTGGCTCGTCACATGGTTTACGTACTTGGCATTGTGTTTTGTCTGTTTTCCCCCAGTTTTAATTTTAATTTTACTTTTTTTCTTGCCCTATTGTCCTTTCCTCTCCCCTGGACTGCACCTGTTTTACTGTCCTGTGAGCATCTCCAAAAGCAACATACGAGAAGCGGCAATGTTCGTATTCCTCCCGGAAAGTACACATGACGATTAAAATTGTCTCACTGAACGTTAGAGGGCTAAACTCACCTGCAAAGAGAAGCCTGGTCTGGAGAGAGGCCAGGAATAATATGGCAGACATTATATGCTTACAGGAGACCCACCTAATGGCACAAGACAACCACAGGCTCTCGCACAGGGACTTCTCCAGATCGTTTTTTGCTAATGATGCCCTTAAGAAATCCGGGACATGCATACTCGTTAAGAACACTGTTCCTTTCCATCTACTTGAATCTTATGCGGACCCGGGGGGGCGGTTTTTGGTGGTGAAATGTGAAATTGCGGGCTCCCCCTTGGTCCTGGTAACAGTTTACTGCCCTAATGTGTCCCAGCTCTCCTATTTAAGATCCTTCCTGCGCCAGGTTCTGAAGGACCCGCACTGTTTTTTGATTATCTGCGGGGACTTCAATGTAGTCCCAGATAGGGTGATGGACAGGTCCTCCGGGGGGGGCCGGGAGTGTGGTCCCATGTGCAGGGAGTTTCATCTCCATGACATATGGCGGTACCTCCACACCACCGAAAGGGATTACTCCCACTTTTCCCAGAGACACGGGTCGTATTCGCGCATTGATTTCTTTTTAGTCAATGACGTTTCGTTGCCGGCCTGTGTCTCTGCGGAGGTGGGACTGATCACCTGGTCCGACCATGCCCCGGTCTCCCTGGAGGTAAGCCTGGGCACCCGTCGCCCGTCCCCGGGCAAGTGGAGGTTGAACACGGAGCTCTTGACAGACAAGGTGATGATCTCCGATATGCCGGTAAGACTTAAAGAATATTTCAACCTTAATGATAATGGGGAGGTGGGGGACAATGTCCTGTGGGACGCGCATAAAGCCTATTGTAGGGGGATTTTCCTCCAGAGGGCCTCGACCCTGAAGAGAGAGAGGAGCAGACGTAGGAGGGAGCTTACAACAAAGCTCCATTCCTTAGAGCGAGTTAACAAGACCACACCTTCGGCGGGGCAGGCCACTGTTATAGCCCAGACACGAACAGAGTTACGAGACCTTCTACTACTCCAACACGCTCGACACTTGCGCCGGCTGAAATCAAAATTTGATGAGTCGGGGGATAAAGCTGGGGCTCTCCTTGCAAAAAGAATTAAGAAGAGGGCTGAGAAAACAGCCGTAATTAAAATGACTGACGAAAGGGGGGCGACGGTTCGGGACCCGGGCAAAATAGCCGAAGTCTTTGCCGAGTATTATGAGAGGCTATATAATTTAAGGGAGGACCCGTCCACCCCTCAGCCTACGGGAGAGGCGATCGAAGCCTTCCTGGGGGGTTTACGGCTCCCTCGAGTATCCCAGGCCCAGCTGGATTCCCTAAACCGTCCTATTACGGTGGAGGAAGTAGAAAAAGTTATTGCCTCGACTAAAGCTCATTCGGCCCCGGGCCCTGACGGGCTACCCAATGACTACTACAGGACTTTCCCGGAGATACTGGCCCCATATCTTACCAGACTGTTCTGCAAATGGCAGAAAGAGGGACAAATACCGGCGGCAAATTTGGAGGCTACTATAGTCACCATCCCAAAGCCGGGGAAGTCTCAGGAACTGCCGGGCAGCTACAGACCGATATCTCTCCTCAATTGTGATCTGAAGATATTTTCTAAACTTCTGGCTGCCCGGCTCCTGGGGGTGGTATCGGATCTTGTGGAGCCTGATCAGGTTGGCTTTGTGCCCGCAAGACAGGCGAGAGATGGCTCCCGTAGGATGATCGACCTTGTTAGACTGGCGGAGTTGGGGATGCCCCCAGTGTGTTCCTGTCTCTGGATGCTGAAAAAGCGTTTGACAGGGTACACTGGGGGTATTTGGAGGCTGTGCTGAGACGATTTGGGATACAGGGCCCTATCCTCTCGGCAATAATGGCCCTATACTCCGACCCGAACGCCAGGGTCTTGTCGTCGGGGTTCCTCTCGTCTGCCTTTAAGATCACGAACGGGACGCGCCAGGGGTGCCCCCTGTCACCGGTCATTTATGCCCTGGCAGTGGAGCCCCTGGCGGCCGCCCTCAGGTCCCACCCCGATGTCTCGGGGATTCCGGTCGGCCCCGCTGAACATGTGGTGGGGCTGTACGCGGATGACATTATTATCTCGTGTACTCGGCTGGAATCCTCCCTCCCTGCGGTTTTAAGGATTTTACACGCCTACTCAGCGGTGTCATATTATAAGCTGAACGCCTCCAAGTCCCTACTAATGCCGGTGGGGGTACCGAGAGACCTCCTCACGTCAATAGCGGCGTTAGTCCCGTTTCAGATAGCTCCGCGGGGAATCCCGTACCTCGGGATAATCCTATGCCCCTCTAAGGACCTTGTTCAGAGGAATATGGAACAACTTTATGATAATATAGCGCGAGACATGGGGTCGCACCCGATTGGGACTCTGTCGTGGGTGGCTAGGATTCAGGCCCTTAACATGCTTATCTTACCGAGGATCCTCTACGTTTTGCGCGGGATTCCTGTGGTGATCCCCAATAGGTGGTTTGCCAAATTCCAGAGACTGATTAATAATTACATATGGGCCCACAAACACCCCCGCATAGCAAAAGCAGTCATGTATCTGCCCCTCCGACGGGGAGGTATGGGGATACCGGACTTGAGGAAAACACATAGAGCGGGAATCCTAGAGGAGACGAAGTCCTGGTGGACCCTCCCGACACATAAAAAATGGGTACAAATTGAAGCTTCTGAAGCGGTGGGGGGAGACTTGAAAAAGAATCTGATCTTGGAGGCGGTGCGCCCGGGGTCGTGGAGGCCAAGATTAGAGACGATGCAAGCATTATTGTGGCACTGGAGACGCTCACCCCGGTCGTGGACAGCCTTCCCCCCGTCTAGAGTCCCCATACGTGCTCTCGGGGAGTTTCTCCCATCCCTGAACGTGCGGTTGTGGGAGGGAGCGGGGATGATCACACTGGGTGACTGTTATAAAAATGGCCAGCTGACGTCCTTTACAGATCTGGTAAATTTACACCCGGGAATGCGGCCTCATGTTCTGCAATACCTCCAAGTGAAGCATTTTCTCAGCACTTTAACACTGGGTGAGGAACCCCATCTCGTGCGGTCCAACTTCCAGAGGTTTCTCTTCTCGGACCCATCGGTCCGGAAGGGCTATTCTGCTCTTTATAAGGAATTGGTCTCACTGGAGACACCAGAGAAGCTACCCTACATGTCCCACTGGGAAAGGGACTTGGGCTTTTCTGCCTCGGCGGAGGAGTGGTACCGCACGGCAGGGGATCTGCAGAAGTCCTCGAGGTGTATTAACCACCTCGAGAACTTGAAAAAAACTACAGCTGAGGTGGTATGTCCCCCCGGCCAAACTAGCAAAATTTGACGTTACGTTACCCCCCACGTGCTGGAGAATGTGTGGTCAAAAGGGTACTTTAGTCCATATGTGGTGGACTTGTCCGGTGGTGGCCTCTTTTTGGACACTGGTGGAGAGTTTGATTCAGTCGGTGACTGGGATCCCGGACCTGCTCACATCGGAGCTTGCTCTGCTACATATAGGAATATCCTCTGTTCCTCTGCCTCTCCGGGATGTGGTCTCTTACATACTGATAGCTGCGCGATTGGTAGTGGCGACTAATTGGAAGTCCCCCTCTCCCCCTTCATTGCGTGAGGTAATTGAAAAGACGAATAAAATCCTTCAGCAGGAATACTTCCTGGCATTAGACCGACACTCTAGGTCCAGAGCCGAGGCCAACTGGGACATCTGGGCAACTCACCCCTTAGCGGCCAAATCGCCTTGCCCGCAGCTACAAGGGTCGATGGGGAGGATTTGAACCCCCCCTCACCCAGTTGTCTGAATGAATAAGGCAGTTCTGGGTGCCTATGTTGAAGTCCTAGACGGGACAGGGACACAGCAACACTTCACTTGCCCACGAATAATAGAGACTAGCCGGTGGCTATGACTTGGTGCGATCCACCCCCCCTTCCTATCCCTCCCACTTCTGCCCTGTTTATTATTTTTGTTATGCCTTTTGTTTACTGACGTACGTGTTGGTGTTTATGTATGTGTTGTTGAAAACTTTCAATAAAAATTTAATGATTAAAAAAAAAAGGATGGAGATCTGAGTATTACAGTCACCGCAGGCTCCTGTCTGCACAGACACAGCAGCAGCGCCCGCACCATCAGCCTGATGAGTGGACAAGCAGGTCACCAGGAGAGTAATCTTCAAGCATCATGAGAGCGCACAATTACTACACAGCACAATAAGGACAGGGGCAGGCACACAGTCACCCGTCAAGACAGGGGCAGGCACACAGTCACCCGTCAAGACAGGGGCAGGCACACAGTCACGGGTCATTCCATGTCAAGTGATCCAAAAATGAATATTTTTTTTCCCTGACGTCCTCAGATTTTTTAAAAAAAAATTTCTATATGAAGAACAACTTTAATTAATTACAAAAAAAAAAGTTTAGAATTTTTTTCTTTATCAGTTAATTTTTTACAGATTTTTAAAGGTTTTAAAAAAAGTGCAAATTTTGGCCAGGTATGGCTTTACATTTTCTATCATATCTCGGGCTAGAAATAAGATAGAGAAACAAAATAAACACCAATCTACTCAGAACTGTCCAGGCTTTCACCAGATATGTCACAAGAGGATCTTTGTTAATATTTTACCCATGTGATCGCAAGCGCAAAACTTTAAAACGCATTTCCGAAAAATCAGCGCGCTTTAAATATTTCAAAAACTGCCCAAGTGTCTGCTATGCGCTTAGCCACATCTGTACCAAATTTCAAATTGGGGTCTTGATGGGATCATATTTTAAAATATTTTACTATTAATAGCGTCAATGGGTCATTCCATATCAAGTGATCTAAATATGAATATTTTTTTTACCTGACGTCTTTACATTTTTTTATCTCAGGCTAGAAATAAGATAATGAAGTGGGAGAGGCATCATTTTACTCAGAACGGTAACAGCTTTCATTTGAGATGTTACAAGACTATGTTTCTTTATATCAAATTCAAACTATTGACGGGCAATTGTGAAAAAATGACTGATTGTGCTCTTGGTGATTTTTGAATTGACACTATAATAGTTAAATATTTTAAAATATGATCCCATCACGATCCCAACTTGAAATTTGATGCAGATGTGGCTAAGAGCATAAAAGACACATGGGCAGTTTTGGAAAATTTTTATTAAAACGTTTTTTTTTCGGAAATGCGTTTCAAAATGTTGCGTTTGCGTTCGCATGGGTAAAAAATTTAAATTAACAAATAAACTCTTGTGACATATCTGGTGAAAGCCTGGGCAGTTCTGAGTAGAATGGTGTTTATTTTGTTTCTCTATCTTATTTCTAGCCCGAGATATGATAGAAAATGTAAAGCCATACCAGGCCAAAATTCACCCTTTTTTTAACCTTTAAAAATCTGTAAAAAATTAACTGATGAAGAAAAAAATTCTTAACTTTTAATTTGTAATTGAAGTTGTACTTCATAAAGGAAAAAAAAAAAAAAAAAAATTTAAAGACGTCAGGTAAAAAAAAATATTCATATTTAGATCACTTGATATGAAATGACCCATTGACGCTATTAATAGTAAAATATGTTAAAATATGATTCCATCAAGACCCCAACTTGAAATTTGGTACAGATGTGGCTAAGAGCATAGCAGACATATGGGCAGTTTTTGAAATATTTAAAGCGCGCCGATTTTTCGGAAATGCGTTTTAAAGTTTTGCGCTTGCGATCACATGGGTAAAATATTAACAAAGATCCTCTTGTGACATATCTGGTGAAAGCCTGTATAGTTCTGAGTAGAATGGTGTTTATTTTGTCTCTCTATCTTATTTCTAGCCTGAGTTATGAGGGGAAACGTAAAGGCAAGCAACACCGAAATTCACACTTTTTCCGAACTTTGAAAATCATTTAAAAAAAAAAATAAATTTAAAAAAAAAAATCTCTCTTCACATTTTGCATTGTCTGACATGCTATTATCAAATAACAAAATCTCAAAAGAATTAAAAATATAGAGGTAATAATCATTGGTTCACTTGACATGGAATGACCCTCACCCGTCAAGACAGGGGCAGGCACACAGTCACACATCAATTAATACCTACATTGCCATCTGCAAAGTATCCGGAGGGATAAAACTCTGCTGCGTTTGCAGACAGTTTGGAGATCACGGTCCTGGAGTCTGGGTGCTGACCCTTGGACCCGGCCATTGAGCTGGTCTCTATAGCTATTTGAGCCTTCTTCTGGTTTATTTGGGCTGTGGAGAAAATAAGAAATATTATTTAAAACATTTAATACAGGAAATTCACTTTTCAATGATTGCATATCTTCATAAGGAGAAATGAGGCAATACCCTACTGCCTGCTAGCTTTGACCTGCTACCCTTTCCCATGCCCCCTACATTCTGTCTCACCCCCCGCATATACGCCACTCCTTCCTCATTGCCCATCTCATGCCCCGCTGTCCTTTCCCCTGCTGCCTAATCACGACATGAGACAAATAAGAGGACATGATTAAAGAAGAACTCTATGTACATGTGTTGTGTAGTGCAATAAAATACTCACCAATTGCAGTTCACCTGGTTTCCAATTTGGGGTAAATCGGGGGTACGTCTGTTAGTTCGGATGTATGGTACCGGCTGTTTTTTCTTAAACAGCAGGCACACACGATCATCCAGCACCGCTGTTGCAGCCACAGTGATCAATTCTGCCTGCCATTAATGAAAATGGATATTCACTGCTTCCCACATGCATGATCCCCGATGTGAGAGCAGTAAACATCCCAGCATGGCCTGTAGGGGCACGCGGTACGACAATGATGCCATGCACTGCACGCTTATCAGGGTTGTGGAGTCGACGTCATTGACCCGTTTCCCATTTCGGGTGGAGTCGGATTCAGGGTAATGAGGAGTTGGATTTTTGGCTTACTGACTTCACAGCCCTGGTTGTGGAGTGAGAGTCGTGGACAATGTCCATTTTGGTGGAGTCGGATTCACGGAAATTGAAGAGTCAGAGTTGGATGTTTGGCTTACTGACTTCACAGACCTGGCACTTACACACTGGTCAGCTGTCATGTGAAGAGCACTCTGTGCTGCAGGGGAGTGATGAACGGTGAGTATAATTTTTTTTTTTTTTTATGGGTGCCTTATATACAGCATTTTTAAACACTGCATATACGTCACCAGGCCGATCTGTATAATTAAGACAAAAAAACAAACAAACAAAAAAAAAAAACACACATCTCCTGTGTACGCGCACTTCTCTCTGCCCTGCCAAGGACAGAGCAAAGTACAGTAATTTGCAGGCGTGGGGAAAAGTCAAAGAGCGCATGCGCTAGTGTTGTTTGACCTTTCCCTGTTTCTGCACATTACAATACTTTTCACATCTGCATCCCTCTTTGCCCTGCTGAGGGCAAAGCAGAAGCGCCATGATGAAAGCTGTGTGATGATGTAAGACACATCACCCACATGAAGGATAGGGAAGGAGGGCGGCATTCACCAGAAAGAAGGAGGCATCAGACCAAGACCAGCAATGCCCATCAGACAGGACCACCTTGCAGGTGAGTATAATAAAAGCTGGGGCTTTGTGTTTTTTTTTTGCATTATACAGAACGGTCTGGGTCTTATATATATATTCCAGAATGTTGTATATAAGGCTTTACTGGTGGTGGGCGAAGCTAATGAAAAAAAAAAGCCTGGTGACAGGTTCACATTAAGATGTGGAACAGCCGACCCCAGGAACCGATCACAGCAGAAACCAACGAATGTATTAAAACAGGCTTGGATTTTTTTTTATGAAGAAGAAAACAACAAATACTTACAATTTTGACAATACGGAGTTTCATAGAATTTTTGAAAGTAAGATTAATGTAAGTTTCATTGCAAATCTTCAGGTTTACTCTACAAAATGGAAACCAAAATAAGGCCCCTTTCACATCAGCGGTAAGCACTGATCACAGCAGTTGGGTGAAAAAATCTAAATTACTTACCGGTAATGTGTTTTTCATGAGCCACGACAGCACCACCTGAGAGAAGGACGCCCATCCAAGACAGGAAACCTCTGAGATAAAAAGGCGGGACCTCTCCTGAACCTCAGTTTCGGTTACAGAGACCGGAGAGGAGAACCCAACAAGCATTAGTACACAACCAAAAGAACTCAACAAATCACCCCCCCCCAAACGGGACCAACACCAACAGGTAATAGGGAGGGATGCGGTGGTGCTGTCGTGGCTCATGAAAAACACATTACCGGTAAGTAATTTAGATTTTTCCCTATCGCCACAACAGCCCCACCTGAGAGATTTCAGAGAAAAGAAAATTAGGGAGGGACCACCGCTAGCAGAACCCGTCTACCAAAGGTCACCACCATAGCGGCAGCAAGATCAAGCCTAACATGCTCGAAGAAAGAGAAGGAGAAGACCAAGGAGCAGCCCCACAGATCAAGTCTAAGGGGACAACAGCCACCCCTGCCCAGGAAGCAGCTACTGCCCTGGTGGAAGTGCACAAAGGCCCCCCGGGACCCGCACCTGACCGGAAGAAGCAAGAGCGAAGGCTTCCCGCAACCACCAAGCAAGGGCACCACGGACACTGCCTCACCCCAAGAGGCCCCCCGAAAGAAAAACAAGAGGGATAGAGCCAGACGCCAGGCCGTGGCCCGACGAAGCAGGCAAGCAACTCCCACCAGACCACGAACGTGTGGAGAACCACGTCCTTCAGAATTGTAGGAAGACCACAGAAGGAAGGGAGAACAAGCTCCCGCAGTCCGCGGAACATGAGAGCCACCTTGGGAAGAAGGAAGGAACCAGGTAGAGGATGACCCTGTCCAGCCAAAACCGGAGAACAAGGCCTCACCACCGACAAGGCCAGGAGGACACAAAAAAGGCTGGCAGACGGCAAGCCACCGCCCAACAGGACCAACTGCAGAGGCAGGACCCTAGGCGAAGCACAAGAGAAAGGCCCAAAGGGAGGCGTGGTTAAGGCATCCAGAACTAAAATGAGACCCCAAGGAGCCACCTTTGGACAGGGAACAGGAGTGGCCCCCCCCCGGCAGGACCGGAAAAACCATGACACCCAAGAAGACCCATCGAGGGAACAAAGGCACAGGCCCCCAAAGCCGAAAATCAGAGCTCCAGGGAATCGACAGAGACCAATCCGCCACCCACTGGAGGAAGTCAAAAATTGCCGGCACAGGAGCCCACCGTCCGGACTCGTCCCTGAGAAGACAGAAAAGGTAAACCACCCGGTACCAGAAAAAAACGGTGGCAACCGGCGTCCGACCGGACCTCAGCACACGAACAAGGCCACCAGAGAATCCCCCACGTGACCGGAACCGCCTGGTCAAGTCCCACGCCGTCAGCCGGAGACCAGCGGAAGGGGGACGGCCCCCGCAGGAGAGACTGGAAGAGGGGGAGGGGAGAGTCCAGGGAGCCTGGATGGACAGGCGACTGAGCCAAAAGAACCAAGCTCCCCGGGGCCAGAAGGGCGCCATCACGACGACCCTCACCCTGTCCTTCCTGACCTTCCGAAGCACTGCAGGAAACCTAACCAAGGGAGGGAAGGGACACAGAAGGCCCAAGGACCAGGGGATCAGTAAAGCGTCCCCAGCAACGGGCCGGACTCCGGGAATCAGAGAACAGAATCAACACATCAGACCGTGCTCTCGAGTGGCAAAGAAATCCATCTCCAGAAGGCCCAACCTGGCCACAATCAGAGCGAAAAATAAAAAACACTCAAATCAGGGCCCACTGCTCTCGTTGGAGCTGCACCCTGCTGAGAAAATCCGTCCAGGAAGTTGCCACCCCCCCGCATGCGAAGGGAGAGAGGGAAATCAGACGGGCGTTCCAACAGCTGCCAACGCCCCGCGGAACTCCCATGAGTGCCTGAGACCGGGTGTCCCCCTGACAGTGCCAGGAAGCCACCAACACACTGTAGCCGGAGAGGACACTAAGATGGTGCCCCCGAAGGGAAGTAAGGAACGCAGAACTGCCTTCCAAACAGCCAGGAACTCCCGCCCTGGAGAGGCGATGAGTCTCAGGCCCCCCCGAGCGGATAGGTCCTGAAGGAGGGCCCCCCATCTCCAGGAACTGGCCTCCGTGGTAAGCATCGGAGACCGGACCACCCCACGGGACGCCCCTGGAGAGGCGCCCAGGGAGCAGCCCCCCCCTCCAGAGAATCTAAAGGCGGAGGGGACAGAACAATCTATGCGTCCAAGGCCGCCCCTAACCCGAGCTGACGCTGGGGAACCATCCACAGAAGGGCCCGAGAGCGCAACTGTGCCCAAGGAACAGCGGGGATACAGGACGAGAGGGAGCCCAAGAGGGACACAGCCCTCCAGAAAACCAACCGAGGAGAGCCCCTGTACTGCAGAAAGGGATGACCGAAGACGCAATGGCCTCGAAGTCAGCGGGGAGCTTCCCGACATTATGCCCGTGCGGGGTCTCTGGACTGCTGTCAGTCACGCCACGACCCCCGACGTCCAGAAGGAGGCAAAGCAGAGACTGGGAACCCAGAAATAACCCCAGAACTAGCTGACGCGTGGCGGGAACAGCCTGGACCTTCCCAGATCAACAATCCAACCCAGCTGACCCAGGGAAAACCAGTTGCAGACGGGCACAAACCCCAAAGTCCCCCACAAGCAGCAAAGTCCAGATATGGAATAATTAAACCCCGCAGACGTCGGAAGTGGCCTCACTACTGCCAGCAGCGCCGTGAAAAGCCGAGGAACCATCGCCAGGCCGAAGGGGAGAGCCTGGCACAGCAAGGCAGAGGAAGCCCCCCAAACCGGGCGAACATCAGAACTGCCGGTGGTGACGGTGAACCGGAACATTGTGTTATGCGTCCGGCAGATCCAGCCCCACCCTGAAACAATTTGGAAACCAACCCCGAATGTCGACTACCAAGTCCCCCTCAGGAACGAACTCCGCACCAGAAAGCTGTTCCGGGGATTCAGGGGTATAAAAGTCTGGAATGAACCGACTGGCTGTGGCACGAGAACAGCGGGGAACAGAACCCCCTGCCGCAGGCGGCTGGAGGAACCGGGGAAACCCCCCTTAGTCGCACAAGGGCCCGTACCCCTCTTATCAGAAAAGCGCCTTTTCCTGAACAGCGGACAGACGCAATCACCAGGGGCCCCCAGGAGCCGAAGCGAACCCCAGTGTCAACCTGTCACTGAGAAGAGCGAGAGCTCCCTTGCAAGCCCCAACCCCAGAGCGGCTGGGATAAAGGGTCAAGCCTTCCTCCGTCCTGGAGCGAGCCGTCACTGATACTGGAACTTCTCGCCAAAGGAGGAACCCCCGAACCAAAAAACTCGACTATATGCTTCCCCCGTTGGCCCAAGAACTTCGGGTCCGACTAGGGGACCTCCGTTTAGCAAACCGAGGTTCACGAAGGGGAACGGCCCCGGAAGGCGGGAGCCGGAACCCTGGAGGGAAAAGCATCCACATTGGCACAAGCTGGGCCAAGATATCAGCCAGCGACGTACCAACCGGAAAAGCACCCGCACCAGGTAAAGAAACCCAAAGTGGGCAACACCGGGCCAGGCCCCCACCATAAGGCATGATGAGCAGCATTAAAGAAAGACGTAGCCTTTGCCGCCAATTCCACGAGGAATCCGCCAGTAAAGCTGCCGCAGCAAGAGTCAAAGGAAGGAAGACAAGGTCTCCGCCGTAGGAGACCCGTCCCTCACTTGAGCCACCAACTGCTGCAACCAAAATACGAGGGACCAAAAAATGCTAGCAGTGGATTCCCAGGAATTACGCCAGTAGCCTAAAAGGAAAGAGAGCCCTTCCGAACAGGCTTAGTACAGGAGCTAAAATTTTTGCCTGGGCCCTCAGATTTAAGGGAAAAATCCGTCTCTGCGTGGAAGACAGACCACTGAACCTTAAATCCGCCACCGAAGAGGGGCCACGGGCATCCACCAACCCCACAGGCGAACGGACCGCTGTAAGCAAAAAACAGTGTCATTACGTGGAACCCACGGCGTCCCCTCTCCGCTGTCCACAGAGGAGGAGGACCCGGAGGAGGAGGACGATGAGGAGGACGAGGCAGAGGATGAGCAAGACCTGCGGCTCCCCCCCCAGTGAAAACAACGAGCGGCACGGTCAGTACCAGAGGAAGAGCCCAAAGCCTTCTGCCGCATATGTCCCCATCCATCCCGGCTAGCTGCAGGGACGGAAAGGCCTCCCACACTAAAGCTCTAAGGCTAGAGAGGCCAGACTGGGAACCTCGCTCCGTACAGTTTCCGCAATACAAGGGGCACACAAATCCTTAACATAATCCTCTGGAAGAGGGACTTTGCAGAGAGCACAGTCTTTATGTCGTTGCTTAGTCGCCTTCTTCTTGCCGTCCTAGAAACAAGCAAGAGGGTGGAGTAAATAACTATAGCACAGACCGAAGGCACTCACCCAACCAGAGGCATACCGACTTCCGGGGGGCTTTCGGGTCCACATCCTGTCTGGACCCCTTCAGAGAGGACCTGTGGCTGCCAGCATGTAGTTGCTCCCTTGGGTCGGGAGGCGTCACGGACTGTTGCTCCATCCCTCCGCTGTGGCTGGCGCAGCCCTCCATACTCTGTCCCACACCGCCGGCTGCAGCTGCGGTGTCTCCCAGCCGCCATTTGGGCTGTACTGCGCAGGCGCGGAGCGTCACTTCCGGTCCGCGCCCCGAAACCGGAAGTAGAGGTTCCCGGCGCGAAAATTCAAAGCTGCCGCCGGGAACCCGTTCCCAGGCCCCTCACAGACCCAGGAACGCTGCGCCAGGCAGGGACTTACCCCTCTGGAGGAACCTGTTCACCCGGGGCACAATCATGCCGGACAGCCACCAATCCTGCAGCTGCGACGTCCGGGAGGCAACAAGGGTCGAGAACCGGCCGCTGGTGGCCCTCTCCAGACCCCGTGCCCTCCACCACCACAGGGGATACCCCGTGGAGGAGCTTCTGCACCCAAGTCCGGAGCCACTGCCTAGGTAAGGACAGCTTCTTCCAGCTACCGAGTCAGGCCAGGACCGCATGAGCTTCAGAGGTCTCTTACCTCCAAGACAGGAACCTAAACTGAGGTTCAGGAGAGGTCCTGCCTTTTTATCTCAGAGGTTTCCTGTCTTGGATGGGCGGTCCTATCTCTCAGGTGGTGCTGTCTGTGGCGATAGGGAAAAGAATGATTATCATGGCAACCAGTGAACCAAACTATTAATATATCACTGTATTTGTGCCATATGGTAAATAACATTGCAGACAAAAAATAATTTCGTTTTGTTTTTCTGCCTTCGAGAAAGTAAATGGTACAGCTATATGTCAATCAAAATGGTACCAAGAAGAAGTACAGCCCCCCCCCCACGTATAGCAAGTCCTGACAAAGCTCCATCAACAAAAAACACTTACAGCTATCAAAAAATGTCTAGTGTCGCCATATTTCAAGCTCAGAATATATTATACTATATCAGATTGAGATCTATGTAAATTTACTGAGTTGCAGAAATAACAGAACATCATTAATACCACACAGTAAAGCCCCTGTCACACAACGACGCACCAGCGATACAGATAACAATACGACCTGGCCTGGATCGCTGGTGCGTCATTTTCACATTGATGGTAAGATGTCAAATAGGTATCTCACCAGCGATGTCACCAACAACTTCAGCAACGATCCAAAATTATACCGAGGTCGTTGGAAATTGTCACTCCATAGAGTAGCATTGAGATTTTTGGTCATTGTCCCTGTCAAACACAACGATGTAGTGCTCCCAGCAGGAGCGCAACGACGTAGAAATGACCCAGCGCAGTATGTAACGATCTCACAGCAGGGGCCAGATCGTTGGTGCGTGTCACACAGAACGACATAGTTAGCGGGATCGTTGTTGCGTCTCAAAATCTGTGACGTTATAGTCCGTGCCCTTGAACAGACAAGTAAAATGGGAAAAATAATAAAATTAAATTGTGATGCCACCTGTAGGTCCGGTGATGGCACCGGCGCTGCTGGGACATCCGGGATGATGGGCGGCAGCAAGGTGTTGTATCTCTCTACAGGAAGAGCAGGTTCCCCAAAGCTGTAGGGTAACAATGGTGGAATAGGGCAGCACTGTTGGAATGGGGCTGCACAGCTTCTGCAGTGTGGTACAAGGCAGGTAAACCACAGTTCATCCGTAAGGAACACAGACATGTTGCTCACTCTGAATGGGTACTTTACTCCAGTTATCTGCAGTCTTACAGGGTAAACAGTTCTTTCAGTCAGAGTAGTGTACCGGGTGGTCCCGGTAATGTCCCTCTGAAGCTCAGCTGATGTTCCTGCTCTATCACTTTCTCTGTCCTTTCTCTGTTGTGCCCTGCACAATCCCACTTCTTGAACCAGGCCGGTCAGGTGATATCTCTCCAAAGGGGACCCAACCCTGTTTAGTGCTTCTGGTGGAGACCGTGCTTGGTGTAGGGCGGTTGGATTGTGCTCCTAGAAAGCCATCAACCATGTCGGTAATTTGCGGTTCAGGGATGGATCTCTGATCCACGTCGGAGCCGGTATGGTACCCCGTTTCGGACTGGGCCAGGGCGATTCAGTTACCCTTTATCTGCCCCTTTCTCTTCTGGGTCACCAGGTTGAGGTGCCCTCCCCGTTACTTCTCCTGTTTTACACTCTCTTCTCAACTCCTCTTCTGCGCAACTCTCTCGGCTCACTGTTCTTCTTCTCACTAATCCTACTTTCCCCACTCATTTTATAACCTAGCTCCTCCTCCCACCGGGAACGGTTACTCTGGTAACAGATGTCTGATTGGTCCCCTACCACTAGGTGTATGTGTGTGGTGCTTCAGGCTTCTCCTACCCCCTACCAGGACAAAGCATACCACACCTTCTGTTAGGGGTGCAGTACCCATTTGTACCGTGCTGACTAGCAGAGCGCCAGGGCTGTGGAGTCGGTAAATCAAACCACCGACTCCAACTCCAACACCTGAATTTCCCTGGCTCCAACTCCGACTCCTTCATTCATGGCTTGTTTTTAAGTGATAAAATTATTGTAGGTCAATGGTAACATTAGGCTTTAATCATTATAATGACATAATAATAAAGATATTTAGATAGAACATAATAATAGTTCATAATAATAATATTCAGCACATTCTGCATAAAACTACTAGACCCAATTCATTATATATTTTAGGAGTCTGAGTCGGAACATTTTCTACCGACTCCACCAAAATGGGCAGCGACTCCCGACTCCACAGCCCTGCAGAGCGCAACACATATCACCTCAAAAAACTAAATTACTTACCAGTAATGTTTTTTTTCGGAAGCCATGACAGCACCTTCTGAGAGATTCCAGAGAAAGGAAAACTTAGAGGGGCATCTCTGCTTCAAGGACCCGTCTACCGAAGTTCGCCTCAGAAGTGGAAGATAAGTCAAGCCGGTAATGGTTGAAAAAGGTATGAGGAGAAGACCAAGTAGCAGCTCTACAAATAAGAACTAAAGGTACATCAGTCCGCGGCGCTCAGGAAATGCCAACTGCTCTGGTGGAATGTGCAATGGAGTTCCTAAGCCACCTGGCTATAGTACCCTTGGTTACACTGCTACCCTTGGAAGTTCCCCGGAAAGAAACAAATAAGGTCTTGGTTCTCCTAAACTGTTTGGTGATCTCCAAGTACTGAAGAACGGCACGTCTATAGTCTAGTGTATGTAGTAGGGCCTCCTCCTTTTGGTTCGTAGGTTTGTCACAAAAGGAGGGGAGGACAATTTCCTGAGTTCTATGAAATGCCTTACCAACCTTTGGTAAATATGCAGGATCTAGCTGGAGAATGACCTTGTCCTCCACAACCTGAGTGTAAGGAAGGGGACACAGACAGGGCCTGTAAGTCACTGATCATAGAGTGGAAGTCAAGGCAATCAAGAAGGCAACTTTGAAGGTCAAAACTTTCAAAGGTGTGTCAGTTAAGGGTTCAAAAGGGGGTTTAGTCAGGGCATCCAAGACTAGACCAAGGTCCCAGGGAGGAAGGGTAGGAAAACGAACCTGGGTAGCTCTATGACATCACTTAATAAATCTAGACACCCAAGAGTTTGAGGCCAGGTTAAGTTGTATAAGGCCTCCAGGGCAGAAATCTGGACCTTTAGGGTATTAACCAACAGCCCCATATCACATCCCTTCTGTAAAAATTCAAGAATTGAAACAATAGGGCCTTCCCAGCAGGGAGTGCACCCGAGCAGGAGAGATTTCTTCCACACCTTACCATATATTTTGGTGGTAACCAGCTTCCTGCTACTCATGAGGGTAGTCACCAGAAACCTTGATTCTTCAGTAGTTCCCGGTCAAATTCCAGGCCATCAGCCAAAGATTCGAGTCCCGAGGATGGTAAATCGGGCCCTGGGATATTAGTGTAGGAGAGTCTGAAAGGATCCATGCATCTGCGCCGTCATCTTGGAGATCCAATACAACCAGGCCCTCTTTGGCCAAAAGGATGCTATCAGGATGACCCTGGCCCGATCATCCCAAATCTTCCGCAAGACAGCCAGAATCAGTACTAGTGGAGGGAACACATAAAGCAGGCCCGAGCTCCATGTCATGTGGAGTGCATCTACAGCTTGGGGCCTGTCTCTGGGATCTAGGGAGCAGAACTGAGCTACCTATCTGTTTTGTCAGGTAGAAAACAGGTCTATTACAGGGTCCCCCATCTCTCGGATATCTGAGAGAATACTACTGGGTCCAGCCTCTATTCTCCCGTGTCTTAGCTGAGTATGACTCAGGAAGTCTGCCCAGTGATTCAGATCCCTCCTCATGTGGAAGGCAGATAGAGACAAGTGATTATTATAGTTTTTTATATTATAGTTTTCAAGAAAGGCATCCAGGCCCTTCTTAAAATGTTAGTAGTGAGTCACTCATTACAACATCATGCGGCAGAGAGTTCCAAAGTCTCACTGCTCTTACAGTAAAGAATCCGCGTCTGTGATTATGATTAAACCTTCTTTCCTCCAGACGTAGAGGATGCCCCCTTGTCCCAGTCTCAGGCCTAAGAGTAAAGAGATCATTAGAAAGGTCTCTGTACTGTCCCCTCATATATTTATACATTATTATAAGATCACCCCTAAGCCTTCGTTTTTCCTAGCTAAATAACCCCAAGTCTAATAACCTGTCTTGGTATTGCAGACCCCTTAGTCCTCTAATAACTTTTGTCGCTCTTCTCTGGACCCGCTCTAGTTCAGCTATGTTTTTCTTATACACCGGAGACCAGAATTGTACACAGTATTCTAAGTGTGGTCGCACTAGTGACTTGTATAGAGGTAAAATGATGTTCTCCTCATGAGCATCTATGCCTCTTTTAATGCATCCCATTATTTTATTTGCCTTTGCAGCAGCTGCCTGACACTGGCCACTAAATGTGAGTTTGTCATCTACCCATACACCCAGGTCTTTTTCAGTGACAGTTTTACCCAGAGTGTGATGAGCCTGAACTATTTGAAAGATGTCCCAGGTGAGTGTCATTAGAGAGGAAGATCTCGTGCCCCCTGGTGGTTTATGTAAGCAACCGAGACTGTGTCAGAGAGTATTTGAACATGTCGCCCTGTTAGGAGAGGAAGAAACCCCTCTCCAAGGCCTTCCTTATTGCCCAAAGTTCTCTGCAGTTGGACGTCATGTGGGAATGTTCTGGATCCCCCTCCCCCTGTAAGACATGTTCCCTGGGGTGAGCTCCCAACACCATGAGCTTGCGTCCGTTGTAATTATGTCCGACACTACAAGTGCCCCCATCTCAGCGACTCTACAGTTTCTAAAGAAAGACAGATAGTCCCCTCTAAAGAGTCTGCTAAGCGAACCTATTCCCGGAGGACCTCTCACTGAAGCTGTTCGTGTGAAGTTGAGCCCAAGGGACCTCCGGGATGCAAGAGGTTAGGGTTCCTAAAAGGGACATTGCTTTCCTCAGGGTCATCTGAGGGTTGTGTATAGTCTCTGTCACTAATGAGAGGACCCTCTGCTGCTTCTCTGGAGGAAGAAGACAACGCTGGGACCACAAATCCAATCAGACCCAGAAAGGTCTGATGAGCTGATGATATCAATCTTGATTTCTCCCAATTAATCAACCATCCTAGATTCATCAATACGGTCCTTACTTTCTCCAGCTGAACGTTGCAGTCTAGGGATGACTTCCCCACTTTTAAGAAATCATCTAGATAAAGGACTATAAGCACCCACTGACGATGTAGGTGAGCCATCATCTATGCCACAATCTTGGTGAAGATTCTCAGGGCACTTGACAGACCGAATGGAAGAGCTTGAAACTGGAAGTGCATGAGCATCTCTCCCATGTAAAGTGCAACCCGGAGGTATCTCTGATGAGATGGATGTATAGTAAGTGTCTTTAAGATCTAATACCACCATGTGACAATCCACAAACAGAAGCTTTATGGCTCAGGCAATGGACTCCATCTTGAAGGATTTCTGCAGAAGAAAGGAGTTCAGGTTCCGGAGGTTGATTACCGTGCGGCTTGGTGATCAAAAAGAGGGGAGTAGAACCGCCTATCCCTTTCCACCACCGGTACTTCCCTTTGTGAAGGAGAAGAGTTACTTCTGCATCAAGGGTCCTGTGTTTCGTCTTGACCGTTGGTCTGAGTTATTATGAGGGATCCCATAGGCGTCGAGGCAAATTCCAGCTTCATCCATCTTGGATGATCTTCTAGATCCAGGTGCACGTGGTTATACTAGACCAGGCTGGGAGAAAAAAAGAGGAAAGTCTTCCCCCCACCTGGAGCGATCTGTCATTTGTAGAATTTCTTATGGTCAGAGGTTTTCTTGAACATGAATCCCCGACTTCTTGTTACCACTCTCGGACAAGGAATCTCGGGACCTCTTCGGTGACTTCTTATGGGAGAACCTTTTCCTCCGAAAGGAACACCCTTTAAAATGTGGATGTAGGAAAGGTAGGAAAATTCTTCTTTTTATCACTTGCTTTTTCCAGAATCTCATCCAGAGGCTTCCTAAAAAGGAAATCACCTTCACAGGGAACTGCACAAAGTTATGATTTAGACTAGATGTCACCTGGCCAGGTCTTCAAACAGACTGCCCTTCGTGCTGAATTCAGAAGTGCAGTGGACTTGACTGCCAATCGTAAGGAATCCACAGAAGCGTCGGCTAGGACGGCAGCTGCCCCATGGATACGGGAGAGAAGATAATAGATCCTTCCTAGGAACGTTACCCTTTATTTGGGATTCCAGCTGCTGTAGCCATATTATCATGGATCGGGCGACACAGGTACTTGATGCTGAACGCCTAATTATGCTTGCTGTAACTTCCCAGGCACCTCTCAGATAGCCATCGGACTTCCAGTCTAATTGATCCTTTAGGGTGCCTAAATCCTCGAATGGCAGGGTTGACCGCTTGGTAGATTTTGCCACAGCCACATCTATTTTAAGACAAGTGTCTCAGGAAGTAGAGGCCTGAGGATCAAAGGGATATCTATCTTATGAAAGAGGTGAGGGATACCGTTCTCTACGGTTTATTCCATTGTTCCCTGATTAGTGACTGCAACTTGTCATTAAGCGGGAAGGTTCACTACCAATCTACCTATAAGGGTTATGCACCCAATATTGGATAGGAAATGATTCATGGCCATCCCTTAACACCAATGTTTTCAGATATGTTGTACTACAAATACCACGATCACTGTGACTCACTATTTGTATTTTTTGTTTTGTACTCCTATGCTGTTATACAGCTCCGGACACCCCAGTGAAGACCACATTTGGTCGAATTGGAAGGGTGGAGAACTTCCTTTTGTTTGGACACTAATGACACCTGAATAATAAAAAAAAAAAAAAGATAGTATGAGTTGACGTCTCTTCCACATTTATTCATTTATAGTGTGCCAGAAATATTACGTTCTCGGAGTTGTATACCCCTTTTTCTGAGCACCTTGACTTGGTGAAGCCAAACCTTTTTCCTCATTGTAGTGCTGACTATATATCCTGCTCTGAACCGGCGATCATGTGATCATCAGGTGCCAGGATGGAGCACCAGCTGATGGGTCTTAATGGTGCTGGATCAGCTTGCTGTGCAGGCTGGAGCCTGAATTTGATCTGTAGCTGTGGCTAATAAACCAAATCCAGTTACAGAAAAAAGTCAGGTGTTAAGAGAAAGAAAATGTTTTCAAATGTGTGCAAAATAAATTACTGAACACACACACACACAAAAAAAAAAAACTAAAATAAAATTAAAAACAGAAAAAAAATTGATGAAAAGCAGCTGCCAGTCTAAATGGCTGGTACCAGCCTCCTCCTCCTTTGAAAGAGGCACAATAAGGGTACCGTTACACGTTGCTCTATTTGTATACGGCAACAAAATGTAACAATGTGTCCATGATTTCACTGCAACCAGTAAATTGCATACAATGTTGCGACGTGTAACAGTACCCTAAGTCAAACACATTTTAATGGTTCCTTGTGGTTGCAAAAAGATAGATATATTACGGTAGTTTGAAAATAAAATGTGGACACAAAACCAGTACAAGTGAGAAAAATGATGAGAAAGTTACACGAATAAGTGACAAAAAGAGGATTCAGCTTTAAAAATC
>JARQOC010000003.1:799301368-799466726 GCA_033576535.1 Allobates femoralis | reverse complement strand
GGTGGCCTATGCAGGGGCAGTGTGGGTGAGTGGGGGCAGTGTGGGTGAGTAGGGTGTAAGCGACGGCATACGGGGGGTAAGAGGGGTGAGCAGGGGCAGTGTGTTTGAGTGGGGGGGGGGAAATTAGGGGCATGAGAAGGGCAGTAGGGGGTGATTAGCAGTAGGGGGTGATTAGCTGTTGGGTGCATGGTCGAGCTCAGCCCCGCATTTTTCTCCTGGGAGCATGAAGGAGGAAAAATGAATGGGCGAGGGAGGCGGAGTTAACCTAGGGGCGTGATAATGGGCGTGACAGAGACACTGGCCTTATGTGGTGGGAGTGTCCTCGGTCACACCCATTATGACGGGCTTTGTTAGCTCCGCCCCCCGCTGGCATGGAATGTCGGGGTAAGCGGCGGGGGAGCGGGAGGATGTGGCGGGAGGATGTGGCGGGGGAGCGGGAGGAAGTATCGGACGTTTAGTGGAGCGGGGGTATGTGGTGTTGGCGGCAGCATGTTTGCGCTTCCGGTCAGTGTCGCAGGCTCGCGATGGCGCATGCGCCCCATCGCTCGCAGAGCGTGATAGCGGCACAGTGGTCGGAAGCGCAAAACTGCTGATTATGTATATAGAGTATAAGATCACCCTTAAGCCTTCGTTTTTCCAAGCTAAATAAACCCAAGTTTAATAACCTGTCTTGGTATTGCAGACCCCTCAGTCCTCTAGTAACCTTAATCAAAAAGACAAGAGGTGGGGGAACAAGAGGCGCAATAGTGCCCTATCACTCAAGACACTCAAAACGTGGGTGGTAAAACAAGGTTCACTCACCTAGCCTAGTTGTGAGACCCACAACTGGTTTGAAGACAAAAGGATTTTATTTGGCTGCTGCAGGACCTCCACCGACCACTCACACGTGGAACGACCATCAAAGGATTGGGAAAGCAAGGTGTGTTACAGTCAGCGCTGCCAAGTCCCCACAAATCACCAGGAATCCAATTTGGATAGCAAAAGATCTTCTTTATTTCCTTTCCTACGCGTTTCGATGCCTCTCCTGGCACCTTCCTCAAGGATATCCCTGAGGAAGGTGCCAGGAGAGGCATCGAAACGCGTAGGAAAGGAAATAAAGATGATCTTTTGCTATCCAAATTGGATTCCTGGTGATTTGTGGGGACTTGGCAGCGCGGACTGTAACACACCTTGCTTTCCCAATCCTCTAGTAACCTTGGCCGCTCTAGTTCAGCTATGTCTTTCTTATACACCGGAGACCAGAACTGTGTATATAGGTACAGTTATACGCTTCAATATTGAAACGATTTCGGGGGCGTGCGGTCGTTAGGACATCGTTTAAACATCGTTGGTGAGATGTCATGCGCCTAGATATCGTGAACGCTGCACCAACGATGTGGTGAGCAGCTAAGCAATGTCAGAGTGTCAGGATCAGTATAAACTCCTCTTTCCTTGGCACAAGCTTCTGATCTGTCATCTGGTTCAACCCAGCTCAGTCAGGATCTGTTAACCCCTTCTCTGCTGTCACACTGCATCACTATCAGCCTGCTCTCAGGAGCTGTGGATATGCACACACAGTGCTGGCAAATGCAGTTTTTAAAAGAGCACAGAAAAATGTGAGAAAGCAAGTCATATGGCATTAAAAAGGCATCATCTTAGCAGCTATGTGACTCATCATTAACAACTAGTGCAGTACTGGTTTATTTATTTTTCAATGAAATGACATTTACACTTTAAGTGACAGAAACCACTCAATCACAGATTGTCACATCTGCAGGAGGACTTTACTCCACCTTGTTTCACTTGAGTGGATGTCATATAATAATGTGCATCACATGAGCAAGATATGGTGATGCTGCCTGTATTTATATCAGCAGTTCGCTGGTCCGGATCTGTTATGGAAAGAATTGTCCATGTCTGAGAAACGTGATGTCTCTTAGATCATGTACAATACAGCAATATGGACATTGTATACATATGATGAATAATAATGTTTCACCTGTAGAGAACGTTATCATAGATCACCACCTTCAAGGGTGATGGATTTACTGCCAGCGCGTCTTCTCCTTCCAGAGAGGATTTACAAAAACTCCACCTATAACAAGACAGAGCGGATAGGAACATGAATGGCTCCTACATTATCGATGTGCTGTGTATTGATCGGCCTCAGAGTGAGCAGATCGAATACAAAGAAGTCATTGACACAAAAGAGAACAGTTTTCCCGGACTAGACAATTTAATGATTACTCAGATAAAGGCCGAATACTCTGCCAGCAAGGGGTTAATTATGCTAAAATTTACAGAATTGATTGCTCATGGCTGCAAGATACTGGAGGTAAAAAGCTGTTCTGGGGAAGGGTCCTAAAAGGAGGCAAATGGGATTTACAAAATGGCAGAAATCAGAGACTGCGGAGAACGTGACCGAGGCAAATCAGCATCAGGGTAGTTCCAATGTTATAGTGGGTTTACACGTTGCGATATTGTTCCGATATCGGATCCAACGGCACGGGAGCTCGCACTTTGTGCCCGGTTTTCAAAGAATCGCATCGGAGGTTTACACAGCCCGATATTGGGATACAAAGTCCCTACAATGTCTACACCCCCGACCCAGGAACGACCATTTAACATGTGAGTCAATGGAGGACGTTGTACTGCACATCGGAGTTGGGCTGTCACACAGCACGATCCGGCTCCAATCGGCATCTGATATGGGGACGTTGAATAGCAGGCTCATTCGACCCCCGATATTGGATTGTCATCGTTCGTGCATCGTATTGGTCATTTACACCATACAACGCACGAACGATATCAGGTCCAACGCACGAACCACGTGACTTTTGGTTGGAGTTGGACGCCGATATCGCAACGTGTAAACCCACCATTACACAATCATCACCTTCACTGAGTGCAATATACAACATTAATGAAGCTACTCACTGCCCTCTCAGATTTTGTATTAACATACCGTAGTGTTAGGACTGTAAGAGGAACTCTTCCACCCCCCAATTTTTTTTAAAGAAAGTGTGTGTGTGTGTGTGTGTGTGTGTCGTTTTGGAGTCCAGATGAACCTGGCTGTGGGGGGGCGATGGCTTGAGCTCACAGGAGGCAGTATCCGGCGCTGGGGCTAACACATGTGCTCGTTGCTTAGGATCATGAACATGCACTTTTCCATCCCATAATCTCCCCTCAACCTCTCTGCATTAAAGCCGGCACCGAGGTGGCCAGGAATATGGACATGGGGAGCAGTGATGAAGCGCTGTGTTTCTGTGGTCTGTCTTCAGATGAGAGGGAATATTAGGGTGCTGTCATGGGTACTGAAAAATCCCATTACTGGTAAGTAACTGTCTTTTTCTTTAACCCATGAGAGAGAATTGACATCTCATTCTTTTAAAAATGCAGCAAAACCTTTGGTGTTGACACTTTCTGCAAAGAATTAAAACCTGTGTGTGTGGACAGCTATCCCATGAATCACATAGGTTTTTCTGGGAATCAAAAGTGCAGGTTTAGATGAAACCAAGGCAAAACCTGACCTCAAAAACGCAGTACAAACGCACTGTGTGAGCATAGCCTTACAGTATAACTCTTGCGCCTATAGGTACTGTAGTGAAATTTGTATCTGAGGGGAATGGACGCTAAGAGTTAAACTTTACAACACCACACAAAAGGTGATAACCTATGTTATCCAGCCAGCTGAGACTCCAGTCTCACCAGGTGGTATCCCTGCCAGCACAGCAATTAAAAAAAAAAAAAAAAAAAAAATTCACACCTATAGTGAGCTTCAAAGGGAAAGAGAATGGATTAAGAGAGAGACTATTTCAAATAGTGAGCTTCAAAAAGGGACCTAGTAAGCCTGACCATTTGTATTTACTGTAGGAAAGAGAATGGGTTAAGACAAAAGAACATTTTAAAAATAATATATGCATGGCTAAATTAGTAAGGGCCCCAATCGTAGTCCCAGAATTAGAATAATGGAAGGTTGGTCTAGAAATTCAACCTCACAACAGATCCTATAAGAACTCACACCAGCCAGGAGTTCTTTGTCACAGATTTTGGGGCAGCTGAAACACTGATGTGATCCACATCCATTTTCTTCCCTCCACATTGGGATACAGAATTCAAGCTGCAAAGTTTAGGGATTTCTGTTAGTTTCTCCATTTTATTTTATAGCTGCGTCTTGAATATTTGTCTGTTACTTTTTATTTCTATATCTTTTTATTGTAAGCATTGTACCTTTTATATTAAAGATTAAAACTTTAATAAGTTTGAACCTCATATGCTCTAAAGAACCAATAATCCTAGAGAGGGTGTGATATTGTTGATTGTCTTAGTTTAAGGGGACCTCATCGCCCCAAATCCAGTGAGTGGTGGCAGCGTGTGTGAAGCGGGGTGCACGGTCTGAGTCGGGATGTGATTTATGCTCTCTTTCAGCATAGGACAGAGGTCGAATGCTGGACTGAGAGGAGATGGAGTTGTGCCTGCAAAGCTTAATCTAAGTCTTAGTGCGGAGAAGCAGGTACGTGACAGGTACTGCAACAAATCACTATGTAAAGAAGCCCTCTATTTTATATTTGATACAGCAGCAAGCATGTGTCACTCATCCTGGGCATATACCCAACTATTCCTGGCCTCCTAATGAACCTGATATGGGAAGTAAAGTAAATCGGGCTGTGCTATGATTACTTAAAAGGAAGTGATCTATAAGAAGTAACCTCTACTGGATACCTTGCTACTCTGGTCCACAAATGACGATTACTATAAAGGTTTATCAGCGGCATTCTATTTAATTAGTTCACACAGGAGTTAAGTTGCCCTTTATTAGGTGTCAAAGGGACACTCTGGGGCCTAGCAGAGATAGACGATGGGGAGACAGGCCACCATATTATGTGTGCATTCTAGGGTGTCAACCTCCGTGGTCAGGTAGGGGAAGATATCAGGGCGATATTAGTGCCATGGAAAAAATGGTGCTATAATAATAATCAATAAAAATATTAGGGTCACTGGTAGGTACGGTAAATATCTTACAGCTGCAGCCATCTCCGATTGCCTACATACCCCTCCTCAACCTCTTAACAGAGCATATTCCATTGTATCACTCTTATACTCTCTGCATGTTATTTATTCATCTCTCCCGATTGATACCAATTGCATGTCTTTTTTCAGTTGAGCAATTTTTAAAGCATATCTAATAATCTATAGCTTTTTAACTGGGATATCTTTTATTGTTAAACTCTTTTGGTCCTACACCAGAAGTGAAAAAAAAAATAAAAAAATACACCTCCGGGTCAAATGTAACGGGCGCACTCAACACCAGGAAGCGCCTCCTTGCTGAATGCCTTATACATCTGCAGACTTGGTATGCGTGGTAGATGGCCGATTACAGAGAATGGCACTGCTGCTTGAGTCACGTCAGTCAACTTCCCCTGGACCCACTGCGGCGCTTCAGGAACCCTGCACAGGTCACAGCAGGGATGGAGCCGATGACTGAAACGACCGGCCGGGCCTGGGTAAATCTTAATTTGTACTGCCAATTTCAAATGAAGGTTCCCCCATCTAAGACTGGAAATCAATTGATGAATAGGAGAGGTACCGTCCTTTTATTCTGTAGGCTTCCTGTCCTTGAAGGGCAGATCACCTTTCCCCCGTGGCGCTGTCATGGATGACCTAAAAAGACCAAATTACTTACCGGTAATTGTATTTCACAGAGTCCACGACAGCACCCACAGAGAGAGGGGATCCGCCCATAGGGACAGGAAAACTACAGATAAAAGGGGCGGCCCCTCTCACCACCTCAGTTGGATTACAGAGCATGAGAGGAAGCGCCATAATGAGATAGCTTCACAACATTTAAAATATTTACATATATACAACACCATCACCCAAAGGAGTGGAAACAAACAACTTTCCATACAGTGCAGAAAGCCCCAGTGAATTATAAGGGAGGGACTGTATGGGTGCGGTTATGGACTGTGTAATATATGATGACTAGTAAGTAATTTAGTCTTTTCCTATCGCCACAATAGCACCCACCGAGAGACTTTCAGAGACCATCACCCTCGAGAAGCCACTGTATTGAGGTCAAAACGCCCAAAGTGGAATGTGAGGATCATGTTACTGCCTTACATATGAGATTGATCAAGATGTCCGTCCTCTCAGCCCAGGAGGATGCCATTGCCGGTGCTAAATGGGTCCTCACTCCTTCTGGGGGATTGTCATCTTTAGCGGAGTAGGCCAGACAGATTGCATCTCTGACCCATCAAGACAGTGTGCTCTTTGTGACACCATGACGTTGATCAGTAGACTGAAGAGAGATTATTATGAAAAAGTCGGGAGGAATCTTACGGAACTCCAGTTTTAGACCGGATGACACTAAATTTAGGATGCAGGTACTGGATGTAATTGTAACCTATTTCTGGGTGAAAAATGTTAATCTGTCACCCATGGGGTGGGGGGGCTGGAAATCGGGATTAATGGAATTTATTTCCACTGTTTGAAGAAGAGGATGATCCACTAAAAATGGCACCTTTTGTCTTGAACTCACACCATCCTATGTAGTGCACTTTCGCCACCCTTATGGCCCGTTTTGCTATTGTTCTCTGTTATCAGGTTTTTCAAAGATTGCCCATAAATAAGGAGGTTTGTAACCCAGAAAGAGGCTAAAAATGAAGGTTAGGGACCCGGTTGAAGAGATACACCTCAACGCGGTAACCGGGCCGTTTATCTATATGGCCATATTCGTAAAGCTAAGTATCTCTATTTTTTAGTTGAAGTATTTCTAAATTAAAATATTATATAGCAGGGTGCAGCTCCCCCTTTAAGAGTTGTGATTACTATTGTGTTAAGTTATTTTTGGGATCTGTTTTAGCTGTCATTCCTCTGCAGATCCCATCCACATCACTGCTATAGTCCTACATGAAGAAAGTATGGAAATCTGGACAGAATGCTGTATGTCCTTACACTGTGAGCACCGATGTCCAGGAGTTATATATATCACCTATAGGCGTCTCATCCCCTTTGCTAATACCTGGCAAATCTCTATTGTATATCGGGTGGCCCTCTGCAGAGAGATGGCACTATTCAGGAAAAGGGAATAAAACGCAGGTCCTAATGGGTAGCGACTGTGATCATTGCTACATGGCCCATAATTAGGACCACAGAGGTGAGCGATGAGACCTACCTGTGCATGTGTGCAGCAGAACAGGTTAGTGGTAATGCTCTAGGCAAAACAGACACTATTCTTTCTGTGGGGTCAGATTCGGTCTCCTCAGGTTGCTTTATATCCCCTGGTTGGGTAAACTCACGGTGGGACTGAAGAGCCAAGTCCATGGGATACTGAAATGGCTGTGGACAGTTGGCCACAGAGAAGCGCTGCAGCAGCCATGTATACAGGCAGGCGTGCTTTGTTAGACATGGTGGAGACTCCTGCTGGAGGACACAGGAGGAATATTTTGACCTGTTCTTGCTTTTTGTGGGTTTGATCTTTGCCATTTTGGGGTCTGTGTTCTCTTTATTGTGGCTTGTATTTTCTGGAGTACAGCTGAGCTGACATAAAAACTTCACAGTCAATTCTTTCTGTAGAGTCGTCATATACAAATGAGCATGGCCGTCCACTGAGGAAACCTTTACACTGCCGTCCTCCAGACGTGTCACATAACCAGCATCGTTCTCCGGAGCGGGCCACGCAACCTCAGAGATCTCAGGCAGGAAAGTCTGTGGAAAGAACAAAGTAAAGCTCATGTTATAAATCCAAACGTAAAAAGGATTATTCCAAGATTCTAATTAATCATATCTTTAGAGTAGGGATTATTTACAGATTGATGGGGGGGTCTGACTGCTTGAATGAAGCAGAGATTAAGCATGTGCACCTCCGCCCTATTCATTGTTGATTGGACTGACCGATACAATCCTGCTCATCATTATTGGAGTTTATGAAGTTTAAGTACATAATGTGAAAAATAACCGGAAAAAAATTAATCAAGTGAAACAGCTTTTCTGTATAGAGACTCATGTTAAATACAAAAGAGCAAATGATAAACATTTAAAACAAAAGACAATGGGAGGCAAACATAAAAACCTAAAGCTTGCAGAGACACTGGTATCGGTCCCTTTACATTAAAATAATATGGAAACACATTTTGACTCGCCTGTGGTAAATCACAAATGAGAATCACCTGTGATAAATAGTCAGTGCCCATGTGACATGAATTAACCAATGAATGATGACTTCAGTCTTTTAAAAAGCCACATGTTAGGCCCTGTTCCTTTGTCACAATGGTGAGGACAAAGGAGCTGTTGGAGGACATCAGAACTGCTATTAGAAAACACAAGAATTCTAAAGGGTAGAAAGCAATCTCCAAAGACCTTGGTATCCCAGTTTCAACAGAACGCAATATTATTAAGAAGTTTGCCTAGCATGAAACCATGAAGAATCTCCATGGACATGGGGAAAATAGGAAAATTTACAAGAGAGGTCTTTGAAGGTTGGTGCGAGTAGTAGTAAATACACCATGTCAAACATCAAAAGACCTGAAGACCAAACTGGAACAGTCTAGGGGCATGATTTCAAGTACTATATGCCGCACACTAAACCAAGCAAAGCCTTATGGGAGAAGGCCAAAGAAGAAACTATTGTTAAAGAAGACATAAAAAGGAACGACTGATCCTTAAACCACAATCCTTCTGGAAAAATGTTCTGTGGACAGATCAAACAAAAATAGACCTTTTTGGCAATGCAAAGCAACAGTTTGTTTACAGACGACACAATGAAGCTTATAAGGAAAAGAATACCCTACCAACAGTTAAGTATGGTGGAAGATCCATAATGCTGTGGGGGTTGCTTTGCTGCGTCTGGTACTGGAGACCTTTACCGTATCAACGGAAACATGAAATCAGAGAATTATCAAAAGATTTCAGAGCGAAATGTCCTACCCAGTGTAAGAAAACTTTGAGTCAAAGATCATGGGTCCTCCAGCAAGATAAGGACCCAAAGTCCACATCCAAAAGTACACAGGAAAGGTTGAAAGAAAAAAATTATCTGTTTTAAAGTGACAGCAATGAGTCCTGACCTCAATCCCGGTGAAAATCTTTGGGGTGAGCTGAAATCTGCTACTGGGAAAAAGAACCCTGCAAACAGTCAAGAGCTTGAACAAACTACAAAGAAAGAGAAAATCCCAGCTGAGAAATACAAGAAGCTTATAGATGCTACAAGAAACGTTTGGAGGCTTCATTAATGCTTAAGGGTGCAACCAAGAATTAATTAGGGACCTTTATGATTGTACATGCTGTTTATTCTGTTTCTTCTTTGAAATTCTGAGGATATAATATAGGTACATTTCTATTTAATTCCGAAGATATTGTACAGTCTATGAAAAAAATGAAGGGGTGCCAATAATGGTGAAAATACTGTAGGTAAGAACTGTACTTGGCTGTCTACCAGAGAAAACAAACGGAGCAAAGATGTACACTCTAGAGCTCCACACGCATTCAGATGATGCTCTGCAGAGCCCAAATCAGATCTCTGAGGACCTGACTGAGAATGAGGCTCTGCAGAATGTAACAGATTACCGTAAGTATGTGCACCTCCTATATACTAGTTCTCCATAAGAAAGCCAACTACAGTCCTCACCTAACTATCAGTCCCATAGAGAACTAATGGAGTAGAGAAGAACATAATCCATATCCGCTTCATCCAGGCAGTCAGACCCCTATCAGTCAGTAAATTATCTCTAGTCTAGGGATAACTTATCATGGAAAGTACCTTTAAGTCGTGTTCACATCCCATCAAACATTTGTTGATGAGGTTGCCTTACATGCTATATACAGTGCATTGAAAAAGTATTTATACCCTATTAACTTTTCCACATTTTTTCAAGTTGCACCCAGAAACCTGAATGTATTTTCTTAAGAGTTTATGTGATATAACAACACTAAGCAGCAAGTATTTGTGACGTGTAAAGGAAAAGATACAATGTTCTTCTAACGATTTTAAAAACATAGGTCTCGTGCATGTGTTTTCAGCCCCCTGTAGTATGATACCCCTAAATAAGATTCAGAGTGATCAATTACCTCCAAAAGTTACCCAATTAGTAAGTGGAGTTCAACTGAGTAATTTATTCTCGGCATCATCAAACATCAAGAAAACCAAGGAACACACTAGACAGGTCAGAGATAAAGTTGAGTAAAAGAGTAAAGCAGGGTTAGGTTATGAAAACAAATGATCCAAGCTCTGAACATCTCATTGAGCACTGTGCTATCCATCATCTAAATATGGAAGGAATGTGGCACAACTGAATACCTACCAAGACACTGCCATCCACCTAAAATGACATCCCAAGCAAGGAGAGCATGAATTGGAGAAGTAGCCAAGAGGCTGCGGATATCACAGCTCAAGTGTGGGAATCTGTCCACACGGAAACTATTAGTTGTGTACTCTACAAATTTGGACTTTATTGAAGAGTGGCAAGAAGAAATCCATATTTGAGAGTAAGCCATACGGGGGGGACATGGAGGATGGTAGGAGTTGATGGGAGCCAAACACGGCAATCCTAAAGGAAAACCTGTTAGAGGCTGCAAAAGACTTGAGACTAAATTCATTATTATTATTATTATAGATTTATATAGCGTCATTGATTCCATGGTGCTTTACATGTGTGGGGGTAGAACAAGGACGAGAACAGTAACATAAAAGTGGTGACAGTTAAATCAAACAGGCACAATAGAGCGGGGATCCAGTCCACGAAGGCTCAGTCTATAGGGGGTGGTAGGGAGACAATAGGAGGGGATGGGTGAGGGTGAGGTGCTGCAGCGGGATGTGTCTCAGTGTGGGCTGAAGGCCTGGAGGAAGAGGTGGGTCTTCAGTTTTCTCTTGAAGGTTCCCAGGGAGGGGGAGTGTCTGATGTGGTGTGGTAGAGAGTTCCAGAGTATGGCAGATGCACGAGAGAAGTCTTGTATGCGGTTGTGGGAGGTGGAGATGCGAGGAGAGTGAAGGAAAAGCTTGAGAGGAGCGCAGATTGCGTGAGGGGTGGTATCGGGAGACCATATCGGAGATGTATGAAGGGGACAGGTTGTGGATGGCTTTGTATGTCAGAATTAGGGTATTGAACTGAGATTGTTGGGGGGTGGGGAGCCAGTGAAGGGCCTAGTAGAGGAGGGAAATGGGGAAGAGGCGGGGCGACTGGTGGAAGAGTTGGGCGCGTAGTTGAGGATGGTTCGGAGGGGTGAAAGGGAGGTAGTGGGGAGGCCGGTGAGCAGGAGGTTGCAGTAGTCAAGGCGGGAAATTGTGAGGGTGTGTGATAAGTGTTTTGGCAGTGTCATGGTCTAGGAAGGAGCGGATTCGGGTAATGTTTTTAAGTTGGAGACGGTAGGCGGTGGTGAGGGCTTGGACGTGAGGCTTGAAGGAGAGGGAAGAGTCGAGGATTACCCTGAGGCATTTGGCGTGGGGGACGGGTGAGAGGGTGCAGTCGCTGACAGTGATGAATAGGTCGGGTAGGAGGGGAAGAGCGAGCGGGGGGGGGAAGACGATGAACTCTGTTTTGTTCATGTTGAGTTTGAGTAAGCGAGCGGAGTGATGTTGGGGCCGGAGAGGTAGAGCTGGGTGTCGTTGGCGTAGAGGTGGTATTGAAGGCCGTAGGATTTGATTAGTTGGCCTAGGCTGTAGATGGAGAAGAGTAGTGGTCCCAGGACCGAGCCTTGGGGAACACCAACAGATAGGGGGTAGGGCGAGGAGAAGGTGTGGGAGTGGGTGACGGTGAAGGTCCAGTCTGTTAGGTAAGAGGAGATCCAGGAGAGGGCTAGGTCAGTGATGCCAAGAGACTTTAGGATTTGGAGTAGGAGTGAGTGGTCGACTATGTCGAAGGCGGCAGAGAGGTCAATGAGGAGGAGGATAGAGTAGTGTCGCTTGCTCTTGGTGGTCAGTAGGTCATTGGTGACTTTGGTTAGGACTGTTTCGGTGGAATGATGGGGTCGGAAACCAGATTGCAGGCGGTCAAAGAGGGAGCAGGAGGACAGCTCGGAGTAGACGTGTTGCTCAACAGTTTTGAGGCGAAGGGGAGGAGAGATATGGGGTGATAGTTGGAGACTGTTGCGGGGTCAAAGCTGGGTTTTTTGAGGATGGGTGTGATTAGGGCCTGTTTGAAGGATGAGGGGAAGACACTGGTAGTAAGTGATATGTTGAAAAGATGGGTTAGGGCGGGGATGAGGACTGTGGTGAGGTTAGGGATGAAGTAGGAGGGAAGGGGGTCGAGGGCACAAGTGGTGAGGTGGGATTGTGCTAGAAGGGAGGAGAGGCGTTCTTCTGTCAGGGAGGAGAAGATACTTATGATCGAGGGGGGTTGGGCGAGAGTGGGAGAGGGCTGGGGGGAATGGGAGTCAAAGCTGTCTCTGATTTTGCCGATCTTCTGTTTGAAGAAGGTGGCAAAGTTGTCGGCGGAGATGAGAGGAGAGGGAGAGGGTGCGGAGTAGAGTGTTAAGGCCATGTGCACACGCTGAGTATTTGAGGAGTTTTTTACCTCAGGATTTGTAGACAATACCAGAAGTGGAGCAATCAGAGGAAAAGTCTAATACAAACACATGCACCACTTCTCTATTTATCACCCACTGCTGGTTTTGGCTACAAATCCTGAGGTAAAAAACTCATCAAATAATCAGCGTGTGCACGTGGCCTAAAGGTTATGAAAAGTTGCTTGGGATTGTGGGAGAGGGTGGATATGAGCGAGGAGAAGAAAGCTTGTTTTGCGGCAGTCAGTGCAGTCTTGAAGTCGATGAGGGACTGTTTGAACAAGGCGAAGTGCGCTGAGGAGTGGGATTTCTTCCATCTCCGTTCAGCCACCCTATACGTCCATCAAAGTTCTTTGGTGTGGGCAGTGAGCCAGGGTTGCCTATGTGCGCAGGTTTTGTTGTATGAAAGGGAGGCGGCCTGGTCGAGGGCTGTGGCGAGGGTGGTCATTAAATTCAAATAAATTCACTTGAGATTATATTCATCTTTCAACAACAAGATAATGGCCCCAATGTTAAGCGCCCACCTAGCAGATTTTTTTCTGCATCTCCTGGCAGGTAAAAAGCTGTAGAAAACGAGCATTTTTTTGCATTTTAGGTGTGCTTTTTCCCATGTGTTTCTATCATATAGTCTAAGAGAAAAAAAAAAAGCACACAAAAAAGCAGGAAAAAAAATAACATGTTGCTTTTTTTTCTGCAACAAAATCTGCAAAGAAAAAAAAAAAAAAAAATTATGGTGAGCACAGCACTTCAGAATTCTCATTCACTCTGCAGGCATGTGATGTCAGAAAACCTGCAAGGAAAAACGTATTAATAAAAGCACAAAAAATGCTAGGTGTGCATTCAGCCCAAAATCACAGTGGAGGGCGTAGATCAGAGCATGTTCATGTGTGTGAATGGCCCAGTCACAGCCCAGACCTAAATCCCATTGAGAATCCCATAGCTCTTCACAGACATCTCCATCCAATCTCACTGAGCGAAGTATTCAGTAATGAATCGGGGGGGGGGCTGATTACAAAAGCACAGCACAATTTTTAGAACTATATTTTTGAAATATTCAGAAAACTGAATCATTTCCCTTATACTTCACTAATACGTCCTACTTAGTGTTTGTTTATCACATAAAATCCCAATAAAATACATTTAAAGTGTAAATGTCATTTCAATGGAAAAAAAAACCCATAATACTGCACTGGTTGTTAAAGGGTTTGTCCGGGCCTTTGCTATAATTCATGTGTATCTAGGCTGCAAAATGTCGCAACATTTTGCAGGATTACCCAGATATTACATATTTGCGGCAGCCAGGGAACGTCCACCCGCAGGGCTCCTACAGCTTGCCCCTAATGTCACCACTCACCCCCATTGTACACAGCGGTCCACACTGCACTGACACACTGTGCCGAATCTGCTGCTGTGAAGGAGATTTGGCACACTGTATCAGGGAAGTGGGGACCGCTGCATGTGTGTGCGCTCACCCTGTGGTCTCTATGCAGGGGAGCAGAGGTCCGCAGCCCGGGTCTCTGTGCTGTGAAGCCCAATGCTTATCTCCATACCTCCCGTACCATAGAGCAGGTGGCTGACGTATAGAAAAAGACTGCTCCACCAGCTCTGTGCTCTATGGTACGGGAGGTATGGAGAGAAGCATCTAGCTCCACAGCAGAGACTCAGGCTGCGGACCTCTGCTCCCCTGCACAGAGCCCACAGGGTGAGCGTACATACATGCAGCGTTTCCTCATGCACTGACACATTGTGCCAAATCTCCTTCACAGCAACAGATTAGGCAGTGTGTCAGTGGAGCAGGGGACTGCTGTGTGCAGTGGGGGTGGGTGGTGACATTAGGGGCTGGAGAGGGCCTGTAGGATCCTGGGGGTGGCCGGCATAGTGTGGAGTGAGGGCATGTTTGTAGGAGACTGGGAGAAAACGATGTAGGATCCAATACAAATACGTCCCCCGGACGTTCCCTGGCTGCCGCAAATATGTGGTATCTAAGTAATCCTGCAAAATGTTTACAGCATGTATATTACAAACTGTCAACATTTTTCAGCCTAGATACACAGGAATTATAGCAAAAGCCTGGAAAACCCCTTTAATGATTTGTCACATAGCTAAGATAATGCTTTTTTGTGCCATAAGACTTATTTTCTCCCATTTTTCTGCGCTTTTAAAAACTGCATTTTAAGGCTGTGTGGGCGTGGCAAGCAGCTGATAGTGAGCGATACAATGTGACAGCAGAGAAGGGGTTAACAAAGATCATGACTAAGTTGCATGGAGCCAGATGACAGATCAAAAGCTTTTGCCAAGGAAAGAGGAGATTACACTGATCCTGACATTGCTTAGCAACTGTTCTGTAATCTGAGCTAATCTGATACATTGTTTCCCCAGCAGCTGCAGTCAGCAGTGAGGGCCCCGCCCCCTCCCTTACATGGTTATGTGGCCAAATTCAGTGTGAAGATGGATCTGACTGAGAGTGAACATATGTCTGCTTCACACACAGTGTAGTGGGGACACCTTATGGAAGGTTTATGAAAGGTTTTCAACCAGAATTTTCTTTTAAATGATATTTGAAAGTTTATTAAAATCACTTGCTCTACATTATTATTGAATACAAATTTAAATGGTGGTTATGCTTTAAGTTTATGGATGTAACATGAAAAGTCTCAGGGTATTATTATTTATTATTATTTATTTATATAGCGCCATTAAATTCCATGGCGCTTTACATGCTAAAAGGGCAGACAAGGACAAGTACAATAAATGCGGACAATTTGGTCGTACAGATACAAGAGGGGAGAAGAACCTGTTCGCGAGGGCTCACAATCTACAAGGGGCAGGTGGGGATACAGTAGGAGGGGGAGGTGCCAGTTGTGAGGCGGTGGGTGGACCGGGTCTCATAGGAAGTTGTAGACTTGGCAAAAGAGGAGGGTTTTTAGGCTTCTTTTGAAGGTTCCCAGGGTAGGAGAATGTCTGATGTGTTGGAGCAGAGAGTTCCAGAGTATGGGGGATGCCCGGGAGAAATCCTGAATGCGGTTGTGCGAAGAAGAGATGAGGGGGGAGTAGAGGAGGAGTTCTTGGGAGGATCGCAGGTTGCACGAGGGTAAGTATCGGGAGACCATGTCGGAAATGTATGGATGGGACAGGTTGTGGATGTCTTTGTATGTCATTGTTAATGATTTAAACTGGGATCTCTGGGAAGCAGGCAGCCAATGAAGGGCTTGGCAGAGGGGGGAGACAGGGGAGTAGCGGGAAAACAGATGGATTAGACGGGCAGCAGAGTTTAGGATAGATTGGAGAGGTGCAAGGGAGATAGCAGGAAGGCCGGAGAGCAGGAGGTTGCAATAGTCAAGGCGTGAGATGATGAGAGCGTGAATAAGGGTTTTAGCAGTGCCGTGGTCAAGAAAAGTGCGGTTCCAGGAGATGTTTTTGAGCTGGAGAAGGCAGGAGGTGGCGAAGGCCTGGATGTGGGGCTTGAAGGAGAGGGAAAAGTCGAGAATAACCCCGAGGCACTTGGCGTGGGGGACCGGGGTGAGAGAGCAGTCATTGACGACGATGGATAGGTCGGGTAGTGAGGGGGAGCGGCTTGGGGGGGGGGGGGGGAGGGGGAAAAGACTCTGTGTTTTGTCCAGGTTCAGCTTAAGGAAGCGAGCAGAGAAGAAGGATGAGATGGCGGACAGGCTTTGTGGAATTTTGGATAGTAGGGAGACAATGTCAGGTCCAGACAGGTAGATTTGGGTGTCATCGGTGTAGGGGTGGTACTGGAGGCCGTGGGACTCAATGAGTTGCCCTAGTCCAAGAGTGTAGATTGAGAAGCGTAGCGGTCCCAGAACTGAGCCCTGGGGGACCCCGACAGATAGGGGGTAGCGTGAAGAGGTGTGGAAGTGGGTGACGCTGAAGGTCCGGTCCGTTAAGTATCAGGAGATCCAAGAGAGGGCAAGGTCTGTGATGCCAAGAGATCCCAGCATCTGAAGTAGAAGGGAATGGTCAATAGTGTCGAAGGTGGCGGATAGGTCGAGGAGGAGGAGGACAGAGTAGTGACGTTTACTTTTGTCAGTCAGTAGGTCATTGGTGACTTTGGTCAGGTAGTTTCAGTGGAGTGGAGGGGTCGGAAGCCAGATTGCAGGCAGTCGAAGAGGGAGCAGGAGGAGAGGTGAGAGGACAGCTCTAAGTGTATATGCTGTTCAAGTAGTTTAGAGGTGAAAGGGAGGAGAGATATGGGGCGATAGTTGGAGACAGATGTGGGGTCGAGGGAGGGTTTTTTTGAGGATGGGTGTGATCAAGGCGTGTTTGAAGGCTGAGGGGAAGGTGCCAGTGGTAAGTGATAGGTTGAAAAGATGAGTTAGGGCTGGGATGATAACAGAGGTGAGGTTGGGAATGAGGTGGGATGAGAGCGGGGTCATGGGCGCTGGTGGTGAGGTGTGATTTTGACAGGAGGGAGGAGTGCTGATCCTCAGTTATGGGGGGGGGAAGCAGCTGGTGGAAGGTGAGGGCAGTATAGGCGAGAGGGAAGGCTGTGGGGACAGTGGGTCAAAGCTGTCTCTGATTCTGTCAATCTTTTCTTTGAAGGTGGCAAAGTCTTCAGCGGAGATAAGGAGAGACTGAAGGGGGGCGGACAAGCGGAGTAAGGAATTGAAGGTTTTGAAAAGCTGTTTGGGATTGTGGGACAGGGACGTTATTAGGGATAAGAAGAAGGTTTGTCTGGCGGCAGCAAGTGCAGCCTTGAAGGCTGTGAGGGACTGTTTGAACCGCGCAAAGTGCTCAGTGGAGTGTGATTTTTTCCATGAATACTTTTTCAAGGCACTTTATCATTGCAGAATGGCAGGGCTGACTATGCTTTTCTGTACAGTCTATAAAGGATTTCTGATGTACACAGGCCTTATCAAGCCCTACAGGACATTTGTTTGGCCACTGTCAGGTTAATAGACTTCCCCAAAATTTATACGTTGGTCCCAGAGTAGAAGATCAGGCTATGGTGATTGTATAATTGCACAGACAATGCTGCCATGTGATCTCACACCACCCGGAAGCAGAGTGTCTGTGCAGGTACATTGCATGATGGGGCATACCGTTACTCCTGAAATACTTACCATGGTCTCCTCTGAAGGCACCAGGCTGGAAGGTAAAAATGGACGGCTGGAGAAAGTATTGCGAAAGTTTAGAGCCTGAAGAACTTGTTCCTGGTTATGAAGCAGAAAAGACTATTAGTCAAAGCAAAAACATTTACAAGAAATGCACAATTGCTTTAGGGCAACACAATAAGATGGTGGCCTATGGTGTATTGTGGCCCCCCCGACATCAAACAAATCTGGTTTCATGTAAGATTCCAAGAGTTAAGTTGGAAGTGGGGGCAAGATATACAGACTCCGAAATCCAAAGTTTACAGGGGGATATCCTTTAAGGTGGGGTCACACGTGGCGATGTCGCCCGCGACATCGCCGAAAAGTGACGTCACAGCGATGTCGCGGGCGATATCACAAGTGCAACTGCAAATTATCGCTGGTCGCAGGTTGACAGGTTTATGAACATGTTCATAAACCTGTCAACCTGTGACCAGCGATTAGGCTGGATCGCGCCGTCTGACACTGTTGGCGGCGCGATCCAGCCTATATCGCAGTGTTGCTGAGGATCGCTCGCTGGGCTGAGCCCAGCCCAGCGAGCGATGGCTCCGCCCACATCGCCGCTGCATCACCGGCAACGTCGTGCCGTGTGACAGCTGGCCAGCGATGTCGGAAGCAAGCGGGCACCTGCACATCGCTTCTGACATTGCCGGCCAGAATCGCCTGGTGTGACCCCACCTTTACATGGATATTGATGATCTTAAGAGCCATAATTCTACTTTCATTTTCTGCATTGATACAGATACATTGAAACAACAGTTTGGTGGTCTGGTAGTGCTCTACTACGGAACAGAGCAGTGCGGCGCCGTCATTGTGCAGCAGCCGCTTCTAGGAACTGATGCACAAATAATCTACTTATATAATCTCGAGTTTCTCGTATCTGGCCACTGTGCCGCTATTCCGGCATGCACCGCGGCCGGATACGGCGCGAGCGATGGCGCGCATGAGCCATTGCGAGCCGCCGCTTTCCTAACACTTGCGGCCTCCTGGCAACCCCTGCGCAGGCGCAATGGCCACCAGGAGCGAAGGCCTGAACGCCTCCTAGCAACTCCCCGCGCATGAGGCGTCGCTACCACCGTCACGCCGGAAGCGGCGTGAACAATGGCGCGCATGCGCCAATCGCAAGACGCCGCTTTCCTAACACTTGCAGAGTCCTGCCAACCCCGGCGAAGAGGGAACAGAGAGAGTGGGGGAGCTGAAAGAGAGCATGGGGGGACAGAAGGCCAAAAAGAGAACACAGGGGGGCAGAAAGAGAACACATGGGGGACAGGGGGGCAGAAAGAGAACACATGGGGGGACAGGGTGGCACAAAGAGAACACATGGGGGGACAGGGTGGCACAAAGAGAACACATGGGGGAGAGGGGGTCTGAAAGAGAGGACAGGGGGCCAGAAACAGTACAGGGAAGGTGGCAGAAAGAGAGCATGGGGGACGGGGGACAGAAAGAAAACATGGGGAGACAAGGGGACCGAAAGAGAATGGAGGGGCTGAAAGAGAGGAAAGGGGGGGCAGAAACAGTACAGAGGAGGGGGGCAGAAAGAGCATGGGGGGACAGGGTGGCAGAAATAGAACACATGAGGGGACAGGGGGGCAGAAAGAGAATGGGGGGGCCAGAACCAGTACAAGGGAGGGGGACATGGGAGCAGAAAAATTGCACAGGGGGCCAGAAACAGTACAAGGAGGGCAGAAAGAGCACAGGGGCCAGAACCAGTACGGGGGCCACAAACAATACAGGGGGGCAGAAACAGTACAGTGGGGCCAGAAAGACTACAGGGGGGACAGAAGCAATACGGGGGGAGGCAGAAAGACTACATGGGGGCCAGAGAGCACACACTGAGGTACAAAGCAACAACAGGAGGGGCTGTACACGGAAGGAGACAGTGCACACAGAGAGCGGGATCACGGAAGGAGAGAGGCGCGTGCACGGAGGGACAGATCACCGAGGGAGAGAGCGTGCACGTAAGGAGAGAAAGCACACAGAGGGAGATAGGGTGCATGGGGGAGATGGGAGATGACAAAGGGGGATGACAGCTCAAAGGACACATCATAGAGGGAAGAGAGACCACATACAGGGAGGGAGGACAACACAAATCAGAGAGTGGATGAGGGGAAAAAACTGTACAGGGGGGTACAGAGACAGTACACAGGGGGAAGACCACTGAAGGGAGAGTGCACATGAGAAAAGAAGACAGCATGGGGGGGGGGGGGGGATGGGGGGGAAAGGCGGACGGGGGGAAAGACAGCTGCTCCTCGACCCACAACAGAGCCCACTCCCATCGTAACATCACTGCCCTCCCGATGCGATAGCATCGGGCCTATTTCTAGTCTAATATATAAAGCTGAATGTGTGTATGTATGTCCGGGATTGGCATCTACACCGTCGCAACTACAGCCACAAAATTTTGCATAGTCACACGTCTGGGCCCCGAGAGCGTCATAGGCTATGTTGTGAGGCGAAATGTTAACCCAGCGCGTTCCAATTCACCAAACAATTTTGGCCCTATCTACATAATGGAGAAAAGTGACAGTTACCAGTTGTGAATGAGAGGGGCTTAATGACAGCACCAAAGACTTAACAGCACATACCAGCATATAGTCACTAAGGTGGGGCCCTGACATGGAATATTCACCACGCACGGGGACATGTATACACACTACATGCACACAGAGTAACAGCTAAGGTGGAGTCCCAACATTGGAGACTGACCACACACCCAGACACACACACCAAAAAGAGACACACACAACACAGACACACCACACAGACACCCCCTCACAGGGACACACACATATACACACCCTATAAGGACACATGCACTCACCCCACAGGGACACACACACACACACCCCACAGGAACACACAGACCCCATAGGGATGGACACACACCACAGAGACACCCCTCCCCCCATAAGGACACACCACAGGGACACCCCCTCCCCCCCAAAAGGACACACACCCACCACTGGGACACACACACAGATGTGCACAAATCACCTCACACAACTCGCCTCATATGTGTGCTATCTTTAATTTCCAAAAATAAACATCTGACTAAAAACAGCCAATGTGCAACACATGTGCCATATAGGGAATTAAGGCAGATGTCAGTCACATGAGCTGTCTATTATGTGTATGTGTGAGGTAACATATACTGCCCAGCCGGGGGGAGGGTTTACTGTTGGCTGGAGATTTATCAGGCTGCCTATAGCAACCAATCACAGCTCAGCTCCTATTTTCCTACAGGTCATTAATATGACATATTGAAATTCTATTTTGTTATAGCTAACATCAGTTATTTATTAACTCGGGCGTAGCCGAATAGTACAGCTAGTAATTAAATAAAAGTGAGCAGAACTGCAGTACCAAAGTACAGCCACTGCACAATGATGGCGCTGTGCTGCTTCAGACACTATAACATCCAGGCCATATAATACACCATAATATTGTACATTCATATGTGTGAGGGCTGTCAGTGACCTCTGACACCAATGTTCCAAAAGGAGCTATGTCAGGAGCTCAACCCATACATAGTTAAGTGTGCACAAAAGCCAGTCCATGCAGAGTCCAGTGTAAACGGTATATGGTGCCCGGTCCATACAGAGCCTGGTGTATATGCTGCGCGCTGCGTATTTTGGTGCTCGCTGTGTATATGGTGCCCAGCCATACAGAGTCTGGTGTATATGGCGCCCTGTCTGTACAGAGCCCGCTGTATACGGTGCCCACTGTGTATAAGGTGCCTGATGTATTTCCGAGCCCGCTGTATATTCAACGTCCAGTGTATATGTGGCGCCCCAGGGTCCGGATGCCACAATACTAAGCTTGGAAGCAAGGTAAGGCACCCACCTCAGGTAAAACACACACACGCGCACAACACCTTCCCAATTCCAGGCCAGATGGGGGAGCTCTAAAGCCCAGGTTCAGGGCAGGTCAGGCAGTTCAGTTCCTAAGAGGACTGTGCAAGACATCCTAAGGACAATAGCCGCACTAGGCTTGTCCTAGGTTACTGACTAGCCAGTGTGAGGGACCTGTGGTAAGGGTCTGAGGAAAGTGGAAGAAAGTTGCGAGTAGTGGAACGGTGCCAGCTCGCTTCAGCACCTAGCGCAGTATGGACACCGGAGTCCGAGGTCACAAGGGACTTCATACCAAGAAACCAAAACCGGAAGGTGGGTAATTTCATGTTGCTTGTCCACGCAGAAAGGCCAGGAGACACAGCCGCCATAGGGAGCTCAGGAAAGACAGAGGAGAGAGAGAGAGAGTGTAACCCAGAGAGGGATCAAGCCGCCTGTCATACGGCCGAGACACAGAGACAGGAGGAAGCCTAAGCACAGCTTCAAGAAGTCGGGACTCACAGACAGAACAGTGCAGCAGTGAGGCCTCAGCACTTGCCAGGTGTGGACAGCCCAACTTGTTTCCAAGCTTCGGGCCTCTAAGGGCCCGGCTGACCGCGGTTTTTTTTGCGGCCGCACCTGCCGCAAGTGCCAAAACCGCACTTGCCGCACCTGCCGCAAGCCCGCATATACATTGTATGGGGCTTGCCGCAATTGTGTCGCAAGTTCAGCCATTATGCGGTAATCGCGGCAGTTGCGGTTTTTTCACCGCAACTGCCGCGATTTAAAATAAAACGCTGATGTGAAAGCAGCCTAACACCACTTGAACTGTACCCTGGATGAACCCGTTTGATTTCAGTTAAAGGTAAATGAGACTGTTACCCGTGTGTCTGTCAGTTCTTCCGCATGCTACGTCTTTGCACCCCCAACAATTCCGGCCTATCCGTGTGCCCTTCCGTGGAGAGCTGATCCACCTATGCTCCTACCCCCATCATCCCCAGAGGTCTCGACTGCAGCAGCAGCTATACCGACCGCATTCCATGGGTGATGTCACAACATATTTTTGTCTATTTTTTTACATTTATTTTTATCTCTTTCATTTTTTTTATTCTCCTTTTTACTGTCCGCCCCCAAAGAGGGAATCACGGACTGGGTCACGACACCGTGACATCCCGCAGCCCCAGACAACAATGAGGGGGCCCGGTCCAGAGTATACTACGGTCCCCGCCAGGGGCGAGACATATATGATGATCGCTGTATATACAACGTCCGGTGTAGACTCTGTCCGCTGTGCATGCGGCGTCCCCTGTGTAGCCGGTGTCAGCGCCCCGCGTATGCGGCGTCCGCCCGCCGTGTAGATGCAGCGTCCGCCGTGTAGATGCAGCGTCCGCCGTGTAGATGCAGCGTCCGCCGTGTAGATGCAGCGTCCGCCGTGTAGATGCAGAGTCCGCCGTGTAGATGCAGAGTCCGCCGTGTAGATGCAGCGTCCGCCGTGTAGATGCAGCGTCCGCCGTGTAGATGCAGCGTCCGCCGTGTAGATGCAGAGTCCGCCGTGTAGATGCAGAGTCCGCCGTGTAGATGCAGAGTCCGCCGTGTATATGCAGCGTCCGCCGTGTATATACAGCGTCCGCCGTGTAGATGCAGCGTCCGCCGTGTAGATGCAGCGTCCGCCGTGAAGATGCAGAGTCCGCCGTGTAGATGCAGCGTCCGCCGTGTAGATGCAGCGTCCGCCGTGTAGATGCAGCGTCCGCCGTGTAGATGCAGCGTCCGCCGTGTAGATGCAGAGTCCGCCGTGTAGATGCAGCGTCCGCCGTGTAGATGCAGCGTCCGCCGTGTAGATGCAGCGTCCGCCGTGTAGATGCAGCGTCCGCCGTGTAGATGCAGCGTCCGCCGTGTAGATGCAGCGTCCGCCGTGTAGATGCAGAGTCCGCCGTGTAGATGCAGCGTCCGCCGTGTATATACAGCGTCCGCCGTGTAGATGCAGCGTCCGCCGTGTAGATGCAGCGTCCGCCGTGTAGATGCAGCGTCCGCCGTGTAGATGCAGCGTCCGCCGTGTAGATGCAGCGTCCGCCGTGTAGATGCAGAGTCCGCCGTGTAGATGCAGAGTCCGCCGTGTATATACAGCGTCCGCCGTGTAGATGCAGCGTCCGCCGTGTAGATGCAGCGTCCGCCGTGTAGATGCAGCGTCCGCCGTGTAGATGCAGCGTCCGCCGTGTAGATGCAGAGTCCGCCGTGTAGATGCAGAGTCCGCCGTGTAGATGCAGAGTCCGCCGTGTATATACAGCGTCCGCCGTGTAGATGCAGCGTCCGCCGTGTAGATGCAGCGTCCGCCGTGTAGATGCAGCGTCCGCCGTGTAGATGCAGCGTCCGCCGTGTAGATGCAGCGTCCGCCGTGTAGATGCAGCGTCCGCCGTGTAGATGCAGCGTCCGCCGTGTAGATGCAGTGTCCGCTGTGTAGTCGGCGTCTGGTCCGTGCTCTCTTCGATCATCTCTGTAACTCCCGCACACACATTGGAGCAGTGGCGTAACTTCAGGCCTCGGGGACCCCGATGCGAAAGCTCCAACGGGGCCCCCAATTATTGCAAATCTTTAATAATATTAGTATTTTTCTATTGGCCAAAAGGACGTTTGGGGCCCCCCTAGGCTGCAGGGCCCGGGTGCGATCGCAACCCCTGCACCTATTATAGTTACGCCCCTGCATTGGAGTCATAACCCCCCCTTCATTATACACATTATACTCGGAGCCCCGAGGTCTCACCCGGCAGCTGCTGGTCACATACTCCGTCCGGTGCCGCTCCCCGCCTCCGGCCTGGGGCCGCTCATACATGAACTCTGTCCCGCACGGAGACAGGAGGAGCCGCTCCCCGTCCCGGTATTGGACCTGCACCGAGTCATCCCCGTACAGGAGCAGAGCGGCCATCCCGCCTCCCTGGCCACAAACCCGGCACTGCCTTGCTCGGCTCAAACCGCCCGGGCACACCGGACTCCGCCCAACAATCACTGATTGGCCACCGTGCAACCTAGCGAGGCTTCCTCATATTCTGATTGGAGAAGAACGGCGTTGCCATGAGAGACGAGGAAGCCGCCTGAGTGGAGTAGTACACACAGTCACATGACCACATCGGGTGGTTGCAGCACAGGAGCCTATACTGCGCATGCGCACACTTTAGTGACCCTTTTTAGTCTCATCTGTGTCGTAGGTGACTGTTGTCATACCGGTGACAGATACGGATATCCCTCCATGGAGGAGGCTGAGTATGCTAGAGCCGGTCCACAAGATGGCAGAAACATCACACACTCCTGGAGATTCGTCCTATTCACTTCTAGTGAAGCCTTTGTCACATTTTCTGAGTGGTAATCCTGCACTCCAGGTGTCCACAGCTGGATCAGCTCGTCACATAACATCATCCGTTGTTGATGCATTGTAGGCTACTCTTACATTGGTGCAAATCTGCAGGCTCCTCACCAGCGCAGCATTCTGTGTGTGCTGCACTTACCTCACTGCACTCCCTCAGTGACCACCGGTGATCCCTCCTCATCCCCAGAGGCAGGGCCGTATTTGGAGTTCCTGCTGCCCTAGGCACTGACAGCTGTGGTCCCCCGCCCTGTCACAGCTCCTCCCCCCACCCTGTCATGGCTCCTCCCCCACCCTGTCAGCTCCTCCCCCCATCGCAGCCCTCCTCCCCCGTTGCAGCCCCCTCCTCCCGTCACGAACAATCTTCCCCCAGTCGCAGCCATCCCCCCAAGCTTCATATAACTTCTCCCCCCACAGTTCATCATTTAGTACATATAAAAGGTTTGTCCAACCACACTCCAGAGACATACTGGCAGGATGTTTTCATTGTGAGCCCCAATGGGGACAGTGTTCATGATGTATGTAAAGTGCTGTGGAGTTCATAGTGTAATATAAGTGCAAAAAATATTATTCTTACATTATGTCACAATACCAGGATCTGAGGATCTTCTATTTCGAGGTCAGGGGCTCTCTGATGCCATGTTGCTGTCTGTCTCGCTGTCTTCCTCTTTTGACACTGCAGTGCGGTGGACAAGAGAGCATTAACTAGTTAATAACAAGAAGTATGGTGTGTACTAACTGAGCCATAAACCCTCCCATACCATGAAGTATGGAGTGTGTACCAACTGAGCCATAACCCCCCACCATACCATGAAATATGGAGTGTACTAACTGAGCCATAAGCCCTCCCCATACCATGAAGTATTGTGTGTACTAACTGAGCCATACACCCTCCCCATACCATGTCGAGCAGACATTGTAGGGTTACTATATGGATTTTATTATTAGGGTACGGACACACTGGCGTGAAACTCAGATGAGTGCAAAACGTGATTTTATCGCATTGCACTCAGACCAAGGTTATTCAATGTCTGAGAGCAGATTGGCGAGTGTCGGACATTCTTTTTTCATCCAGATTCAGGATAAGAAAAAGTCACAACATGCTGCGACAGTATGTGATTCACGTACAAGACTCGCCAATGCAAGTCTATGGGTCCGACAAAATCACAGACCACACAAGGACATCACACAAACCATCCGAGTCGGACACGTTTTTTTCACGGATACATTATCGAGAACAATGTAAAATGTTTCTGTAAATGATTATACAGTAATAGCTGCTGAGAAAAAAAACAGATTGCACACGGACATCACATGGATGTGATCTGAGAGAAATGTCAGACACTCGCACAGCAGTTGCCAAACAGACCAAAAAACGATGTCACTCGTCCGACTCTCCTGGATGGGAAACGGACCGATTTTAAGGCGGCGGGAGACAGTGTACCACCATGTCCTCAGCTCCGTACTGTGCACAGTTTACCACCATGTCCTCAGCTCCGTGCTGTGCACAGTGTACCCCCATGTCCTCAGCTCCGTGCTCTGTACATTGTACCACCATGTCCTCAGCTCTGTGCTGTGCATAGACAGCGTACCACCATGTCCTCAGCTCCTTGCTGTGCACAGTGTACCACCATGTCCTCAGCTCCGTGCTGTGCACAGTGTACCCCATGTCCTCATCTCCGTGCAGTGCACAGTGTACCCCCATGTCCTCAGCTCTGTGCACAGTGTACCATCATGTCCTCAGCTCTGTGCTCTGCACAGTGTACCACCATGTCCTCAGCTCCGTGCAGTGCACAGTGTACCCCCATGTCCTCAGCTCTGTGCACAGTGTACCATCATGTCCTCAGCTCTGTGCTCTGCACAGTGTACCACCATGTCCTCAGCTCCATGCAGTGCACAGTGTACCCCCATGTCCTCAGCTCTGTGCACAGTGTACCATCATGTCCTCAGCTCCGTGCTGTGCAGTGTACCACCATGTCCTCAGCTCCGTGCTATGCACAGTGTAGCACCATGTCCTCAGCTCCATGCTGTGCACAGTGTAGCACCATGTCCTCAGTTCCGTGCTGTGCACAGTGTAGCACCATGTCCTCAGCTCCATGCTGTGCACAGTGTACCACCATGTCCTCTGCACACCCCCCTCCATGTCCTCTGCACAAACTCCACCATGTCCTCTGCACAAACTCCACCATATCCTCTGCACCCCCCCTGCATGCCGTCTGCACACACTCCACCATGTCCTCTGTACACCCCCCTCCATGTCGTCTGCACACCCCCCATGTCCTCTGAACCCCCACCTCCATGTCCTCTGCACTCCCCCCTCCATGTCCTCTGCACACCCCCCTCCATGTCCTCTGCACAAACTTCACCATGTCCTCTGCACCCCCCTCCATGTCGTCTACACCCCCCCTGCATGCCGTCTGCACACACTCCACCATGTCCTCTGTACACCCCCCTCCATGTCGTCTGCACACCCCCCATGTCCTCCGCACGCCCCCTCCATGTCCTCTGCACTCCCCCCTCCATGTCCTCTGCACTCCCCCTCCATGTCCTCTGCACCCACCCCCATGTACATTGTATAGTCAGTCCAAGCTCCTCCTAATCTGTTGACAATTGTTCTTGCCAGGCAAAATGTGGCTCCGCCCACCTGAGGCACATGTGCATGACGTCACCGCAGGTCCTGTTCCACCCGGCATCTGTACCGCCGGCAGAGCGATGATCCCGCCGCCCGCCCTGCCGCCTGCCATTAATCATGCTGCAGATTGGGGTTTAAGCGGGGAGGTGTGTAAAAAGCACAGCAAGATAACACCACAAAATTGACATGACTTCTTTTTACGAATCCTCTTTTCAACCCAAAACCAGGTCTGTAAAAAGCGCAGCATGTGAATGCCAAATAGTGAAATGCATTGACCTGGCTAGGACAGACGTCACTACATTCCACTGCAATTAGCGGATCTGTACAAAGCAGACTAAAAGCGTAGCGTGTGAACATAGCCCTAGACTGTTGCGTTTTTTTTTAAGTGAATTTGTCACCAGGTTTTTGCAACCTAATCTTACAGCGACAAATGCAGGGCCAGAGCTCCTGATTCCAGTGATGTGTCACTTACAGGGCTGCTCAGTGTAGTTTTGATAAAAATCACTGTATAATCATCTGGAGATCATTATTAACCCCTTAAGGACCGAGTCACTTTGCAGCTTAATGACCGGACCATTTTTTGTAATTCTGACCACTCTCCCTTTATGAGGTAATATCTCTGGAACGCTTCAACGGATCCTAGCGATTATGAGATTGTTTTTTCGTGACATATTGGGCTTCATGTTAGTATTAAATTTAGGTTGATAATTTTTGCGTTTATTTGTGACACACAGGGACCCTCCAAATGCGACATGGTGTCCGCTAACAATTTGAGCTCATTTTCCATTCAAATTGTTAGCGGACACCATGTCGCGTTTGGAGGGTCCCCGTGTGTCTCCACATTGGAGCTCCCCCACAAGTGACCCCATTTTGGAAACTAGACCCCCAAAGGAACGTATCTTTATGCATAGTGAGCACTTTGAACCCACAGGTGCTTCAGAAATTCATCCGTAAAAATGAAAAAGCACTTTTTTTCCACAAATAATTTCTTTTTTCATTATTACGGATCAATTTGTGAAGCATCTGGGGGTTCAAAGTGCTCACTATGCATCTAGATATAATCCTTTGGGGGTCTAGTTTCCAAAATGGGGTCACTTGTGGGGAGCTCCAATGTGGAGACACACAGGGGCTCTCCATACGCAACATGGTGTCCACTAACAATTGGAATTGTTAGCGGACACCTTGTAGGATATGAAGAGCCCCTCTGTGCCTAAACATTGGAGCTCCCCCACAAGTGACTACGTTTTGGAAACTAGACCACCCAAGGAACGTATCTAGATGCATAGTGAGCACTTTGAACCCCCAGGTGCTTCACAAATTGATCCGTAAAAATGAAGAAAAAGAAACTTTTTGTGGAAAAAAACGTGCTTTTTCATTTTTATGGATGAATTTGTGAAGCATCTGGGAGTTCAAAGTGCTCACTATGCATCTAGATACGTTCCTTCGGGGGTCTAGTTTCCAAAATGGGGTCACTTGTGGGGGAGCTCCAATGTTCAGGCACACAGGGAGGGGCTCTCCATACCCGACATGGTTTCCGCTAACAATTGGAGCTAATTTTCTATTGAAATTGTTAGCGGACACCATGTCGCATATGGAGAACCCGTGTGCCACCAGCACAAGGGCAACTGGTAGAGTTGGGGTACAGCACCAGAAAATGCCGCCTCTAATGAATGCGCTATTTTCTTGGGTGGCTGTGGGTTGAAATTTGCAGCGTGGGGGACCCACAACATTTGAGTCTCTCCACGCTGAGGATTCCAGTCAGCCAGCTACCAAGTTGTACATGGCTGGCTACAAATACATAGGCTTTATTTTATTTCTAGATTTAATTCTAGAAAAAAAAAATGATGTGGGGCTCCGCCATATTTTTGGTCCAGCCAGGTACAACTTGGCAGCTACAGACTGCCAGCAACCCCCAGCTGCCTCGTTGTACCTGGCTGCAACCAAAAATACAGCGAAGCCCATTTTTTTTTATTTCTAGAACTAATTCTAGAAAAAAAAATGACGTAGGGCTCCGCCATATTTTTGGTCCAGCCAGGTACAACTTGGCAGCTACAGACTGCCAGCAACCCCCAGCTGCCTCGTTGTACCTGGCTGCAACCAAAAATACAGCGAAGCCCATTTTTTTTATTTCTAGAACTAATTCTAGAAAAAAAAATGACGTAGGGCTCCGCCATATTTTTGGTCCAGCCAGGTACAACTTGGCAGCTACAGACTGCCAGCAACCCCCAGCTGCCTCGTTGTACCTGGCTGCAACCAAAAATACAGCGAAGCCCATTTTTTTTTATTTCTAGAACTAATTCTAGAAAAAAAAATGACGTAGGGCTCCGCCATATTTTTGGTCCAGCCAGGTACAACTTGGCAGCTACAGACTGCCAGCAACCCCCAGCTGCCTCGTTGTACCTGGCTGCAACCAAAAATACAGCGAAGCCCATTTTTTTTATTTCTAGAACTAATTCTAGAAAAAAAAATGACGTAGGGCTCCGCCATATTTTTGGTCCAGCCAGGTACAACTTGGCAGCTACAGACTGCCAGCAACCCCCAGCTGCCTCGTTGTACCTGGCTGCAACCAAAAATACAGCGAAGCCCATTTTTTTTTTTATTTCTAGAACTAATTCTAGAAAAAAAAAGTGACGTAGGGCTCCGCCATATTTTTGGTCCAGCCAGGTACAACTTGGCAGCTACAGACTGCCAGCAACCCCCAGCTGCCTCGTTGTACCTGGCTGCAACCAAAAATACAGCGAAGCCCATTTTTTTTTATTTCTAGAACTAATTCTAGAAAAAAAAAATGACGTAGGGCTCCGCCATATTTTTGGCCCAGCCAGGTACAACTAGGCAGCTGGGGGCTGGAATCCTCAGCATGGAAAGGCCCAAGCGTTCTGGGCCCCCCATGCTGCGAATTGCAGCCCGCAGCCGCTCCAGAAAATGGCGCATTCATTGAAGCGCCATTTTCTGGCGCTGTACCCATGCTCTTCCAGTTGCCCTGGTGCCGGTGGCAAACTGGGTAATAAAGGGGTTAATGCCAGCTTTTTATTGGCAGCTGGCACTAAGCCAGAGATTCATAATATAGGGCCAATGTTAGACCCGCCATTAGGAATCTCTGGTAAATAGTCAGAAAATACACACATAGAAAAATCTTTTTATTTGAAAAAAAAACACAAACAAAATTCGGACTCCATCTTTATTATAAAGATCCGACGTAGTCAACAACGAAGGTCCCACGACGCTCGATCGCCTCCGACGTAGTCCACAACGAAGGTCCCACGACGCTCGATCGCCTCTGCTCAATCCAGAGACTGCAGCAAGGGATCAAGTGTCCTCTTCCTACAGTCTCAGGGGTCAGAGTTATGGTGCACTGTATGACAATGATCAGTTATACAGTGCACCATGACTATGATCCCAGAGACTATAACAAGAGGACACTTGATCCCTTGTTGCACCCATCCATCCACCTATGCACCCATCATCCACGCACGCACATCCATGTACGCACATCCACGTTCGCACATCCACGCATGCACACAACCACGCACGCACATCCACGCATGCACACATCCACGCACGCATGCTGACATCCACGTACATCCACACACACATCCACGCACATCCTCGTAAGCACACATCCACGTACGCACACATCCACGCACGCACATTCACACACGCACATCCACGTACGCACATCCACGCACGCACATCCACGCACGCACATCCACGCACGCACATCCACTCATGCACACAACTACGCACACACATCCACACACGCACATCCACCCATCCACCCACCCATCCACCCATCCATTCAATTCATTCATTCTTTCATTCATTCTTTCATTCGTTCATTCATTCATTCATTCATACTTACCCAGCGATGAGGAGGAGGAGCCCCTGAGAAGAGGAGGAGCCACACCGGACTGCAGAGGAGGCCCGACGGTGCGGGCGGGTGCACCGAGCGTGCAGCCCGCCGGGATAGGTGAGCGGGGCTGGGGACGGAGGACCGGGGCTGGGGACCAGCAGGGAGGAGGAGGGGGCCCTGCAGCTTCGCCAGCAGGCGCATAAGCCCACCGGCAGACAAACTATGTCGGGAGGAGGGCGGGGATGGACAGGACACAGGGTGGGGCTGCACTGGGGACGGGGACAGGACACAGGGGGCTCAGGACACAGGGGGGGCTACAGGACACAGGGGGCTCTGGACACAGGGGCGGGGACAGGACACAGGAGGGGCTGCACAGGGGACGGGGGAAAGGACACAGGGGGCTCAGGACACAGGGGGGGGGGGCTACAGGACACAGGGGGAGCTGGACACAGGGGGCGGGGACAGGACACAGGGTGAGCTGGAGCATCAGCTCATGGCCGGCGGGTGCGGTGCAGCCCGCCAGCAGATAAGTATGATTGGGGAGGAGGGGGGGGTGAAGGGGTTAACAGGGGTGCCCACACCTCTTCCCCTAACCCTTGGCTGTCACTGACAGCTTTTAGATTTGAGCTGTCACTGTTCGTTTAGAAGCAGTGACAGCTCAAAGCCATGACGAGTATACTCGTCATTCGTCGTAAAGGGGTTAAAGCCCGGTCTCACACTTCAATGTGTCGGCGAACCTACCAACGATCCAACTTGACCTACATCACTAGAATGACATTCAATGATCGCTGGTGAGGTGTCACACCTACAGATATCGCGAACGACGCAGCAAGGATTCTGCGACTAGCGAATGAAACTTTGGGCCGTTTGTTCGCCTACGTCCTTCAGTTCTCAATAGGTGAAGTCGTTAACAACATCGTTATCAAGGTGTCACACACACCCATGCTGCAGGTTGAACGAACACTCATCGTTTGGTTTAAGGTCCATTTCACAAACCTCCCATCAACGATCTGCCCAATTATTGTTGATCGTTTGTACATGTCACACTGAACGACGTCGTTAGAATGATTGAAAACCCGTGACGTACTTACGATATCATAGTGTGAGACAGGGCCTCAAGTCTTGGCAAATTCACAAACTGCTAAATCTGCAGCAGAGAAAACACTAATTTTATCACACATAGCTGGAATCAGGGTATCTGTCTCTACATTATGCTGCGCTTTTACTCACCTCGCCACGCTCCGCCGGTGATCTCCAGCGGTGTCCTGTCATCCCTGGAGATTGCACAGTCGCTGCCTCTAGGTCCCTGTGGCCTTGTCATGTGACCGAGTGATCTCACACGGTCACATGGTGCAGTCCCAGGTCCTCCCGCAGGTCCTGCAACCTCAGTATGAGGGAACATTGCTGGAGATTACTGGGGGAGCGCAGTGAGGTGAGTAAAGCACAGGCAACAAGTGCCTAAGAATTGACATTTCCCAGAATGATAACACATCAGAAGTACATAAGATATTCAATAACCAAATGGCTGTACATAGGTGTATTATATACAACTTAGAATCCAGCTGGGCACAATCAGCCCAGGTACATTCAATCCTGGATACATCTATATACATACATGGCTTAATGCATATACAATTCTGATCATAAGTGCTTATTGCACTGCTAGAACCTAGTTACATGCAGCTGGACCCCCTGATGAAGGTGGAGCCGTAACGATCGTAGGGGTCGGGTCAGGGGCACCACTGTCCTGTGGCACATGAGCACTAGAGCACCTTATCATAGGTAATTACAATGGGGCAGTCTGCCAGAATGTTGGTTTAATGCTGGTTACCATGCAGCAGCTGCATGGAACTAGGTTCTAGCAGTGCAATAAGCACTTATGATCAGAATTGTATATGCATTAAGCCATGTATGTATATAGGTGTATCCAGGATTGATTGTACCTGGGCTGATTGTGCCCAGCTGGATTCTAAGTTGTATATAATACACATATGTACAGCCATTTGGTTATTGAATATCTTATGTACTTCTGATGTGTTATCATTCTGGTTGGAACAGCCCTATAAACAATGTGATTCTGTATAAACCCATTGTGCCTCAGTGGTGCAGCCTGCCATACTGCTGCTTGTTCTGTGGTTGAAATCTCTGTTTTTATCTATCATTAAAAATCACTGTTTTTTTGCAATTACATGACGTTTGATCGCGATCATCTGTATCTATATCATGTACATAAGGTGCGATTAGTCATGTCCATGAGGAGAATAGTTTGTTTGGACAATTGTGGCAAGAATATAAACTATTCCTAAATGAAGTTGGTTAACAACTTAATAGGAATCTGTCAGGTCAAAAATCCATATGTAACCGTATGATTTCTAATTCCTCTCCGTAAACTTGCTCTATTCATGTACTTCACAACGTCAAATAAGGAGATTCATTCCATCTGTCAATCACAGTGGGTTCTCTGCTGCTGACTCCCCAAGGAATGAATATTCATGCATCATTACACTGTCCTGGCCTCCTGTGATCTGTATGTTGTGCGACTCATTCATTGAAGACAGAGGAGAATGGAGAGTAGAGGAGGTGTGTGATCTTAGCAGATCTGATCTCAGCAGAAGCAGCTTTGAGAACTTTATTGCATGTGTGTATTGTGTGCTGTCTGAGATATTGCTTTGTGTTTATATGAACATTTGATCATTTGCTCAGCAGATACACACATTACATGACTGCAGGAAAACCAATGTTCATATAAACAGAAATCTTTTACAGATAGCACAGACTGTAGCGATGTTACCCAGCAGCCTGCAGAAGCCCAATAGATTTAAGGAGGGACAGATAACAGCTTGGAAAGGCATGGATATTTAACCACTTCCCGACCTTTAACGTTGTACAACATGAAAGTCGGTGCCTTCCCGACCTGTGACGTTGTACAACGTCATGACATGGCGATGCCACAGTAACCACAATCAGGCCCCGATTTTCAGTGATTCTTATCACTGAATACTGGGGCTTCAAGTCGGGGGTGCATTCCCCACACCGTCCCCCACAATTGCTGCGATTGGCTGCGATTGAACTGCCAATCACAGTGATTCTCTGTCTCCAACTATGGAAGGGGCTGTCATAGCCCCTACCATAGGCTGGAGCCCTGGAGGGGTGGGTATAGCCCCCCTTCACGCTGATGGGGAGTGCCCAGCCGTCGCCTACTTGTGCCTGCTACTTCTCTGCAGCAGATGTCCCTGTATGGAAATCGGACTGCAGAGAAGAATCTAACAGTGGGGACAGCGATCCGCTATGTGATCTCTATGCCCCACTGTCAGATCATTCTCTGTAGCTAGATCTCTATGCATGCAAATCGGGCTGCAGTGAAGCGATCTAACAGCTGGGCAGAGCAGATCGCTATGCCCAGGTGTCAGATCGCTTCTCTGCAGCCCGATAATCATGCAGGGACACCGGGCTGCAAAGAAGCAGCGGGCGCAAGTAGACGGTGGTGCCCTGCACCGCCACAATGCTGCATGCACTCAGTCTCCCTTTAAATGCTGTCATCTTACGATGACAGCACTTCAAGGGTCCGGGGAGAGGGAGTGCAGGGTCACTTATCTCTCCTCAGTGGTGATCGGCAATGAGCCAATCACCATGGCAACGTCGGGTCAATTGATCGAAGCCTCAGAAATCAAGTGATCTCTGAGACTTGGATTTTTCACAGTGATGGTGCACTGTATGGCAATGATTTGCCATACAGTGCACCATCACCGTGACCCCACAGACTACAACAAGAGGACACTTGATCCCTTGTTGCAGTCTCTGGGGTCAGTGATTGTGCATTGTATGGCAATAATCTGCCATACAGTGCACCATCAATTACGCCAGAGACTACAAGGGATCAAGTGTTTTCTTATTATATTTGGGGGGTCACGGTGATGATGCACTGTATGACAGATCATTGCCGTACAGTGCACCATCACTGACACCAGAGACTACAATAGGTTGTAGTCTGGGGTCATAGTGATGGTGCACTGTACGGCAATGATCTGCCATACACTGCACTATCACCGTGATCCCAGAGACTACAACAATGGATCAAGTGTCATTTTGTAGTCTCTGGTGTCAGTGATGGTGCACTGTATGGCAATAATCTACTCCCCCCTCATCTCCTCTTCGCACAACCGCATACATGATTTCTCCCGTGCTTCACCCAGACTCTGGAACTCACTGCCCCAACACATCAGACATTCTCCTACCCTGGGAACTTTCAAAAGAAGCCTGAAGACCCACCTGTTCCGCCAAGCCTACCACCTGCAATAAGACCCGGTCCACCACACCGCCTCACGACTGGAACTTCCCCCTCCCACTGTACCCCCACCCGCCCCTTGATTCTGTACAACTGAATTGTCAACATTTATTGTTACTTGTATTGTTACTATGTTACTTGTCCTAGTCTGCCCTTTTTAACATGTAAAGCGCCATGGAATATAATGGCGCTATATAAATTAATAATAATAATAATAATAATAATAATAATAATAGAGTGCATCATCATCGTGACCCCAGAGACTACAACAAGAAGACACTTGATCCCTTGTTGTAGTCTCTGGTGTCAGTGATGGGGCCCTGTATGACAATGATCTTCCATACTGTGCACCATCACTATGACACCAGAGACTGAAACAAGAGAACACTTGATTCCTTGTTGCAGTCTCTGGGGTCACGGTGATGATGCACTCTATGGCAGATCATTGCCATACCAGTGCACAATCACTGACACCAGAGGCTACAACAAGGGATCAAGTGTCCTCATGTTGCAGTCTCTGGTGTCATAGTGATGGTGTACTGTATGCCAATAATCTGCCATACAATGCACCATCCCTGACACCAGAGATTGCAACATGAGGACACTTGATCCCTTGCGCAGAGTCTGGAAGTCCAAATTTTGTGGGTTTTTTTTTCTAATAAAAAGATTTTTCTCTGTGTGGTATATTTTTTTTTTATACTATTTACTAAAGATTCCCAATGGCCGGGCCTAACATTGGCCTGACATTATGAATCTCGGGCTTAGTACCAGCTGCCAATAAAAAGGGGATTTTGTGTACTCACCATAAAATCCTTTTCTCTTAGCCTCTAATTTGGGGACACGAGACCATGGGTGTTATGCTGCTGTCCACTAGGAGGCGAAACTAGGCAGAATCTGCAAAAGAGTTAAGTGGCCCCTCCTCTGCAGTATACACCCCTGGAGCAGGCATTGCCTCACCAGTTTTGTGCTAAAGCAGTAGGAGAGTTAACAGATAATAACAGTAAAACAGGGCCTGTAACCATGCAGGCAACCTGTGTAAACAGATATAGCTAACAAGGTAATAACAGTGTAACAGGGCCTGAAACTAAACAGGCACGTGTGTAAACTGGTAAGAGTTAGCAAAGTAATATTAGTACAAGGCCTGTAACTAAGCAGGCACATGTGCAAACCATGAAGAGTCAACGGAGCAATAATTGTATAACAAGGCCTGTAACCAAACAGGCTCACAGTACTACAAGGCCTGTAACCAAACAGGCACAAGTTTAAACATTCAACAGTTAACAGAGTGATAATAGGCAAACATGTGTAAACATGTTAACCATGTAACAGATGAGAAGCTATGCAAGAACTGTAGAAAGGCCCACAAGGGCAATAGGGTGGGTGCTGTGTTCCCCAATTAGAGGCTAAGAGAAAAGGATTTTACAGTGAGTACACAAAAATCCCCTTTTCTCCTTCGTCTCATTGGGGGACACAGGACCATGGGACGTTCCAAAGCTGTCCCTGGGTGGGAAAAACCAATGGAACCAGTAACGCTGAGCATGGTCAGTGAAGAACTATGCACCAACAGGCGGGCTGCTGTCGCCTGGAGGATGCGTCTACCCAGACCTGCTTTTGCCGAGGACTGAGTGCAAGTGCTGTAGTGGCTCAAGTATGTGTGTAGGCTGACCATTTGGCTGCCTACACTCTGGTTGCGTTGACACCTGGTGTCGAACGGCCCAGGAGCCCCCCCCGGCCATAGTAGGATATGCCGGGACACTGCCGGAAGGGATGAGTTTTTTGATGGTATAAGCGTCTTGGATGGTTAGACGAATCCACCTGGTTAGAGGAGCCTTAGAGGCTGACGTGTTTACTGTGTCGGATACCTAGATGCGTAGGGCCCTGACAAGGTCCTGCATATGTAGGTCCTTCACGACCGGATCAACTGGAGTCGGCGCAGCGATGACAGAGAGATGTCTTAGGAGTATACCGCCTTAGAAGAAAGATGGAACCAGCCATAGGGCAAGCTTGTCCAGGTGGAAGACCAGAAAAGATGGTTTACATGAGAGCGCTGTAAGTACTGATAGTTCTGCAGAGAAAAGTAATTGCCACTGAAAACTACTGCTGTTTGGATGAGATTGCGAAGGATAATATCCCATAGAGGCTCACAAGGTGATTCTTGCAGGGCCGTGAGGACGAGGTTCAGGTCCCACAGGTGTAGTCCTGTTGTCTGGAGACCTTAAATGGCAGATCCTTCAAAGGAAGGATTTTCGTAGAAGTCTGGTGGCAAGACGTTTTTGGAAGAAGGTGAAATGGGCTGAAACCTGCTGTGAGAGACCCCCTAAGGACAGACCTGAGTCTAGGTCTGAGTAGAAAAAACGGAGAGTTCTTGGTATAAAATAGGGCCAAGGGGAATGACCTCTAGAGGTGACCCAAGTAAATAGAAAAAAAAACCGATTACATGTGTGATGGTATATTGTCGATAAGGCTGGTTTCCTTGCTGTGACTATGGTCGCTACAATACCCTGGAAAAAACCCTTGGGTTAAATTCCAGGTCTCAAGGGCTACGCCATTAATTTCAGAGTTGAGGAATTCTGAGGGAGAACTGTCCCTGAGAGAGGAGGTCTGGACTGTCGGTCAGTCGTCCTGGTACTGCTGGTATGAGTTGGACGAAATCTGCATCCAAGCGCATTTGGCCAGTCTGAGACTACAAGGATGAATGATACGGCGACATTCCGCACTATCCTGGTATTGGGGAAGGAATATAGAGGAGACGGATACAGGTCCAGTCTTGGACTAGTGCATCTGTCCTGTTGACTGCGGGTCCTAGGACCTGGTCAGGAATATGGAACGTTGGCTTTAAGGCGTGATGCCATCAGGTCCCCATCTGTAGTTTCCTGGCACTGGCAGCCTTGACAGAGGACATATGGAGGAAGGGACAGATTCCCTGAGTCCATCCCTTGGCGGGTTAGGGAAAACTGCTTCCCAGATGTGTACACGTGGTATGAGAACAGCTGACAGTACAGTGTTCAAGGATTCCACCCGGTGATGGATGTGCGAAACGTCTGACATTGCTTGGGAGACTGCGGGTACACCCTGGTGGTTGACACATGCCACGGCATTGGCATTGTCTGGCTGTATCCTGACATGTCCGACTGCCAGACGGTGACTGAATGATTTCAGTGCTATAAATACTGCCCGAATCTTCGTAGATTGAGGGGCATCTTCGGATCTAGGCGAGACTACAGCCATGTGCATTGTGATGGGGGCACATCACACCACATCCTGTTCTCGTGCCAAGCCTGAGCACGGATAATTGAAAAGGCCGGAGATGCGGGTAAGCCAATGGAACTGCTGCCACTATCCTGTGTAGGACTTTCATGGCAGTTGTGAAAAATTGAGGAGACCGCTAAAGGAGACTGCGGATTCCCAGACGAAGAAGCTGGGGAAATTTGACTAGAGCTGTGGATGTGTTGCAGCTAAAGGCCGCTGTTTTCATCCAATGCTGTGTGTCCAATATGGCTGAGACTCCATATGTGATGCTGCAGCATGTAGTCATCAGGCGTACGCAGCGGAGCTGGGACTCTTGGGAGTGTGTGTGCTGTGCTGCAGCATGTGCCTTGTAATTGTGGTAGACTTGTGTAGGTTAATCCGCCAACCGAGTCTTGTTAACGTGCCCAGTGAAAGTGACACTGTGTTCGCAGTCCCTGAAAGTAATGCATTGAGGAATAAGTCGTCCAGACATGGGAGACTCCTGGAATGCAGTATAGACATGGCTAACCTCAGGCTGGGGAAAACTTTGTATTCTCTTTTGACTCCTGAGTCGAGAAGGGACTGACTGCGTGGAAGAAGTTTCGGGCCACAGCCAAACAGGGGATTGGAGGGACCATCCATTGGGTTCATGCGGTCAGGAGTCTGCGAGGTCCTGCTTCGAAGTGGGCTGTGCAGAGTGTTTGCGCATGTCATCTCAACCAAAGAACTTAATATAGGTGCAGTGAGATTGGCAGCTGAGCCTGTGTTCCACGCTCTGCGACTCAGAGTTTTGTTTTTGTAGTCTGGGGAGGGAGGCAAGGTAGGCCTTGTGCAGTCGCAACTTCAACCAGAGTCCCCAACAGTGGGGAGTCGAGGAAGGAGTATGGCCTATAGCAATTGCGGCTACAGGCCAGCGCCCCCAACAGTGGATGGAGTATGCTATGGGTCGTATGTTCCAGAGACCCTTAGCTGAATTACCCGTGCAGCTGCGGATCACAGTGTTTCAGCTTGTGTCTTGTGAGACATGGCTGTCATCACCGTCAACCAGAACTCCAGTTGTGGGGTCTGGAGAGGATTGGCAAACAGTCCTGGGACGCCTTACAGTTGTCAGGTAATTGTAGGTTACATCAGATTCGACTGGGCTCTCCAACAGTGGGGGCCGAGGAAGGAACCGGTCAGTTTAACACGTAGTAAGTCCACCACAACCTAGGTGTGCCAACTGTGTGGGAACCCGGGAAGGGGTATGTTGGCCAAGTATTTGAGACGTTTGAATATCAACTGGGCTCCGCCAACGTTGGGGGAGCTGAGGAAAAAGACATGTCAGTGTCTCACTTCAACCTAGCTCCCCCAGGGTAAAGCCATAAGGTTGGATAGGTGTACCAACAGGTACCTGCATCTGGCACGGTGGTAGGAAAAACATAATATGTGCGGTGGCCCGTGCGCTGGACAGAGAGACTTTGCCTGTACCGCTCCGGGGATTAGGGATGTGTATGGCATTGGGATTCAGGGACGTTTATTGTTACTGCAGGAAAAGCCAGTGCTGGACAACATGACGTGTTGCACTGCCCTGCGTAGTATCACGATGTTCCTTGCATGGTGTGCAGAGGAAGGAGGGCGAGCTGCAGCAGGATATATCACTGCCGGTTGTCCTTCATTTGCTATTGGGGACTGTAGCACAGCGAAGCTGTACTGATTGTATTCTCCGGAGTCCCTGTGTGCCCTGCATAGCAGATGCTGTGACATTGAAGTGACTGTAATGGCTGCGGAGTGATTCTCCTTCAGGAAGGATCCCTAAATCCCTATCACCTCCTACTGGAAGGATAGGGGCAAAAGGATTACGCAGCGGTGCCAAGAAGGGTGTTCGCTGGCCTCTGCCACCCCAGTGTGTGCTCCGGCAGGCATTCTGTCTGTCAACGTGCCCCCACATGCGCACACGCTGCGGTGGCAAGGTGTCTGCTGACTGCTGGCACCTTAGTGTCTGCCCCAGCAGACCTTCCGCCTGGCACTGTGCCCCCTGAATTGCAAGCCCTGTGGTGTTAAGCAGGTGTCTGCAGGCTTCTGCACATTAGTGTGTGCCTTAGAAGACCCTCCGCCTGGCAGCGTGCCCCCACATGTGCAAGCGCTGCCCACTTTAGGCTGGTCAAGTTTGGCAAGCCTGTGACCACACATATGTAAGCGCTGTTTGCCGCTGCTATACAGCGGCGTCTGCGCTGAGAAACTGTAATGGCGGTAGGGCGAGGAGAAGGGGGGGGAGCCGCAAAAAGACGCAACGAGAAATGTTGAAAGGCGCCTTTTTAGCCTTGTCCTGCCTCCCGTGCTGATGCCGTGGAGACTCCGACGTCAGGCGGGCAAGAGCCGGATGATGTGGCAGCTAGGCCAAAGACGGGGGCCTTGCGTGAATCACAGGCCCAGGAACGGCGGAGGCCCGGCCAGAAACAGTGATGGCTTCACCGGAGGCTGCGCCCACGATAGGCTAGGCGAGGGCCCCTTGTAAGGGCTTGTATAGGGGCATTGTGGCTGCTGAGGGTCTGGTGGCTGCATGCCTTATCCTGCTTCTGCAACAGCGTTGGATATGCAGGCATGTGTCTGCTGTCCACCCTGTGTCGGCCCCATTAGGAGCACGCAGCAGAGTTGGTGCTCCTGAAGTGTCCTGCAGCATTGAGATGTGCTGCAGCATTTTGGCCTTGGGAAGTACGCAGTTGAGCTGGCTCTTCTGAAGTGTGCTGCAGCATTGAGATGTGCTGCAGCATTTTGGTCTTGGGAAGCACGCAGCACAGGTGGGTCTTCTGGGGTAGACGTCTCGCGGTGTGCTGCAGCGTCTTGCAGTGCAGCTATGTGCTGCTGCTCGCCATACCTTGCGGCATCTCGACCCAAGAGCCCCAAAGGGGGAATTAGGGAGGGATACTGCCGTCCACCTTCAGAGGTCACTTGTGTAGCTTCGACTTCGACCAAGGGTCCCCAAAAGTGGGGAAATGGGGAAGGAAGGACATTATCTTGACTTCAACCAGGCACCACCAACAGTGCAGGGCCGAGGAAGGAGCGGCATGTGAGGGGAAAAAGTCGACCTCAACCAGGTGCCTCTAACAGTGGGGGGCCGAGGAGGGACCATGCCAGGAGTCTCGTCAGAGACCCACTTTTCTTCTTCTTGAAGTAAAAAATTCAAAATGTGAAAATTTTTAGGAGCAATAAAATTTGTGTGAGCCTCCTAACGACACTAAGCAAAAACTGGTGAGGCAATGCCTGCTCCAGGAGTGTATACTGCAGAGGAGGAGAGCCATTTAACTCTTTTGCAGATTCTTCCTAGTGTTGCCTCCTAATGGACAGCAGCACAGCACCCATGATCCTGTGTCGTGGCCCCCCCCCCCCCCCCCCCAATGAGGAGAAGGAGAAAAAGCTGGCATTAACCCCTTTATTACCCACTTTGCCACCGGCACCAGGGCAACTGGAAAAGTCTGAGTACAGTGCCAGGAAATAGCGCTTCGAATAATGCGCCATTTTTTGGGGTGGCTGCAGGCTGCAATTCGCAGCATGAGCAGCCCAAAACACTTGGGCCTCTCCATGCTGAGGATTCCAGCCCCGGCTGCCTAGCTGTACCTGGCTGGACCAAAAATATGGCGGAGCCCCACATCATTTTTTTTTTCTTAAATTAGTTTTATAAAAAAATTAAAAAAATAATGTTGGGTTGCACTGTATTTTTGGTTGCCAGCCAGGTACGAGGATGCAGCTGGGGGATGGTGGCAGTTCCTAGCTGACAAGTTGTTCCTGTCTGGCAAACAAAAACATGGCGAAGTCCCCGTCTTTTTTTTTTTTTTTTTTTTTTAATTTAAATAAAACATTTTAAATAAAAAAAACAACATGGAGTTTAATCATATTTTTGGTTGCCAGCCAGGTACAACTTGGCAGCTGGGGGGCTGGAATCCTCAGCATGGAGAGAGCCAAATGTTTGGGTCTCCCACGCTGCGAATTGCAACCCACAGCCACCCCAGAAAATAGCGCATTCCTGGGAGGTGCCATTTTCTGCTGCTGTACCCCCGACCCAGTTGCCCTGGTGCTGGTGGCAAACTGGGTGATAAAGGGGTTAATGCCAGCTTTGTATTGGCAACTAGCAGTAAGCCCGAGATTCATAATGTTGGGCCAATGTTAGACCCAGCCATTAGGAATTTCTAGTAAATAATATACAACACTCAGAAAAATAATTTTATTAGAACAAAAAACAAACATCTCAACTCCATCTTTATTACTCCCACATAATCCTCCATGATCCTTCATCCAGAGTCTGCAGGGAGAGAACAAGCGTCCTCTCCCTGCAGAGTCTGCAATCACACTGACCGCAGGGACTCATTGCGTGACGTCACCAGCGGCAGTCAGAAACTGACACAGGGGAGTGGTGATGTCACTCGCTGAATAACCAGGGCTCCCCATGGCACTGAACTCAAAATGTTGTCACCTGTGGGGGGTTTCCACTGTTTAGGCACATCAGGGGCTGTCCAAACAGAACATGACACCCACAGACCATGCCATCAAAATCTGTGTTCCAAAATGTCACTCCCTCCCTTCAGAGCCCTGCCGTTCACCCAAACAGTGGTTTTCAGCCACATATGAGGTATCTGTGTACTCAGGAGAAATTGCCCAACAAATTTTAGAATTTTTTTTGTGCTTTTACCTTTATGAAAATGCAATAATTGAGGCTGAAATAACATTTTTGTTGGAAAAATTTAAATGTTCATTTTTTCCTTCCACATTGCTTTAGCTACTGTAAAGCACCTGAAGGGTTAATAATCTTCTTGAATGTAGTTTTGAGTAGCTTGAGGGGTGCAGCTTTTGGAATGGGGTCACTTTTGGGTGTTTTCTATCATGTACACCCCCCTCAAAGGGACTTCATATGTGATGTGGTCACTAAAAAAATTAGTTTTGTAAATTTTGCTGGAAAAATTAGAAATTGCTGATGAACTTTGAACCCTTATAACTTCCTAACAATTTTTTTCCCAAAATTGTGCTGATGTAAAGTAGACATGTGGGAAATGTTATTTATTAACTATTTTGGGTCACATAACTCTCTGGTTCAACAGAATAAAAATAAAAAATGTGAAAATTGCAAAATTTTCAATTTTTTTCACAAAAACAAAAATTATCTACCTAAATTTACCACTAACATGAAGCCCAATATGTCACGAAAAAACAATCTCAGAATCGCTAGGATCCGTTGAGGCGTTCCAGAGCTATTACCTCATAAAGAGACAAAAAAATGGCATGGTCAGCAAGGTCAAAACAGGATGGGTCATGAAGGGGTTAAAGTGCAACTGTCACCCCCTTTGGGTGTTCTAAACTGTGCCCATCAGCTGTAACATGATGTAATTGGGGTTCCTCTATGTGCCCAGACGTGCCTCTGTATACCTCAGAAATACACTTTTATTCTCTCCCGCACTGTACGGTAATTGGCGTTGAAAAGGTACGGGGGAGGGGGGGGAGGAGGGGTCAGCTCTCTGTGCTCCTCGCCACCCCCTGCCCGGAATACCGCCCTGCTCTTTTTAAATTGCCGCCCTTCCTGTGTATGGCCGTTAATATACAGGCACTACTCTCACGCCTGCACAGTGGAGTGGGACACCGACCTCCATTGAAGACGCACAGTGCCCAAAGTCTTGCGCCTGTGCAGTGGATTCCCCTGACACTTTAGGCACTGCGTCTTCAATGGCTTCAAGTTAGTGCAGGAACCCAGTAAATGGCTATGGGCAAATATAGAAATGCCTGTTTTATAGGCTGTTGTGTATTTCCTTAGCAGTAATGCATGTCTATAGCCTTATAGTCATGGTTTGCATGCTTTAGCATTTCATAGTGCAGCTGTCTATAACTGCACAGAAGCCGCCATCGTAACGAACCCAGTAATGACGGCGGCTTGTTGGTTTTGCTGAGCGGACACTGCCTTTATGTTCATATCTACGTCCCTGAAATAAAATACACAATTTCTTTCCAAGTCCATTGCCAGAGCGCTGGATATTGTCCTTTTTTGCTTATTACCCATAAGCTCATGTGATCGTGCACCTGGATCAGGAGTGAATTGCAGGACCCGTGAGCTGAACTTGTGCTTCAATCTAAAAACACACACCGACCAAAATAAAAACAGGTGGGAATAGAAATGTGAAAAGATGATGACCAAAATTGTTCTTTTCTTTGATAGACACACTGAAATGGCTTTTCAACTAATTTTGTTTTTTTCTTAAAGGGAACCTGTCCGGTCCTCTGGGCACACAGAGCCATGAGCCATTCTGCGTCTATATCCTCTGCCCAACAGTCTCTTCATTTATTTGCATACATAAACAGATCTTTTAAAAGAAAAAAAATCATTTCGAAAGGCCGTTTATGAGATTCTAGTTAGGGCTTTGACTAGTCGAGGGGGTGTTGGTTCCTTGACTAGTCGGTCCCCATAGCATGCTATGTGGGTGATAACAAGCTTTACAAAAGCCGCCATCTGCGCTATACAAAGCAGCGCATGCATGCAGCATTTTAAAGCTCAGCATTGAGCAGGTGTTTGCATCCTTCAGAGCGGCTCACTGCACATAATCAGAAATCGCCACACTTATGGTCATGTGCACAAGTCTGAAGCCGCGTGTATGGCACTCATGACTGGTGGTGCGCATGAGCCAAAGTAGTGCGCATGAGCCAAAGTAGTGCGTATGAGCCAAAGTAGTGCGCATGAGCAGAAGATATCCAATCATGTGCAGTGAGTCGCTCTGAATGATGCATACCCCTAGCGTCACATGCGTTTAATGCTGAGGGGTACAAAGCCATGCATGCGCAGGTTTGTATAGCAGTGCCGAAGACGCTGGCTATGTAAAGCATGTTATTGCCAACAGGGGTGTGAAAACATGCTAAGTGTGCCAACTCGTCGGAGAACTAACACCCGCTCGAATAGTTAAAGCTCTAATCAGGATCTCATAATCTTTAGAATTACTTTTTCTAAAGATCTGTTTGTTGATGCTTCTACATAGAGGAACTGTTAGGGTGTATAATCACGATCAGGATATGCAGCATTTTGGACGCAGTGTCCACTTTGCTGTGTTGTACAGTAGCAGCATAGTGGATGAGATTTGTAGAAATTCCATGCCCACTATGCTTCTCCAAACCGCAGAGTTATTTCATCTGCGGTGGGGGTTGCTGCGCACCAGCGAGTGATTGCAGGGAAAAGCCATTCTGCACTGAAAGCAGATAGTGAGTACAGGGGGGCTGCTTCTCCCTGCGCTCACCTGCGGGATCCCTCAGGTCCCGAGGAGCTGCGTTCAACCCAAAGTGCCTCTGGACCTTATGCACACACCCTTAGGCAGTGAACATAGATATAGGCACAGAAAGGCTCATTGTTATGGGGACACAGAGGACCTGACAGGTTCCTTTTGACCTTGGCGTGCCACTATATGTAAACCCTACAGCACCGCTCCCCTCCCTCCCTGTGCAATGTGTGGTGCCCCTGCACACAATGCCTGTACTGCAGCCATACTTGTGAATGTGAATTATAGGAACCGGAAGGGATAGTGTGTTACATGCATCTTCCCGTGCAATTGACTTTTTTTTCCCACTGTTAAAGAAAAAAAAAAAAAAAAAAAGATTCATTAATTCAACTCCACATTACAGCGAGACAAGGTAATAATGTAAAATCTTTTATTTACTATATTTATACAAGATCGAACCCAGAAAAAAAAAAATAGATAAATAAGACACAACAATGAATGTACAAAACAAGATAAGTGCTTCTACAGAATCCAGGCGGCACATGTACGGACTATACCAGGGTAGACAGTCTCTGCCTATAGTAAAGTAAGGTTCATAGTGTGACCGAAAAAAAAATAAAAAAAAAAAAAACAAACGCTACCCACCCCCTCCCCCCAAAAGGAAAATAAAATGCTGAACCATCAACTTTTAAAGTTCAAGAATAACATCTAGGAGTGCAAGTTTATCATCAATCTGGAGACTTGTTTATCAGTGGAAATTTGATGGAGGCCTCGAAACACTGGAGCTCGAAACGCTGCGTTAGGCTGTGTGTGCACAGAGGTTTACAGGATTTTCTGTAGCAGAAACTCACAACCCAAAAACCTTAATGTCGGCTTCACATTTTTGTTGTTAAGTTTCTGATTCTAGTTACATAATCTGCAAATGATCACAACCTTCTCTGGATATGCAGGATTACTATATATATATATATATATATATATATATATATATATATATATATATATATATATATATATATATATATATATATATATATATATATATATATATATATATATATATATATATATATATATGAGAAAAAATGTACAAGATGTTAGAGAAAAAAAATAAAACGCAGTAAAACATACTTGAAACTCAATTGTTTTGCAAGCAATTAGCATAACCGAAAGAGCACAAGTAGGAAAAGGTGTGTAAATTAATAATAAAATGCAACTTTATTAAAAAAAATAATAATTTTAAAATATTATCCATGACCAAAAATAATTCTGAGGGAAGACTAAACCAGAAGCCCCTTACTTAAGTCCAGTCTGTTGGATTTCTTTTAAATTATTGCAGAGAATGTGTTCTAGGAGCCCCTAGAACATGACAGGTCAGCTGTCGAAACGCGCGTTGGGGGAGGACGTAGTCCCAACATAACTAGGATAGAGACTTGCATTACCCATGTGCAATCCCTGCTGGGACAGATTAGCAAATGCCAAACACAAAGCACATGACACTGGCAGCACTGTTTGTGCGCCCCCAACGCGTGTTTCGACAGCTGAGCCGTCTACTTCGAGGGGCTCCTAGAACACAAGGCACTCAACACAGACAGCGCTATTTGATCACTGATCACCCACGTGCTTTGACAGCTAAGCGCATGCCATTTTTTCTTTTTTACCAGCAGCGCTGCCCAATTACTGGTTACCAGTACGCCGCATCATATAGGCAAGTGGGAGCACTTATCATATACCATGGCGTGATCTTACAATAGCCGCTACCCTATTGTTGTTAATTAGCACATTGCCTCAAAAGTCAATATTATTTAACATAAGGGCAACCTGGTATTAAAATAAAAGGAATACTAAGAATTTAAGACCACCCTTCCAATTTATTGCTGCCATTCTCTGCAATAATACATTAAAATATATTCAAGACTGAAGTTGAATGGGAGTTTCCAGCCTACTCTTTTAGCGCCACTCCATTAAATATAAAGTCTTGTCCTTGCTAGTGATGAGTGAGCACTATCATGCTTGAGTGCTCAGTATTCATAATGATTTTCGGGCTCAACTTGTGTACAGAGTATAATGGAAGTCAATCGGGAACTCCAGCATTTTTTTGGATGATCTTCTGGAAAAATGCTTATATTTCCCATTGACTTCCACTATAACCGGTACACGAGTTGAGCATCTTACTACTTGTTATCCGAGCATGATAGCGCTCACTCATCACTAGTCCCTACCCTATAGGGTCTAATTTTTTTTTTCTCAACAAGAATAGCACCACTAGTGCCCAAAGGTTGGGTCTGGAGCAGCAGGGCAGCCCCTCTCACTTGTGGTGTTACTTGAAGTTTGTGAGCTACAATGCAAAATTTCAAACAGGGCCCTCAGCTATCACAGCTCTTTAAAAGTAGGGACTTTTTGGCCTCCCTACGCTCTGGGTGCTCTGCAAGCTCTAAGGCAAAGCTCCACATGGTGACCTTAGTAGCCTGGATATGCCACGTTTGGTAATTATTAGTGTAAGGCCGGGGTCCCACTTGCGAGAGACTCGCATCATCCGGCACAGCCGCCAGCTCTCCGGACAAGGACAAGCCGCACAGGAATAAATGCAGCTGCACACTCCTTGTCGGGAGAGCTGGCAGCCGTGCCGGGGCATGCAATGTGACACGTGCAAGTTTCTCGCATGTAGGAGCCCTGTCTTAGGCTACTTTCACATTACGATTTTGAGGGAGCCGATGCTGTCCGATATAAATCGGACAGCATCGGCTCCCTTCTGATGCCTGGAATCGGGTGCCAAATAGGCACCCGATTCCGACATAAAATCGCTCCCTGCGGGGTGAAAAAAAAAAAAAAAAGTTTATTCTCACCTCCCCCCGAGCCCCCGCCGTCTTCCGCCATCTTCATTGAGGCTCCCGGTGGCTTCCGCAGGCTGCCGGTGTCAGCAGAGGGCTTCCTCTGCCTTATAGGACCTGCGGTGATGTCACAGTCACGTGACCGCGGGTTCACCATGGTAACCCGCGGTCACATGACTGTGACATCACCGCAGGTCCTATAAGGCAGAGGAAGCCCTCTGCTGACACCGGCAGCCTGCGGAAGCCACCGGGAGCCTCAAAGAAGATGGCGGAAGACGGCGGGGGCTCGGGGGGAGGTGAGAATAAACTTTTTTTTTTTTTTTTTAACCCTTATGCTCCTAGTTAGGAGCAGTTTTACTGTACTGAGCATGCTCTGATGTCTCCTCGGACCCTTCTCCATAGGGCCCCATGTTATAGGGATCGGACCTAATCGGATGTGCACTAAATGCCAGATCCGAATCTGTCAGATTTTATTTTCGGTGCAAAAATCGGAGCAAGCTCCGATTTTTGCACCGATAATAAAATCGGACAGAATCGGATCGGACCAAATCGGATGGCATTTAGTGCACATCCGATTCGGTCCGATGCCCATAGGGATGCATGGGGTCCAAATTCGGATCCGATGCTCTCCGATTTTCATCGGACAGCATCGGATTTAGAAAAATCGTTATGTGAAAGCAGCCTTAAGCTGTAACTGGCTGCACACATTGTGTTACATTATCAAGCCCTCTGTGGGCTTTCTGCAGCTGGGCCAAGACATGTGCTTACCGCCTTCAGCTAGAGTCAGGGATGAGCTCACTATATTTGGTTTCCAGTCTTCCTTAAAATAAGCGTACACTATAAAACTAGGTGTAAGTACATGTGCCTGTGAAGGACGGATTTTTCTATACAAGGCAAATTTTATGATTATGGGGTGTTACAAGTTTAGGGAAAAACAAATATAAAACATAATGTTTGAATATTTAAGCTTTTTACAGTTTTCAGCTTCCCTTTCAATTTCTCGCAGATCTTTACCTGCCGTCGTTCAGTTTACATTCAATGAGTAAAATCTGTCCTGGTGAAGTGATGGACACATGGGTGTAAGGCTCGGCATAAGACACATCTCTGACAGCTGTACTATAATGGCACCTCTGTCCATCCCGTGACCAGGGCACACTTTCTATCATACAATGCTTTATCTGCTGATATAAAGCCCCTGTGGAAGGGGATGTCCAGTGAAAGCAAGTCACCACCTATTCACAGGATAGGTGATACGTTATTGAAGGATTAGGATCTAACTGCTAGGATCAGCACTGATGGGCAGAGATATGGAGCGGGAATGTTGGAGTGCTACACGTGTGTCCGTCTGGAGAAGGGAGGTCACTGGTGCCTAAGGGAGTGGGTGGCCGTATTGCTATACACTCAATCATCTCACAGTCTGCAAAGATTATATCTTATTCTGTGAGGGTATCTTGTTTCAGTCATTTCTGAAGGACCTGTCAGTTCCCCTGACATTACCAATCGAGTGCAACCAGTTGCAAACTGACCCCGTCCAATCAGTGACAGCACCCCTTCACAAGAGGAATGGAAACACCTAGTTGTTGGTTGTTTCTAAGAGATATAACATCGGGATGGCACAGTGTACAGCTCTATGTTCATTCCATGGAGACTATACTAAATCAGCCATGTACGGACAGGCGACAGGTCCAAAAGATACAAGCTCTGGACACCTCCGAGCAGTGGAAACTAAACATTTACAACTGGTTTGGATTAAACATTCTCAAATGAATTGTCTCCGGCAGCTTTCACACATTAATATACAACACAAGCTGCTTTTGGCTGTTCTTTGCTCATTCCCTTCATCTGAAAGCAAATGTAATAAATTATAATTCAAATCTTATTTAATATGAGTTCAGGAGAAGAAAAAGACTGTAAACTGATCTGTGTGATGGAGCGAGCACAGAGCAGCGTCACGCAGCTTGCACTGTAATGTAATACAAGGTTAGCAGAAGACAAGAAGCACAACATTAACCCAAACCTACTGTAAACATTTTAATCAAACTACAGTGCCTTACAAAGTATTCGCCCCCTTGACTTTTTAAACTATTTTGTTACATTACAACCTGTCATTCAATAGCTTTGTAATATGATATGTGTAAGATGCATCAGAATTAAATAGTCTAAGCCGGGGAAGTGAAGTATGAAAAATATAGACAAAAATGTAATTAATGGGATAAAATTAATAAAAATTGCCATGTGCATTTGTATACACTCCTTTTGCTATGAAGCCCCTAAACTTTTCTGGTGTGAGCATGCTGAGTGAGAAGTCCACCTGTGTCAATCTAAGTGTCCATGGTCTGTCAGTATATACACACATTTCTTCTGAAAGAGGCAACACTGACCAAACGACACCATGAAGATCAAGGAGACCTCCAAACCGAGAGACAAAGTTGTTGAGAAGTACAAGTTAGGGTTGGGTTCTAAAAAAATATCCCAGTCTCTGATGATCACTCTGAGCACCATCAAATCCATCATCATCAAATGTGAAGAACATGGTACCACAACATGCCTACCAAGAAAGAGCCGCCCACCAAAACTCTCAACCCAGGCAAGGAGGGCATTAATTAAGAGAGGCAGCACAGACCAAACGTAACCCTAAATGAGAGACAGAGTACCCAAACAGAGATTAGAGTGTCTCTCCATACAACAATAATAAACCGTACACTCCACAGATCTGGCCTTTATAGAAGAGTTGGAGGGAAAAAAGCATTCACGTACAGCTAAAAATTGGAAGGCTCATATGGGAGGAAGGTGCTGTGGTCAAATGAGACCAAAATTAAACTTTTAGGCCACCAAGCTAAACGCAATGTCTGGCCCCAAACCAACACAGGTCATCACCCCAAGAACACCATCCCCAAAGTATACCATGGTGGTGGTAGCATCATGCTTTGGGTATGGTCTTCAGCAGCAGGGACAAGGAAAATGGTCTTAGTCTAGGGGAAGATTGATGGTGCGAAATACTGGGATATTCTGGAGCAAAACCTGTTTCAGTCTGTCAGTGATTTCAGACTGGGACGAAGTTTCACCTTCCAACAAGACAAAGCTATTGCTAAAACAACACGAGTGGTTTAAGGGGAAAGGTGTAATTGCAGTGGCCAAGACAAAGCACAGATCTTAATCCAATTAACAATCTGTGGTCAGACTTTAAGATAGCAGTTTACCAGAGGAATCCATCTAAACGTCAAGGAGCTGGAGCAGTTTTGCTTTGAGGAATGGGCAATAATCCCATTGGCCAAGATATGGAAAGCTCACATACAGTTAAAGAGGTGGTTCACTATAACGTATAGTGGCCACATCAATTTACAGCTGTGAAATAAGTCTTTTGCCAAATACCTTCCGTTGCCAATTGCTGTCCAATCATAACCATCACATGAACCCCGGCTGTAGTGGCTTCCCATGTCAAGTCAACTCCCGGAACTGGGGGTGAGACTCAGCCTCCCGATTGACTTGGCTGTGGGCAGAGTTACCCAGCACGTCACAGCCCAGCATCGCGACACTCTCCACTTCTTTCATTTCCAGAGCGATGCGATGCTGTGCTGTAACGTGTGAGGAGACTCTGCCTACAAGTAATTCTGGGAGACTGGTAATGCCGAGTCAACTTCTAATTTTGGAAGTAGACATGACATCATTGGGCATCAGAGGTTAGTGCAGCCGGGGATCACGTGATAGGGATGAGTGGACAGCGACAGCACTGCTCCCAGGCACAATGGGCAACAGAACATATTAGGCAAAAGACTTTCTTGGCTTCATATCCATGTGGCCACTATACAATGCACTGAACCACCTCTTTAACCAAAGCGACGTGCAGCTGTAATTGTCACAAAAGGAGGCTCTACAAAGTAATAACTTTAGGAGGGTGAATACTTACACACACTGAAGTTTTCAGTTATTCTGTTCTATTTTTTGTTGGCTTCACAATAAAAAGAAATCCAAATCTTCCCATCTGTATACACGTTCTTTACAAAAAATGCAAAGGGGGGGAGGTAATACTTTTGCAAGTGCTGTAGGTTCATGGTCAACCATAGCTTTATGTATTGACTGTAAAAAGCATATAACTGGCTATTTACTGTCTGAAAAACAAAACACGCAAGTATGTGACCTGTAAATGAAAAGTAATAATGGTGTTCTCATATGACAATATGAAGGTGAAGCTGGGGGCTGTAGACACCTTAGTGTCATTATTCTTAATTCCAATAGTATTCTCGTTTTTCTGCATTTGGAACCTGCAGCAGCAAGACACTGCATGAATATAATAAGGATAATAAAGTCTGTAGCATGTTGTATAGAGGTTATTTTACTGTGGGACAGAGCGTCACCCGTCAGTGACCATACCATACTGTGCGATACCATGGTGTGCCTTGCCACACTCCTAATTGCATTCTCTTCTAAAGGTGAGACCTACAACACCTCGTACATTATTGCCTGCCTGGAATTGTATTGTCAGCAATGATGCGGCTCTATAGGACATGCCAAAATAACTTAGGACAAAGTTTCCCTTTAACAGCTCCCCGATCCCCACACATATCCCCGTCTACCTTCTCTTGGCTATATGCTTTCTCTCACAACACAGAGCACGAGTGGATGAACATCCTGAACATACAGGGGGTGGGGGATTATGATAAAATAAATTTACTTTTATTTGTAAAGTTTCTATGTCAAGTACAGAAAAACAGCGGAAAACCTTCTGAAAATGAATGAACTAGGCTCAGTTGGCAATTCATTGAGGAATACTGAGTTATGTCTTTTTTTCTAGGTCGTTACCCACAAGAAGCCATGCATAAACCTGGTCGGATGAACTACCAAAGTCTTCAGATTAGCAGTTATGTAAGAAATGCAACTGGAAAATGAGCTGATCGATTTAGGAGAGGTTTTCTCGCCACAATGTGCCATTGGATTTAAGCTTTTTCTTCTTTTTTTTTTATGCAGTCAAAAAAGAAAAAAAAAAAAAAAAAAACACACTGTTCTTTTAACTGAACAGAAATGAAACTATAGTATATTTACACAAAAGTCGATATAACTTACAGGGTATCAGCGTACACTTTTTGGCATTCACTTAAACAAAAAGTTTGCATAAATTTCTAGGTCTGAGAGAATCTTGAACGTAATAATTTTGTTGCAAGAAAGATACGTCTGCCCTGTGTGCTAAACAGCGTACTGAACTTGCCATAGTGGGATTACTATGTCCATGGTTTCACTGCGTTCTCTTGTGTTCTGACTCCAAGCAGAACTTCTCATACGCTTCTTGCATCTCTGGGTCCATTTCATCATCGCCTAAATCATCGAGGAACCTAAACGGGTGAGGAGGGAGACAAGAGGAGAAGAAATGAAGTAACGGATGATAGAGGGCTCTGCTACCACCTTCTGGACAAACTGGATAACTGATAAGGTGCAGGCTGCACAAGTGTCCAGTACTGCAGGCTCGTGGTACACACAGTTGTGTGAAGAAAGGCAGTGAAAGTCCAATTAATGTGTCACAGCCTACTCATCAATCACATAATGGGAGGAAGACGGCCAAATCTAAACATTCTGCTCACACATGGGGTATATGGTGGGAAGGCTTTGCCACATCCTGTAAGTGTATCCATAGTGTTTATGTACCAACTGTAGTATAGGTTTTGTCATTTAGATTCTAGTCCAGCAAAGATTTTGTCATCCTGCCCCCCACCTGATTGTCCGCACATCTCATATAGGGTGCATGCAAGTCCATCTCTTCTTCCTTCACCATTACTCCCAGATTCAGACACCCTACCTTTTATTCCTTGGCTATAAACCCCATGACATACCAGCAGAGCATCACATGGGCCTGCCGCATATATCATGTCTGCTTGCCGTGGAAACACTGACAAATCTGAATATTCTGCACATTAGTAGTCAGGGAGGCTGATCTGCCATCTTCTACAGTAAAGCACCACTCCAGTGTTTTTTTTGTTATTTCACCCCCAGGGAGGTGTAATTAATGTGTGTCCTGCCTACTGTTAAATATTTACCAGCCGCCATGGTCTCCTCTTCCCGGCACCATTTCACATCTGGTGACCGCATCACCTCAATGACGAAGCCACATGAAGTGGTCACAAGCTCTCAATGTAAAGGCCCAGTCACACATAACGACGCATCAGCGATCCCGATAACGATGTGAGAGATCGCTGGTGTGTCGTTTTTCACATTGCTGGTAAGATGTTAAACAGGCATCTCACCAGTGATGTCACCAACGACTTCAGCAACAATCCCGAATTATACGAGGTCGTTGGGAATTGTCACTCCATAGCGTAGCATTGAGATTGTTGGTCATTGTCCCTGTCAAACACAACGATGTAGCGCTCTCACCGGGAGCACAACGACTAGAAATGATCCAGAGCAGTGTGTAACGATCAACGATCTCACAGCAGGGGCCAGATCGTTGGTGCGTGTCACACATAACGACATCGTTAGCGGGATCACTGTTGCGTCACAAAAATCTTGTGACTTTACAACGATCTCGTTATGTGTCTCAGGGCCTTAAGACTTTGAAAGCCTTGATATGGCTCTAATAGACTTGCACTGAGAAGAGACTTTTTGGGGGTTTTTATTAGTTTTTTCCAAAATTTTCCTGGATTGCCTGAAATTTTAAGGGGGGAAAAAAATTTTTTCCCCTCAATTTTTAGAATCCATTCTTAAAAAAGAACACAAAAAAAATTTTTTCCCTTTAAAGGGGGGTTTTCCCGGTCGGACAATTTTAACCAAACTGTTCAAACCCATTCCAGTGCCCACGGTTTTTTTTGGATTACCCCCGGGGAGGGTGAAAATTTTTCTGCACTTTTTTCCCCCGTTCCCCCAGACAATTTTAGGCGCAATCAAGCAAGTCCAGAAGGTCATGGTCTTGAAAAGTCACATACAACTGGCGGATAAAGTGTTCATCGATGTGGTTTTTTTCTGGGGAAAGAAAATAAATTTGGGTTTTTCCCAAAGCAAAACCATTTAACCCCCTTTTCAGCTTTTAGGTTGAATTTTTGTAATGTCCCTACCTGGCCCCTTTCGGGGTACATGATCCCCACCGGATTTTGCGCCCTAACCATGTTATGTGTGCCCAATCTGGGTAAAAATTCCCCCCCTCCTGGTTAATTCCCCCGCCGTTTGGAAACTTTTCCCTTCCTGGAAAATTCCTCCACCGGAAAAATTCCCCCCCCCCGCCGGTTAAGATTCCTCATTTCCGGAAAATTGTTCCCCCTCGGAAATGATCCAACCAAATTTGGGAAAACAAAAAAAGTGTTTTTTTGTCTGAAAAAACGCAATTTTTTTTCTCAGTCAAAAGAAAATTTTCCATACCAAAACCAAGAAAATCATTCAAAAATTTTCAATTAATGAAAAAACCCCCATTTTATACTGGTATGAAAAAAAAAAAAAAAAAAAAAAAAAAAAGTAAATTTTTTGTCTACAAAAAAGAATCCAACCTCTAGAGATATTGGGTTAATGTTCGGTTTTCAGGGGAAGAAAAACCGAAAAAAGGTTTTCAAAAAAAATGGGTAAAATTTACCTGAAAAATTGGGGTCGTTTTAGGTGTCCTTCCTTGAAAGTCCAAGTAGAATAACCCCCCCAATTCTGGACGAACAAACAAATTTTCGGGCGCTTTGTTTTCCCCCTGATCAAAACATGGCTTTGGCCCTTTCCCAGACAAATCTGACGCACAAAACGGAGCGCCCAAAAAAACAAACTGGGGGAGGAGAAAAGCCAGAAAGATTTTTTTAAGACCGGTAGACCACTTTGGGCCCCTTTTTTAAAATGCAATAAGGGGGAAAAACAGGCTGTTTTTCTGGGGCCCGAAACCAAGGGAATTATTAGGGGGCTGTAAGGAAACAAAGGGGCTAAAACCCCCAACTGGGGGGCCTTTAATAATGGGTTTAATTGGGTCCGAAAACTAGGGAAATTTGGGGCTTTTTTAATGGTTTACATCTTTGAAAACACCCATTTGGCTTGGAACACGGGGTTCAACCCCTTAAGGGTTTGGTTTTAGGGGCTTTTTCACACTGGGGTGTATTCCTGGGGGATCGCGGGGATGTAAACATTCAATCTCCCAGGATCACCCGGCGTTAAACCATCAAATCCTGGGGTTTTTGGGGGGCGTTTTGGGGGGGGAAAAGGCAAAAATTGTCTTTGTCCCCAAACCACGGGGAAAACCCCCGCGGGAAACCCAATAATAAAAAATGGTAAAACATTGTAATACCCGCGATCTCACGGGGCCCTGATCCGGGGGTCGGTCACCGGTGAATCCTTTTGGGGCTGCGGGTAAAAAAAAATTTTGTGATTAAATTCTGGGTCTGTTTTTTTGGGGGGTTTTTTTGGGGAAACCCCTGGGTTGTGTAAAATGCTTTTGGCTGTGATCAATTTGGGGTGTTTAATTGGTCAACTAAACTGGGGCAAATCAACATCCCCGGGGAAAATTTTACCGAATATTGGCCAATAAGGGGGTCAAATCAACAATCCTTGGAAAAGGGGTTAATCTTCTGGGTCTTTTAAGGGAATCTGTAAAAAAACTTGGTAGTTATCAACAAAATTTTGTGAAAAATAAAGGATTCTATTCAGGGGTTGATCTCATGGAGGCCCCAAAATCTTGCCCTTTACATGCTTTGGGGCTAAAACCTTCGGGGTCAAAACCGAACCACATTTTTTCCCTGGATCAATCCATCATGTTAAGAGTTCCCCTTTCTTTCCCGGTTCTTCTAGAATGACAGCAATGAAAAAAAAAAAAAAAAAAAAAACTAAGCTTCATGAAAAGTCTTGGATTAGGGGGAGCCCCCACAGACATAGCCTTTCCCCCCCCCCTATTGTAGGTTTTTTAAAGGTTTTGAATTGCACCAATTAGGGGAAAGGAAATCGTGGATGCCCTGTTGACAAAACGCTTTAAGGGGTTTAAAATGACTTTTAATCTCTTCGGTTTCCCCTTTTTACACCCTGGTCTTGTAAAGGGGAGGCAAAATTTTTAAAAATTTTTAACAAAAGGGAGAAAAAACAAGGCCCCCAAATTCAACAAATTGTCCCAGTTCGAAAAACCACAGATCCCTTTGGAAAATTTTTTGAAATTAAACCCCCCCATTGAGGGAAAATGGAAATATTGGCTCAAACTCCCTGAAGTTTTTCCCACTTTAGAGGGTCATTCAAAAAATTTTTAAACAAGGCATTTGTTTTCCCCCGTGACCAAACTGTTCCAAAAAACGGTGCCAAAAAAAATTTCTTGGATTCTCTGTGGGTACCATTTTTCTTTTTAAAAATCCCCGACAAATGAACACTTCCAAATGTAAATGGGGAACTGAACTTTTCCAGCACTCGGATCGGTTAAAATTCAGAAACTCTCTTGGGGGAAATTCTGCCCCCCCCAAAGAAATTACCTTTACTTGTTTTTGGGGTTTGCTTTCGCATTTCGGAAATTCCGTTTTGCCCATCTGTCCCCGGTTTGAAAAATTGCGGAAAGACTCCTTTTCTAAGCTTTTCCCTATATTGGTTATTTCTCACTTGGGCAACAGACAAAAAACATGCAGCAGTTTTTTTGACTACCCGAAAAAATCCAAACCAAAAAAGGGCAGCAATTCCATAATCCAAAAACTTTTAAACGATTTAAAAAAAAAAAGGAGGGTAACAGACCGAAAACCCGAAAATGCGAAAAGTAGTGTGGGAAAGCATTTTTAAAAGGAACGAGGTCATTTTTAAAAGTATGTCAATTTAAAACCCTTGAAAGTCCTGGGAACCCCCTTTTGAACTTAAAATTCATTATTTAGTTTGAAGTTTCCATTTTCAAGCATTTCAACCCTCAGGGAAACTCTCAACCCGGTTTAAAAAGCAGAGATGATTAGTCCTGGCTGTATAATGTCATGAAAAAGCACTTCCTTGTTCTCTCCCCCAAAAATTGTTTATTTTATGGGTTTTCACTTCTGAGTACTTTTTTATAAGGGAAAACAAAGGGTTGCCTTTCTGTTTAGATCTTTGTTTTGAAAAGGACCCTGCGGCTGTAGAACCCTGGGGTTTATCCCTGATTCTAAAGGTCCGTCACCCAAACGCCCACGACCCGACAGCAAACGACCCCCCCGGATCGCTGGGTGTCGTTCGGTCGTGGGGAATGTCAACGGGCGGGATCCCCAGGATGGGGGACCTGGGGAAACCTCCCACCTGGGGGGTGCCATGATTCCCTTTTTTAAACAATTTTAATGCACCTCCCGCGTGCATCCAATAAAAAGGTTTTCGGGACGATTTTATATGTTCCAGCGGAGGCCTGATCCTCGGTCCCGCAGGATGCTGTAAAAGGGGCCCGCCAAAAAATTTGGCCCTGACCCCTTCGCGTAGGACTCAAGGGCGGGGCTTTTCGCGCGGGGGGTCACAATAGCTTGGCGAGATAAATTTAATCCAGTTAAAACAACAAAACTAAGATTTTTTTTTTGGGGACGGGGTTTACGCAAAAAAGGGGTAGGATAGCCCCCCAATATGTCAAATGCTTTTTGGGTGAAAAAATTATTATCTTTTGGGGGGGGACAGAAAAAACAAAGTGGATCATTTTTGGGATAAGTGGGTATTCTCTTTATTTGAATTCACAGAAATTTTTGGGGAATTTAAAAATAAAATAAATTTAAGGGGCGGTTTAGAAAAATTTTATTTGGAAAATAAGAGTTTCTTGGATTTTTGACCCTGACAGTTTCCTTTAAGTTTATATAGTTGGAATCGGCATTTGTTTATTTGTTAATAAACGTGTTTGTATTTGAGCGCTGGCCCTTTTTATTGTGCCTCCCCCTTGAAGGGTTTTAATGAGGTTTTACCCCCGCCCCCTCCATGCTCCACCTATGAAGGGGGTCTGGTGGAGAAGACCCTGTGAGTTTTTTCACCGCCTCCACATGTCCGGGGGGCTTAATTTAACCCCCCCCCGAACCTAAAACCCCCATTGTTGAAAGGAATTAGGGGGCCCTAATTGCAATTTCATGGGTAGGGGCACCCCGATTCTTTGTACAACGTAAAAGGGTCTAGGGGAAAAGGCCCCACAAAACCCCGCCAAGGCCCCGTGATCCTGGTACCAATTACGGGGTAACGGGGGAGGTTTTCCATTTTTAATGATTTTTCAGGACGGGGAATCATTAAAAATTAAAGCCAAATTTTTTTCTGTAGGCTGAGACTATGAAACCTTATGTTTAAGGGTTATTTTCCAAAAATTGGGGGCCGGATGATTTGGGGAAAAATAAATTATTGATTTTTTCTGGAATTTTGAAGGCATTGAAGGGGGAACCTTATTTTCTCCAATAAAAAAGGGAGTTACTCCCCCCCAGAGGAAATTAGGTCACGTAGCCCAAGGTGGTCCCTGCACCTACAAACTTGCAATCCGGAATATGATCTTGGAAAATAAACAAAAAGTGTAAGGGGAAAGGAACATTTCCTTAAAGGCGGGCCCTAAAACTGAAATCAAAAAGAATTTGGTTTTCCCCAAAGTTTTAAAGTCAGAGCAGAGTTTCCTTTTTACCTGGGCCAATGGAGGTGATAGTCCTCTGAAAAAGCATAAAAAAAACCCCCGATTTCCCCAAAAATTCAACCCTGAAAAAGGTGGGGGTAGCACAGAAAACTGTTTTTTTGGTGAGGAAAAAGAAGGAGGGGAAAACTCCTTGGATCATTTTTGAAAAAGGCGGGCTGTTGAAACCTTTGTTTAACTTCTAATTTTTCCCGTGGTTTGCGGAGGGGGTGGAGGTTCTGGCGCTGCTAAACCGCTTAATGGGTTGGGGTTACCCAACCTGAAAGGGGTTGAGGTCCCCCTGTTTATATGTACCGTTCCTTTGTGTGGAAAAACCCCATTCGCCCCTGGCTCCCCTTTTTTTATAGTTTTTAAAGATTAAAAGGTGTGGGGTTGGCCGTTTTGACCTTGGTTTCCCCCATAAAAGGCCTTTTTAATTCCCAAAAAAACCGATTTGGGATTGAGAAAACCCCTTAAAAAGGGGGGGGTTGCCATGTTCCCTTTTTCAGGCCAGGGCGAGCGCGCCAAAATTCCAAAAGGAAGAGTTTCCATGAGAGGGGAAGTCCCTTCCAGGACCAGTAAAGTACAACAAAAAAAGGGCCTAACTTTTTTTTTCCTGGGAAACGGAGAGAATTTTTAGTGAAGGAATTTTAAAGTTTGTTTTTTAAAAAATTTTGCAATTTTAACCATTAAAAACATGAACAACCCTTTAATAGCAAGTCTCATGGAGCAGCTTGTGGTTTTTAATGGAAAAAAGCAAAAAAGGGGTGGAAAAATCTTAAATTTGGGGTCCCGGGGGATAAAAAAGGTTCCTTGGTCTGTTCAGACTCCCCTGTAAATGCCTCTTGCAGGTCAGGACAACTTCTACATCGTCATTTGGGCCGGGGGGCACTTACCTTCAGTAGTTTACGCACAGATGAGTTTATCATCCACGGGAAAATTTTGAAAAAAAAAGCATCCAGAATCCTTGGGGGCCAGTCTGTAATTTCCGCCTTTTCAACGGGCCCCTTTTGTTCCTTTTATTGTTGGAACAATAAGAAGAATTATGACCCTCTGTGTTAAAAATCCTAAAATAAAACAAAATAATCAGTACGGATCATGCATGTTATTAAAAAAATGAAAATAGGGTTTAACATTTAGTTGGCTTTCTTTTATAGAAATTTTCAATGGAAGGGGATTTAAAATGTGAAGCACGGCCAAACTAAAACGAAATTTAATCCATTTTTTTGGGGAATATAAAAGACACCCCTTCCATAAGATGCACTTAGATTTGGGCGGCACAAAATGGAAAAAAAATTTTTTTTTTTTTTTTTAAAAACCTCCTGGGGGGTGAAGAGTGGAGGGGGCAGCATAATTTTAATGTAATGGGGGTTTATAATAAAAAGTAATTAAATCAATTGTGTTCCCCGAAGTGTGGCATTTTAAAAAAAAAAATCCCCACCCCTGCACGTTACACTTACATACACGCTTGCTCATAAAGTTAAATTTCTTCCCAAGCTCGGCACAGCCATTTACTACATAGCTTGCTAAATGCATTTACTACGCAGCTTGCTACATGCACATTAAAAAACTACCCCGTCTTTACATGCATTATCCCTTGCCAAAAATACCCCACACTATACATCCTCAACGGTAGTTCTGATGGGGACCTGAACAGACGCTAAAAAAAGCTGAGAAAACTGAAGGATTTTTTATTGTTTAAACTAAAGGGCCCTATCAGATCTGTGATCAGTCAGAGACCGAAAGGCCGAATTATTTGGGGGAAGAATTTCCCGCGCTCCGCTTTTTGCAGCCTCTGTTCGTTCAAATCCCGGCAAGTTTCCTTTCCCCTGCTCTGTACCGGTCACAAGATCAGTTGGAGCAGGAGGGGAGAGGCGTCCCCTTGATCGGGGAGGTTGTGCTGCCACCTTTTCCCTAACCAGGAAGATTGTTTGGATATAAAACTGATCACTTTTTAGCAGGAGTTTTTCTTGATAAAAGGTGCATCCAAGTCCAAAAAAAAAAACATATCAAAGATTTTTGGGTAAATGTTTCTTCAGTTTAAAAACCCTGCATCATTTAGGTTGGCTTCACACTTCGAACCCCTCTGCAGCGTCCTGTGGAGGGACCGCAAGCTGATGCAGCCGCCCCAACCCCCTATATTTATAATGGGAGCCAGGTGCTCGCTTGATGTGCGCTCCCTTTCACTGAAATAGTGATTTGTACGAAAGGGGGTTGCCTGCCCCCCAAAAATCACAACTTTGTCGCCCCCGGGAGTGACATTTTGCGTTCCTGGTGCGACAAGTGGTGATTTGTGCCAGGATGCCTGCTACAAATCACATAATTGCAGTGAATGGGAGCGCACTACGGAAACCCCACTGTGCGCTCCCATTTAAACTAGGGGTTTGCGCTGGCTGCATCAGCTTGCGGATCCCCTCCGCGGGAAAACCGCGGGGGGTCCGAAAGTGTAAAGTCACCTTTATGCACAATTTTTGATTATGTTGTACCAAAAAGCTGGGTGGTTTAGTTATTAGCCCCACTTTGTGGGGTTTTTATCAATCACATTTTACCTCCGGTTGAGATAAATTCACCAAGAACAATACAAAGGCATAAAAGCGCTTTCTTGGGGTTTCTTTTCCTTTTGTGCCTGGTGTCTTTTTTTCAAATTCCGTCTGACACCTGGAAACAAAGAAAAAATTTTTTTTAAATTTAAGAAAAACCAAGCACAGGTCTAAAGGAGGAAAAATGTGAATAAGGAAATCATAGTATTTAGGTTCCCTTTCACCGACATACTGAAATTCACGTTCCCCAAAGCCAGGGTTTGGGAGAAGTCTTTGTTGTTTCTCTTTCTGCTTACGGGAATGTTTTTCACATTTCTAGGGGCCCAAATTGTGATGGGCCCAAAATTAGGAGAAAATCGCACAAAAACGCATGGAAAAAAAATGTATAAACAAAGGTTACAAAAAAGCACCTACTTTACTCAGGGTTTTTATCCCAAAGAGAGGGAGAAATTTCTGCTGACTACCTTGGTGTGCAATGCTTTAAGGGTGTGCCAAAAAGACAATTAAATACCCCCCAGCGCCTTAAATGTTGCAGAACATGGATTTGTGTGTTGACTGTAAAATCCCTTTCTCCTAGCTCATCATTGGGGAGAACGGACCAGGGTGTAGCTTTCGGGACCAGGAGGCACACAAGAGATAAATTTAAGCCCCCCCTTCCTGCAGTTTTCCCCTACGTAGGTAGTCGTGTATACAAAAGCGTAGGAGAGCACGTTAATTAATAAGGTAAAAAAGGGAAAAAAAAGGGGTTCTGTAAGATATTGAAGATTGAAGGGGTGGGGGTTTTTCCCCCCAATGGAGTAGAAAAGTTTTCGGTGATACAAAAAAAAATCCCTTTTCCCTTGCACATTGGGGGAAACACAGGACCAGGGGACGTCCTAAACAGTCCCGGGGGTGTAAATAGTTAAACAGCAGTGGATAGTGCTGCTGCTTACAGATTGTGCTCACTTTTTTTCCCCGGAAGCTTGCAACTACAGAGGCCTGGGTGTGAATTTTGTAATGTTTGGTGAAGGTCGCGGGCTGGACCAGGTTGCACCCTTTGCGACGAAGGCCATGAGGCGCCCACTGTTCGAGTTGAGTGAGCTTGAACCGCTGGAATTTGGCTGCCTTTGAGCGGTAGGATCTTGGATTGAGAGGGGATCCATCTTGCCAATGTGGATTAAGAGGGGGCCATCCTTCCCTGGGCCCCAGGGATGCGAACAGTGTTTCTGTTTCATGGAAGGTCCTTTTTGGGGGAGATGTAGGTTGGGGGCCCTTACGGGGTCCGGGGTTGAAGCTGCTTTTCGAAGGGGTACGAAAAAGGATGTTGGGCAAAAGGATGAAAGGACGATTCCCCATTAAGGTAGAAGTGTGACAACCTTGGGCAAAAAGGATGGGGACAGACAGAAGAACACTTTATCCTTGTGGAAGGATGGGAAAGAGGGGGGCGGCTATTCGAAACCGGCCTGATTGAGTGATTGCAAAAAAGGGCGACTTTCCTGAGAGGGGGGATAAAGGTCCACTTTGAGGGGTTTTTCGAATGGGAGCTCCTTGGGAGGGCGCCCCAGAACTGGGGGGTTTTTTTTTTTTTTTTAGGTCCCAACGGCCACAATGCGAACCCCCCTGGATAAATGTCTTGACCTGTGGGTTTAGGAAACCAATCCTGCGTTGGAAAAGAACGCTTAGGGCTTGAGTTTTTGGCCTTTGAAGGAAGCGGGTTTTGGGGCAAGCCCGAGTTAAGATCGGTTTTGAAGGAACCCCTCCAGTTTATGGGGAAAATGGAAAAGGAGTGGGGTTACCATTGCCGGGTCTTCGCACCCCGGAAAAAAATTTTTTTCCCGGTCCCCGGTTTGTAGATTTGTGAGGATTTTTGGTTTTCGGGCATTAACCATGGTTGGGGTTATGACTCGGGTGTAAACCCTGCTTGGGTCGGATCCGAATTCAATAGAAAAGCCGGTAAAGACGGGCTCTCGATTCTGGGGGAAAATGGGGCCCTGGCATAAAGTCCTGTTGGTTTGGGAGTGGCCAGGGCGTCGGCGAGGAGCTTTGGCTTGGTACCATGCCAGTCTGGGGCGATGATTCATTGAGCTCTTTCCGCTTTGATCTTTCGATCACTCCGGGGATCAGGGGTAGGGGGGGGAAAGATGTATGGGAGTTGGGAATTCCCCCCCAGGTGAGGACCAACAAGTCACTCTAGTGAAGAGGGTCGCGGGACCGGCTAAAAAAACCCGGGATTTTTTGCTTATTTTTGAGCCTGAGGCTAGTCGGGGGTTCCCCCATCGCCGACAGTTTGTAGAAAAATTTCCCGGATGTGGGGACCATTCCCCTGAGTTGTCCACTCCTGGACTGTTGACGCTGATATACTGACTGAGTTTTTCGGTCTAATGTAGGATATGTTCATTTGCGCATTTGGCGTGTGCCTTTTGTGATTGATATACGCCATGCTGTAGCGTTGTTGATTGATGCGGAGGGGAACCTGGCCAAGTGGGGTGAATGTTTTGGATCTAAGAAATTCCCTTCAGCTCCAAAATGTTGGGGGATTGGAGGGTTCCGCCCCCTTGGGCGTGTGTTGACGATAAAAAGCCCAAATTAGGGGGGTTCCTTGGGGTTTAAAACATAGCCATTGGATTGGGGGGGAAGGTTTTTCCCTTTGGTGAGTGATGATTATTGTGCCCAACATTTGAGTCCTTTTTGATTTTGCGTGGATAAGGGGTGCTTGCGGTCGAGGCTGAAGGGGTTCTGTCCAACCCGAAGGTGGGAGGCTGTAAGGCCGGAAGTGTAGCTGAGCGAAGGGGGAAAACAGTTCCATTGCGGCTACCTTTTTTTCTAAACCCCCATGCCGAAAGGTGGATTGGGGGGGGGACGGCGGGGCCGAAGAGTGTAAATTCCTTTGCGGTTCCCGGGGCCCTTGTCTTGGGGAGTATGCTACCCTCTTGCGGTGTCTAGGGTCATCCCTGGGAAGTTATTGTCTGGGGGGGTTTTGGGGTGATTTCTCTATGTTATGGCGCCCCCGGGGGGTGTGCCCCTTGTTATTTGACCCTGTCGAGGCATGTTTGGGAAAGGGGCCCCTTGATTAGCAAGTTGCTAGGTAAGGGAGGAGACACTCCCCCGGAGTGGAGTATCGTCATGCTGTCCCCATGACCTTTGTGAAGATGGGTGTGGTGCTAAGCCGAAGACGGGGGGTTGGAATGGTTTTTGGAAGGCGAACCGCAGATATTATTGGGGGGAAAGGAAAAGGGGTATGTAATGTGCGTCCGTATGTCGTAGTTGCTGGAATTCCTTTTTCCCAGCCCTTTACTGGGTAGTGTTTCCCATCCTGAATTTCGGCCTTTACAAACTTTTTGAGAATTTTGAGGTTGGGGAGGGGGTCTTACTGTTCTGTCTTTTTTGGGCCCGCCCAAACAGGTTTGATAGTAAACCTTTGAACTGTTCGGTTTTTTGGTACTGGTTTTATGACCCTGGTTTTTGATTTTAAATGTTTTGAGCACGGGGGCCGGGATGAAACTTTTTTTTGTAGCCTACGAACCAGTTTGCCCCCAATTTTTGTGAACGACAGCAAGCCATAAATGGGGGAAAGGAGCGGGAGACGTCCGCCTATTATTTTTTTGATGTTGGGAGAGGGAGTCATGCGTTGAACCTTTGGGGCTCCCCCCTTTTAAAGTGGGTTTGGTTGGGGGGGCTTTGAATGAAAAGGGGGGTTTTTTTGGCCCCTGCAGGGGGGCCGGTCAGCGATTGTTTAGATTTGAGGGGGCCATCTTGATGTTGTGGGGAAAAGTGAGACCGTGATTGTGATGTGGGTGGCAAAAGGCCGTTGGGAAAACTTGCTTTTTACCCCCGTAGATTGAGGAGATGGTCAAGCTTTTCACTAAATGGGGCAACTCCTTGGAGGGGAGGTTTATGAGGGATCTTTTTAAGCGGGTCCACGTCCCCGCCTTTGACCAGGGGTTTGGGCGATGGAGACAATGGGGCCCCATATAAACCCCAAAAGGTTTAACAATCTGTATAAAAAATTTTAGGGAATGGCCGTTATCCAGGGCAGCAGCCAACACTGTCCGTGATACTGTAATGCTCCCACTGGGACAATGTAGGGAAGAAAAACGGGAACACCGGGGATAGCTTATTACTAAGCTACTGAGTTTATACCCCTGTAATGGCTGCACAGACTGAAAGGGGCCCCTGCAAACGTTACAAAACTAAATCGCGGTGTTTTAACTTGGGCGCATGTCATGCTGCTGCAGAGAGAAATATGAGGAGATGGATTGTACAAGTGATTTGAAAAAAGGGCAAACCTTCTGGATGCTAAACTGTTTCTGAACTATTTCCAGATCACCCTGAATGTCGGGAATCTGTTCATCTTGTAGCTATGTTAAAAAATGTCAGGAGAAGCTGCACTCATGGGGGCTCAGGAGGCGGTGACAGACACAGCCAGAATCCCCCCCATAGAAATGTCTCCCTTGCTGTAACATAGTATGGGGGCGACCATCCAGTGTATTGGTCAAAAATTGGTGAACTTCACTCTATGTAAAAACCGCCAACCCCCGGTGTAGCAGGAGGAGGGGGGGGGGACATATGAATCACTCGGGGCGCGCAGGAGATCTGCGAGCGAGAGGCGCCAAGAATTACCGTCCCCCTTTTTCCGATCGCATCCGCAGGTCAACCGGTGTGGGCCCGGGGAGGCGGGTAGGGGCGCTCAGTAATGTACCCCCGACGGGGCCCTGATTACAATGGGGGCCCCGAAAACCGGGGCAGGCCGGCGCGGAAGTCCGGAGGTTTCTGGAACTTCCGCAGGGGGGGGGACCCCCTGAAAAAAAATACAAATTAAAGACAGTGGCTATTAAAGAAGGGGCCCCCCACAATTGGCTCTGCGGGCGTATGGGGGCTGGGCAGGTTAAAACCTCAGACCCCCACGGGGTGGGGAAAGGAGGAGAGTGCCAGCACGGAGTTAACCGGGATGTACTGGAAATTTTTTAAAAGTGAAAAGTACTGGTAAAGGGGCGGGAAAAAAAACCCCTAGTGGAGCCCCATAAGGGTCCGGGAAAACGGTTTTCCAAATTTCCTGCAGAGCAGGTTCCCCCAGTGGGTACCTTAAAGCTGCTAACCCCAAGTCCCGACCATGAAAAATTGGGGAGGGCCCCTCACCCCGGCAGTTTTTTCCCCAGCATAATCCTCGAGGGAATATCTCCTGCTTTTTTGTTCATAGAAGAAGCCGTGGAGAGTGCTGCAGAACCTCACTTTAACCAGTCGCCTTTAGGGGGAAATGGGGAAGAAGGAGGGAATGGGGCTGTCTAAACTTTTAAATGACCCTGAACCACAACTGCCCCCCCCCGCATTTTCTACCTGCCCCTGCCCCCCCTCATTTTTTCTACCCAAATCCCTTTTGCAGAAAAAAATCGATTTGTAAAGAAGAAAAAAAGTTTATTTTACCTCGTCCTGGGGGGTTTCTTTTTCTGGGAAGCGCAATAGGCGTCTGCTGCCCCTTTGAATAGCACGCCCCTCTCTGTTTGAAAAGAGCCTGGCCGCGTCATAAAAAGGGGGCGGGCTCCGGTATGAGCGTTTTAGCCCCCCCCTTTTTCATGACACCCCGGGCTCTTCCCAAAGCATCAAGAAGAGGGGCGTTCATAATTAAAAGGGGAGGGCACAGAGGGCCTGCCTATGGGCTTCCTCAAAATGGAGAACCCAACAGGACGAGGTAAATATAAACTTTCTCTATTTACAAAATCGATTTTTTATGCAAAAGGGATGGAGAAATGAAAAAGAGGGGGTGAGGGACAGGTCTAAAGATGTGTGGGGGGGTAGTTGGGGTTCGGATCACTTTTAACCCAGCCCCCAACAGGGGTTTGCCGAGAAAGGAGGGCGGCATATGTAAGGATTTTTGACTTTAACCCACGCCCCCAAACAGGGGGGGGCCGGAAAGGAGCTTTGCGGGGTCTTGCCTAGCCCCACTTTTCTTCTTCTTTTGAAAAAAAAAAAAAATTTAAAAAGTAAAATTAAGACAAAAATAAAAATCGGGATGAGCCCTAACGACACCAAGCAAAAACTGGAGAGGCACTTCCTGCCCCCGGGGTGTTTTACTGCAGAGGAGGACCAAAACTTTGCAGATTCTGTTGTTTTGCCTGCTAGTGGAAAAACTGCATAACCCCCCACGGTCCTTTGTCCCCAATTAGGAAAAAGAGAAAAGCCCCAGCTAGGGGTGATAGTCTGCGGGGGGGGGGTTTTTTGGAAAGCTTACCCCCGGGGGATTTCTGTGTCCCTTTGTTTGCAGTTAAAAAGGGGTGCCACTGGGATCTTTAGCTCAAAAGTTAGAAAGGGTGTGGAGAGGATGTCCCTGATTATTTGTGGGTTTGTGCGGCCCCCCTTTGTGGAAGAGGAGGGGGGAGCCATGGGAGGCCGATAGGTAGTGAGGTTGTTTTTTAAAAATATTGTGAGTGTGTGACATACGAGCCCTTTGTTTTAATTTTACACCTGGTTGGGGGTGTGTTTTGTGGGCGTGCCCATTTTTTGTGGGGGCTGCTGTTGATTGGCGGCCGTTGGGGGGGGGGTTAAATGGGCCCCCTTTTCCCTGCGCATACGGGGGGCGTCATGAGGATGATGACTGCCCAGCGGCCAATGTCTAGGCATGACTGGCCACATCACGCGCCGCCCCTCGACATGAGGCGTGACGCAAACCCCCTCGGCGCTAAGCTGCAGGCCCAATTTGGCCCTCACGTGGTGGGCCCCCGGGGCACTCGGGTGCCGGGTAACGGAGATCACGGCTTTTTTTGGGGGTGCTTAGCCCCATGCCCGGCGCCCCCCCGAACTTACTTGGGTTTGCGCCCCGGCATGGGCCCCCTGCGGGCTGGAGGGGGATGAGGGTGCCCGGGAGTCTGCAAGAGGATGCTGCACCGGATCCCTTGGGGGATGGATTGGTGCGGGGTGGCTGGGCATGTGTGGTCTAAATTTACCTATTTCTTTTTTGGGAGGGGCAAAGGTGCCATTGTGTTCTCATTCCCGTCCTGCAGGGGGATGTTGGGTTATCATGGTGGTGCCTCAGGATCTGGGTAAAAAAGAGCGCACCCCTTTTGGGGATCTGTCCCCCCCTCCGGGGGGGTGTGGCGCCTTGGGGTCCCCATCCCCTAAATAAGGGCTTTTTTGCTTAGATAAAAAGTAAAAAAAAAAATTGAATAGTAAAAAAAATAAATAAATAATTAACTAAAGGTAGTGTGGTCTGAGATACGATCCCATGTGACCCTTGCACACAAAGCTAAGACTGCTGATAACTCGCCTACATAGGGGTGTAAAACTGCAGGAAGAGGGCTTAATTTTTTATCTTTTTAGTGTCCCCTCCAAGGGGGCAGAAAGCATACCCCAGGGTTTCTGCGCCCCCAATGATTAAAGGGGGAAAAAGGTGATTTTAAAAGGGATCTGCACCAACCAACATGGGTTTAAATTACAGCACAAATGCAGCATGTTGCTGACCCGGGAAAGGGGGTCCCCACCCCTTGCCCCCCCTTACCCCAGAAATTACACTTTAAAAAACTTACATTGTGGACCCAAATGGAGGTGGTTTGGGGTGGAGCAAAAGGCTTTTCACACCCCCTGCGTTTAAATTTTGCCACCCCTGCTCCTGTTTCCAATCATTGCCCCCCTCCCTGCAGCATAAAAGAGCTTTTGTAGTGAGGGACCTTTGCTCCCCCCCCTGGATATGTCACCGCTTTACCACTCTGCCCGGGGTTTTTTACATGGAGAAGGGCGGGGAAAGGCGGTGATGTCAGGCAGGGGGGCCCGCCGGGCCGGCCCCCTGCAGTGACATCACCTTTTTTAAACCCCCCCTGCTCCATTTTAAACCCATGGAGAGGGGGATAAGCGGGTGACATCATCGCAGGGGGGGGGGAAAGGGGCCCATCACTGCAAAAAAGCTTTGGTTTGCTGCGGGGCGAGGGAATAAGATTGGTAGGGGGCGGCGGGGGGGGCAGATTAAACATGCAGGGGTGTGAAACGCCTTTGGCCCCGCCACATCCCACCCCTATTTGGCATCCAAATGTAAATTTTAAATGTGATTATTCGGGGTACGGGGGGGCTAAAGGGCTGGGGGCCCCCTTGCCGGGATGCAGCAGACATGCGATTCAGTGCTGAAAATTAGATCACCATGGTGGTTGGAAGGTCCTCTTTAAAAATCCCTTACACAGGCAACTGCGGAAAACGATGTCCCAAGATCCCCCCGTGCACGGCTGCCATTTTTTAAAAGTGTGCAATCTTTTATTTCACGGAGCTGCCAAAAACAAGATTTTTGCCCTGAAAAAAATAAAAAATTAAACAGAAATGGAGCAATTGTTTTCATTGGGTTTCGGCACCCAGATTAATGTTAAGTAAATAAAAGGGGCGTTTTTAAAAGGGGTTCACGGGAATAGAAAAAAAAAAAAAAAAGGAATAACAAAAAAGGAAACCCAAATTTAAAATAAATCTCTAAAATATTAATTAAAAAATCTGAATCTTTTAGTCGAAGGTAATCACATAAAAAAAAAAAATGGTGTGTTTGTATAAGAGAAACCTGTCCTAGAAAAAGAAAGAGACCTCTGAGCTTGTGCATAGCCCCCTCTACCCTCCTCCATCTTAGAAAAAGTGCCCCACTAATACTATAGTCCCAAAGGGTGCTGAGGTAAGAAGAGACTGCTCCACGGTCCCCCCATGTCTCTCTCATCAATACGGGAGCTACAGGGGTGGGGGGAAAGAAGGGGTTCTTACAATGGGGGTTTTTGGCCCGAAATTTATATAAAAAAAATGTAAGTATCTCCGGGCCCAAGTGGTGGAGCCCATGCCATGCTCACAGGCTCAACTTCTTCTAGGACAGGATTCTATCATTTTAACAAGGAAGGGGCCCAATTTTTTTTTAATATGTTTCCTCTCTAGACAAACAATGGTAATTTGCTAGTACATGTATTTAGAATTTATTTTATTGTGACTTTTCCTTTATTTGTTTTTTCCTTTTCCCCCAGGAACCCCTTAAAAGAAAACCGATCCAATAGAAACAGCAAGTAATCAAAAGTGGAGAAAATATTTTATACCCAGCCAGGGACCAAAACAAAAAAACCCAAACTAGTTTCTATCCTTTGGTATGCTGCCCATGTGGGACAGGCTGTTTCTTGTGTATAGGAGAAATCTGTCAAACACCTGTAGTGATCTGGGAAAAGCCAGTCCGGGCAAGAAGGGCCGAATGGAAGGCCCATCTCACTTTCCACCATCCAGCGATCCCAAAACGAAAATTTGACCAGAGACGCGGGTGCATCATTTACACATCGTGGTAAATGTCAAACCCGGCATCTCACCAGCGTGTGAAAAAGACCACTAGCGAAACCTCCGTTAACGGGTCGTTTGAATTTTCTCTCCCTACGGAAAAAGCATTGGATCATTGCTCATTACGTCAAAAAACTTTTGTACGTTCACGTTGGGTCAAAACCCCGATGAAAGGAATGACCCATTAGCTGTGTAAACATCAACAAAAACTCACAGGGCGGGGCCAAAACCCTTTCGTTGGGCGTGTCAAAACAGAACGACATCGTGTTGGGTCACGAATTTGGATGCAACAGCGACCCCAATAGCGATCTCTTTATGTGTGCGGGGCCCTTAAGTCTACGATTTATAAAACATCCCTTGTAGTCTGTGACCCTTACAGGAAAGGTCCTTTTCCTCCCCCTATGTATCCTCACCATCCTTGTAGATGTGAACCCTCGGGGTAGGGTTTTTTTCCCCTTCTGACCTGTCGTGCCTTGTATTTTTGACAATTATGTTATTATTTCCCCCTTTTTCACATGAAAAAGCCCATGTATAAATGACATAATATAATAATAATAATAATAAAAAAAAAATAAAAAAAAAATGGATCTTCAGCGTTTCACAAAAAATATCCCTGGCTGCAAAATTTATCCACATTCCCAAATTGCCCCACTTCAGTGAGGAATGAATGAACCCCCCTCTACGCCACCTTTTTTTAGTTTTTGGGTTTTTTTGATCGGGGCAAAATTCCTTCGTAAATTTAAAAGGCTAAAAAATTTAAAAAAAAAAAGGGGCCCTTTCCCCTTTTTTTTTTTATTTGCTTTGAGGACAGCTACCTAAAGGGTGGCCCTTCATTCACTTCCCATAAAGTGACAATTTTTTAAAATTTTTCCGGGCGCATTGCGCTATAAGTTCCATCATTTTTCTTAAAGCTGGAGAAAAATTCCTCCCTTTGAGGAAAAAAGCTAGTTCTCCAGTCCCATTCCAATAATTCTGCCAATAATTTGGGCCTCATAAATTTAGGGGACAGTTTATTTTAAATATCAAGGCACCCTACAGCTTTTAGTTTTTTTCCACTGCGGGAGTGGTGTTTTTTAAATTTAAGCCCCTGCCCCCGGTATTATACTCACCCCCATCTTTTTCCTCCTTTTTCAGCTTTGCTCTAGCCCCACAGCGCCATCCAGTGCACGTCTTTTCCTGAGGCCCGGAAGTTATTCAAAAGGTATCAATGCATCCTATGATTTCCAGAACGAGGCTCTAAAGAGATGTATTGGGTTTGACCCCCGGGCGCACAATAAAAAATACTGAGCTGGGGGGCAGGTCATTTTTTACTGCCCCACCGTTTGAAGGAAAGCCGGAAAAAGATGAAGTGGGTGGAAAGTGGAAAAACATAGGAGAAGGGACTTACATTTAAAGGACAACTGCCATGGGCAAACAAAAAAAAAAAATGTGTATAGCTCAAAAAAAATATATCAAACCTACCAAATAAAAAATATTTTTCAACATCCCCCTTTTTCTCACTTATTTTTTCTCTGAAACCGGGCCCACCTACATTTCATTTTTAGAGCTTAAGGCCACCACTATGATTTTGCAGGGAGCGTTCTTGCATGGCCCTTTTTATTTCCTAGGGGATGGCGGGGATCTCAGGACAAAAAAGTTTCTAAAAGCACAGTACAAACCTGCTGAACCCCTCCTGCACCCCATAATAGGATAGACAGGGCTAAGGGGGTTGCCTCCCCCCCATTAACCATTGTCCTGGAGCGTTTTAGGGAGTCACCGCCACACACTGAGGCCCGGTGAAATATGTAGTTCTTATGATGCCTCTAGAGGAACTGTCAAACAGCTTTAGGCTGAAAACAGACCCATCCATGGGAAAGGGAACACCCGGCAGGGGTTTAAGGGAAAAATTAAATCAGCGGAACGCCTGCAAAACATATAGATTTACCTCAAGGGGCTTTGCCTGAAGTTCTTGTTCGGGGGTTTACTGGAGTTACTTTGCAAGTGATTACAAAAAACGGCCCCCCTATAAGAGAAGTTGGAAGATGTTCCCTTTTTAAATGGAAAAAAAAAATTTTATGAAAATATTAGTGCCCGGGTGAAAATGGGAATGCGATGGGGGAAGGCATAGGGGCACGGTGACGAGAAAAGACATCTGACTCTAGACTGGGAACCCTAAAATGGGCTGACCCCGAAGTATCTTGAGGGTGGGGAAGGTTCGGGTCCCCGCCTTCCCTAAACTCCCCCACCAGTCCTGCGTACCCCCCCCTACCTCCCTTCACGAACCGGGATACAAAAACCCCCAATGGAAAAGGGGTCTTAAGCAAAACAAAACAGGTCGTCATAAGCTTCAGGTATAATGAAACATAGCAGAAAGCTGTGGTGGAAGGAGGGGTTTACTCTCCTAATGTCAACCACAACTCCGCACAAGCCTTCCTTTTTAACCCTCATGCAAACAAAAAACACGCACATCCACCATGGTCACACAATCGAAGATGAAATTAGGGGGGGCCGTGATCCCTGTCGTGAGCTCCCCGTTCCTTGGGGATTCCTCTGTATCCCCCCAGTTGTTCAGCCACCCGTCAGTGGGCGATCTAAAACTCAAATCCCCGGGCTCTTCTGTTAGAGGGTTCAGCGTTCTTGGACAAACCCCTGCCAGGTAAAATGGGGCCAGCCAAAAACCCCCACTTTTCCCTCATAGCCGGGGACAATCACAAAGAGAGAAAGACAATGATAGGTGACGGAACACGGGCAGATACGGTATATACCTTCAAAGGCAGCACCCCAGCACAACCTAACCGGGGCGAGATGGGGGGGGCAAAATAAAAAAAACCCGGAGAGAAACGACCAGACGTTTTGGGAAAAAGCAGGATGCCTTAGGTTCTCAAATTTTTTTGTCTTTTAAATTTTTTTGATGTAGCTGAATGAGCGTGATTGATTGTATGTGCGGGTGTTTTTAAAAATTTAGTAAAAAAAACCATTTTTAATTACAATCAGGAATTACCAATGTCACAGAAAGGTTATTCGCCATGACGGCTGAAGTCACCTGACCACAGGAGCCAACACACGCAGCCTGTTGCTGTTTGATGGGATTCCCCCCTTGGTTTACTGCAGACCCCAGAGGGGCCGCGAGGGATCGGGCCCTTATAGGTATTTTGAAAAATTTTAAAACCCACCGAAAAAATTTTTACATCTTGCCGGGGACAACTCCTTTAAATAAAATTTTAGTAAAATATGCCTTTTTCCTTTATTATAAGATTTTAGATTTATTATTTTTATCTTTTTATTTTTTTTTTTTAAGATTCTCCCTACTCCCAGGGGGAACTTAATTGATCAGGTTGGGGGACCCAAAGAAAAAGGGGGGAACCCCCGGAAAATAAAGGGGGCTTTTGATTCCCCCTTTAAAAATTTTTTGCCCCCCGAAAAAAAAATTTTTGGGGCCTCCCCAAACCCCCTCAGTTGGGGGTTTTCCCACAATCAAAGGGGGTTTTTTAGGATGGGGGGGGGGGAGGGGTCTGGGGGGGGAAATTACCAGCCCCCCCTCCCCCAAAAAAAGGGGGTCTGTTTTGCACAGGGCTCCCCCAAAAGGGGGGGGGGTAGCGGGCCCGGCCCGGGGGGCAAACCCCTAAGCCTGATTTTGAGTCCGGGCCCCCCAAGAAGGGGGTTTTTCCCCCAAAAAAGGGGAGCCCCCCCCCCAAATTTTTTTCCAAACATTCCCCCTGGGGGGGAAGCGACCCCCCAATTACTTTAAAATTTTCCCAAAAAAGGGGTAAACCCCCAAAAAAGGCAGGGGGGGCCCAAAAGGGCCCCTTTAAAAAAAACAGTTAAACCCCAAGTTTTTTTAAGACCCCAAAAAAAAGGGGAAAAAAAGGCCCCCCCAACTTTCAGGGGGGGGGGGGGAAAAACCCCCGGGCCAAGACCCCAAGGGGGCCCCCAAGGCAAACCCCAGGGGACCGGGGTTTCAAGACCCAGGGGTCAGGGGGGGGGGGACCACAAATTTTACCCGCAAGGGGAAAAAGGGGCCCCCCCGGACACGGGGCACCGGGTTTTTTTTTTTTTTTTTTACCGGGGCGGGCAAAACAGGTCAAAAAGGGTTTCCCATTCCCCTGGGGGCCCCCAAGGTTCCCATCCAAAATGGTTATATTTTTTTTCCCTTTTTTTACTTTCCTCCCAAAAAAATTTTTTTTTAAAAAAAAAATTGGGGGGAAAAAAATTTTTAAGAAAAAAAACTTTTAATTTTAAAAAAAATTCAAAAAAAAAAAGGGGGGTTTTTTAAATTTTTCCTTTAAAATCAGGGTTTTAAAAAAAAAAAATTTTTTACCAAAATTTTTTAAAGGTTTTTTTAAAAGTTTGCCCAAAAATTTTTTGGCCCCTGGTATGGCATTTAAACCCCCTTTTTTATTTTATAAATTTTTTCGGGCCCTTGGGAAAATTAAGGGTTTAGAAAGGAAAACCAAAAAATAAAAAACAAACCCCAATTTCTACTTTTCCCCCCCCGGGGGAACTGGGTCCCCCAGGCTTTCAAAAAAAACCAAATTTGTCCCCCCCAAAGTGGAATTCTTTTTGGTTAATATTTTTATTTCCCCCCTGGTTTGTTTTGGGCAAAAAGCGGCAAAAAACCTTTTTAAAGCAAAAATTTAAACCCCAAAATTTTTTTTTTTTAAAAAGGGGGGCGCCTTTAAATTATTTCAACCCCCCCAAACCCCCCCCCATTTGGGGGGCTGGGGCCCTTTTTTGGGGGCCCCCCCCCCCTTTTTTGGGCCCCACCCATTCTTTGTAAAACCCCCCCCCAAAATTTTCCAAAAGTTGGGGGGGTCCCTTTGAATGGGGGATCATATTTTAAATTTTTTTAAAACCCTTTTTAAAATTTAGCGGGGGCAAAATTTTTGGGTCAAATTCCAAAATCAAAAGTTTTTGGGGGTTCCTTTAAATATTTTTAAAACCCTATTTTTTTTTAAAAAACCTGACGTCCCTTTACCATTTTAAAAATTTTTTTTTCCCCTTTTTTGGCCCAAAGGGGGGGGATTAAAAAAATTATTTTGGGGGGGGTTGTGGGAAAAAAGGCAATTGTGAAAAAATTTGCTGATTTGGTTTGGGGTTTTTCTGGGGTGGGGGGGGGGTTCCCCTTTGAAAAAAATTTACCCCAACTTAAAATTTTCCCCGGGTTAACCAAATAATAAATTTTTAAAAATTAAAAATTTGGGAAATCCCAAAATCCCCGGGGGTTTTTCCAAAAACTGGGGGAAAAATTTTTGGGTTTTTCCCCAGGGGTGGGCCCCCGGGGGGTTTAAGAGGGCCATAAAACGCACCCAAATCCCCCCGGGCAAAAAATTTTTTTTGGAAAATTTTTTTATTAAAACGGTTTTTTTCTGAAAATGGGGTTGTTTCAAAAATGGTTTTTTTTCCCCCCCCCTTTGGGGCCCGTTCGCAATGGGTAAAAAATTTTTAAAATTAAAAAAAAAAATTTACTTCTTTGTTAACCAATTGGTGAGAAGGGGGCCCGGGAAACCCCCCCCGGGTTCCCCCCCGGAGTAAAAATGGGGGTTTAATTTGTTTAAAAACATTTTTTATTTCCCAAGGGCCCGAAAAAATTTTAAAAAAAAATGTAAGTTCCCCCCCCCCCAACCCCCCCCGCCAAATTTTTTTTACTTTTTTTTTATTTTTTAAAACTTTAAAAAAATTTTGTTAAAAAAAAAATTTTAAAATTTGATTTGAAGAAAAAAAATTCAAACTTTTAAATTTGGGGAAAAATTAAAGTTGGGGGGGCTTTATAAAAAGGAAACAAAAAAAAAAAAAATTCTTAAAAAAAAACCCGTCCCCGTTTTTTTAAAAAAAAAATTTTTTCCCAAAAAAAAAAAAAAATTTAGAATTTTTTTTTTTTTTTTTTTTTCATTTTTGGAAAAAAAGAAACCATTGGACTTTTTAATTTTTTGGGTAAAATAGTTTAAAATTTAAAAAAGATTTCCCAAAACAAGGGAAAAACCCCCCCAAAAAAATTTTTTTGGGGAAAAAAAATTTTTGGGTTAAAAGTTTTAAATTTTTTTGGGCCCTTTTAAAGAAGGGCCCCCTACAGGGCAAAATGGGCCCCGGTTTTTGAAAAATATTTTTTAAAAAAGCCCGGGCGCGTTTTTTTTTTTTTCCCCCGGGAATTTTTCCCGGGTTTTAAAGAAAATTTTTTGGCCCCTTTTTTTTTCGATTCCCCATGGGGTTTTAAAATTTTTTTTAAAACCAAAGGGAAAAAATTTTTCTTGTGGGAAAAAAAAAAAAATAAACCCGTGAATTTGGGGAAATATTCTGAGTAGAAGGTGTTTTTTTTGTTTTTTTCTTTTTTTTTTTTTGCCTGGTTTTTTTTTAAAAAATTTTTTAAAAAAAGGGGAAAAAAACGTTTTAAAGGCCAAAGGAAAAAAAAAAAAAAAAAAAACGGAAAAAAAAATTTTTTAAAAAACTTTTTCCCGAACTTTTTGAAAAATTTTTAAAAAATTTTAAAAAAAAAATAAACAAATTTTTTTAAAAAAAACCCCCCAAAAAAAAAATTTTCAAAATCCTTTTTTCCACAAAATTTTTTTTTTTTCCCCCAATTTTTGTATTTTTGGGGGGAAAAAAGCCCTTTTAATTTTAAAACAAAAAAAAAAAAAAAAAAAAACCAAATAAAAAACAAATTTAAAAGAAAAAAAAATATAGAGGTAATAATCATTTGGGTTTACTTGACATGGGAAGACCCCCCACCCCTCAAACAGGGGCAGGCCCCCAGTCACAATCAATTAATACCTAATTTCCATCTGCAAAATATCCGAGGGTAAAAATTGTGCGTTTGCGACAGTTTGGAGATCCGGTCCGGAGTTGGGTGCTGACCTTGGGCCCGGCCATTGACTGGTCTCTATAGCTATTTGAGCCTTTTTTTGGTTTAAATTGGGCTGTGGAGAAAATAAGAAATTTTTATTTAAAACATTTAATACAGGAAATTCACTTTTAATGATTTTATATCTTTATAAGGGAAATGAGGGGGAAAACCCTACTGCTGCTGCTTTTTCCGCTACCCTTTTCCCATGCCCCCCCCACATTCTGTCTCACCCCCCCCTATACGCCACTCCTTCCCATTGCCCATCTCATGCCCCGTGTCCTTTCCCCCGGGCCTAATCACGACTGAGACAAATAAAGAGGAATGATTTTAAAAAAGAACTTATGTACATGTGTTTGTAGTCAATAAAATACTCACCAATTTAGTTTCACCCGGTTTCCAATTTGGGGTTTGGGGGGAGTTGTTAGTTGGATGTATGGTACCGGGTGTTTTTTCTTTAAACAGCAGGCACACCGATATCCGCACCGCTGTTGCAGCACAGTGATAATTCTGCCTGCCCTTAAGAAAATGGATATTTACTGCTTCCCCCAAAGCATGATCCCGATGTGAGAGCAAAAAACTCCCAGCATGGCTGTGGGGCCGCGGTACGCAATGAGCCCTGCACTCACGCTTTTCAGGGTTTTGGAGTCGACTCATTGACCCCTTTCCCCTTTCGGGTGGACGGTTAGGGTAATGGGGATTGGATTTTTGGCTTATGACTTCACCCCTGGTTGTGGGGGTGAGAGCGTGGACAATGTCATTTGGGTGGGGTCGGATTCACGGGAAATTGAAAGTCGGGTTTGGTTTTGGCTTACTATTTCACAGCCCTGGCATTACCACTGGTCAGTTCATTAAGGGCACCTGGCTGCAGGGGGTGATAAAGGTGGTAAAATTTTTTTTTTTTTTAGGGTGCTTATATACAGCATTTTTAAACACTGCTATAGTCCCCACCGATCTGAAATTAAGACAAAAAAAAAACAAAAAAAAAAAAAAAAAAAAACCTTCCCCTTGTACGCGCACTTTCCGCCCCCCAAAAGGACGAGCAAGTACAGTAATTTGCGGGCGGGGGAAAAAAAATAAAAAGCGTCGTATGTTGTTTGACCTTTCCCTGTTTTGCACATTCAAACTTTTCAATTGATCCCCTTTCCCGCTGAGGGCAAAGCAGAAGCCCCCTGAAAAAGCTGTGTTGAAAAACACATCACCAATGAAGGATGGAAGGAGGGGGGCATTCCAAAAGAAGGGGCTCGCCCAAAACGCAATGCCCCCGAAGGACCATTGCAGGTGATTTTAAATAAAAGCTGGGGCTTTGTTTTTTTTTTTTATAAGACGGTCGGGTCTTAAAATATATTCCGAAGTTGTATAAAAGGGCTTTTGGTGGGGGCGAAGTAAGAAAAAAAAACTGGGAAGGTTCACATTAAATGGGGAACAGCCCCCGGGAACCATCACGAAAAACCCAAAATGTATTAAAAAGGTTGGATTTTTTTTTGAAGAAAAAAACAAAAAATTAAATTTTTTGACAATGGGTTTATAGAATTTTTGAAAGAAATTAATGAAAGTTTATTGCAAACTTCGGTTTACTCTACAAAAGGGAAACCAAAAAAAGGCCCCCTTTCTCAGCGGTAAGATATCCGCATTGGGTAAAAAAAACTAAATTACTTCCGGGGAATGTTTTTTATGACCCCGACACACCCCTAGGAAGGGGGACCCCCATCCAAGACAGGAAACCCAGTAAAAAGGGGGGGGCCTCCCTGAACCTCATTTGGGTTTAAAGGACGGGAGGAAAACCCCAAACAAGCATTAGACACAACCAAAAAAACAACAAAACCCCCCCCCCTCCAAACGGGACCAACCCAACAGGTAATAGGGAGGGATGCGGTGGTGCTGTCGTGGCTCATGAAAAACACATTTTCCGGTAAGTAATTTAGATTTTTCCCTATCGCCAAAAACGCCCACCTGAGAGATTTCAGAGAAAAGAAAATTAGGGGGGACCACCGCTAGCAGAACCCGGTCTACCAAAGGTCACCACCATAGCGGCAGCAAAATCAAGCCTAACATGCTCGGGAAGTAAAGAGAAGGAGAAGACCAAGGAGCAGCCCCCCAGATCAAGTTAAGGGGGACAACAGCCACCCCTGCCCAGGAAGCAGCTACTGCCCGGTGGAAGTGCACAAAGGCCCCCCGGGACCCCCACCTGACCCGGGAAAAAGCAAAGAGTGAAGGCTTCCCGCAACCACCAAGCAAGGGCACTCACGGACACTGCCCCACCCCAAGGAGGGCCCCCCCAAAGAAAAACAAGAGGGGACAGAGCCAGACGCCAGGCCGTGGCCCGACGAAGCAGGCAAGCAACTCCCACCAGACCACGAAAAGTGTGAAGAAAAACCCGTCCTTCAGAATTGTAGGAAGACCACAGAAGGAAGGGAGACAAGCTTCCCGCAGTCCCCGGAAATGAAAAGCCCCCTTGGGAAGAAGGAAGGAAACAGGTAGAGGATGACCTGTCCAGCCAAAACCGGAGAACAAGGGGCCCCACACCGACCAAGGCAGGAGGACACAAAAAAGGGGCGGACGGCAAGCCCCCGCCAACAGGACCAATGCAGAGGCAGGACCCTAGGCGAAGCACAAGAGAAAGGCCCAAAGGGAGGGTGGTTAAGCATCCCGAACTAAAATGGACCCCAAGGGCCCCCTTTGGACAGGGAACAGGAGTGGCCCCCCCGGCAGGACCGGAAAAACCATGACACCCAAGAAGACCCATCGAGGGAAAAAGGCACAGGCCCCCAAAGCCGAAAAAAAAAGGCTCCAGGGAAAACGACAGAGACCAATCCGCCACCCACTGGAGGAAGTAAAAATTGCCGGCACAGGAGCCCCGTCCGGACCCCGTCCTGAGACAGAAAAAAGGTAAACCCCCGGGGTACCAGAAAAAAAGGTGGAAACCCGGGGTCCGACCGGACCTCAGCACACGAACAAGGCCACCAGAGAATCCCCCACGTGACCCGGAACCGCTGGTCAAGTCCCCGCCGTCAGCCGGAGGGACCAGCGGAAAGGGGGGACCCGGCCCCGCAGGAGAGACTGGAAGAGGGGAAGAGGGGGAGAGTCCAGGGGCCTGGATGGACAGGCGGGCTGAGCCAAAAGAACCAAGCTCCCCGGGGCCGAAGGGCGCCATCACGACGACCCTCCCCCCTGTCCTTCCTGACCTTCGAAGCACTGCAGGAAACCTAACAAGGGAGGGAAGGGACACAGAAGGCCCAAGGCCAGGGGTCAGTAAAGCGTCCCAGCAACGGGCCGGACTCCGGGGGAAACAGAGAACAGAATCAACACACCGCCGTGCTCTCGAGTGGCAAAGAAATCCATCTCCAGAAGGCCAATGGCCACAATCGGAGCGAAAAATAAAAAAAAACTCAAATCAGGGCCCCCCTGCTCTCGTTGGGCTGCACCCTGCTGAGAAAATCCGTCCAGGAAGTTGCCCCCCCCCGCATGCGAAGGGAAGAGGGGAAACAGACGGGCGTTCCCAAAAGCTGCCAAGTCCCCCCGGAACTCCCAGAGTGCTGAGACCGGGGGGTCCCCCTGACAGTGCCCAGGAAGCCACCAACACACTGTAGCCGGAAAGGACCTAAGATGGTGCCCCGAAGGGAGAGGAACGCAGAACTGCCTTCCAAACAGCCAGGAACTCCCGCATAAGGAGGACAGCTGGAGAGGCGATGAGTCTCAGGCCCCCCCGAGCGGACAGGTCCAGAAGGAGGGCCCCCATCTCCAGGAACTGGCCTCCGTGGTAAGCTCGGAGACCAGACCACCCCACGGGACGCCCCTGGAGAGGCGCCCAGGGAGCACCCCCCCCTCCAGAGAATCTAAAGGCGGAGGGGAGAACAATCTATGCGTCCAAGGCCGCCCCTAACCGAGCTGACGCTGGGGAACCATCCACAGAAGGGCCGAGGAGCGCAACTGTGCCCAAGGAAACAGCGGGGATACAGGACGAGAGGGAGCCCAAGAGGGACACAGCCCTCCAGAAAACCAACCGAGGAGAGCCCCTGTACTGCAGAAAGGGATGACCGAAGACGCAATGGCCTCGAGGTCAGCGGGGAGCTTCCGACATTATGCCCGTGCGGGGGTCTCTGGACTGCTGTCAGTCACGCCACGACCCCCGACGTCCAGAAGGAGGCAAAGCAGAGACTGGGAAACCCAGAAAATAACCCCAGAACTAGCTGACGCGTGGCGGCGAACAGCCTGGACCTTCCCAGATCAACAATCCAACCCAGCTGACCCAGGGAAAACCAGTTGCAGACGGGCACAAACCCCAAAGTCCCCCACAAGCAGCAAAAGTCCAGATATGGAATAATTAAACCCCGCAGACGTCGGAAGTGGCCTCACTACTGCCAGCAGCGCCGTGAAAGCCGAGGAACCATCGCCAGGCCGAAGGGGAGAGCCTGGCACAGCAAGGCAGAGGAAGCCCCCCAAACGGGCGAACATCAGAACTGCCGTGGTGACGGTGAACCGGAACATTGTGTTATGCGTCGGCAGATCCAGCCCCACCCTGAAACAATTTGGAAACCAACCCGAATGTCGACTACCAAGTCCCCTCAGGAACGAAACTCCGCACCAGAAAGCTGTTCGGGGATTCAGGGGTATAAAAGTCTGGGAACGAACCGACTGGCTGTGGCACGAGAAACAGCGGGGAACAGAACCCCCTGCCGCAGGCGGCTGGAGGAACCGGGGAAACCCCCCTTAGTCGCACAAGGGCCCGTACCCCTCTTATCAGAAAAGCGCCTTTTTCCTGAACAGCGGACAGACGCAATCACCAGGGGCCCCCAGGAGCCGAAGCGAAACCCCAGTGTCAACTGTCACTGAGAAGAGCGAGAGCTCCTCGCAAGCCCCAACCCCAGAGCTGGCTGGGAGAAAGGGTCAAGCCTTCCTCCGTCCTGGAGCGAGCCGTCACTGACACTGGAACTTCTCGCCAAAGGAGGAACCCCCGAACCAAAAAACCCGACTATATGCTTCCCCCGTTGGCCCAAGAACTTCGGGTTCCCGACTAGGGGACCTCCGTTTAGCAAACCGAGGTTCACGAAGGGGAAACGGCCCCGGAAGGCGGGAGCCGGAACCCTGGGGGAAAAGCATCCACATTGGCACAAGCATGGGCCAAGACATCAGCCAGCGACGTACCAACGGAAAAGCACCCGCACCAGGTAAAAGAAACCCAAAGTGGGCAACACCGGGCCAGGCCCCCTCCATAAGGCATGATGAGCGCATTAAAGAAAGACGTAGCCTTTGCCGCCAATTCCATGAGGAATCCGCCAGTAAAGCTGCCGCAGCAAGAGTCAAGGAAGGAAGACAAGGTCTCCGCCGTAGGAGACCCGTCCCTCACTTGAGCACACAACTGCTGCAACCAAAACACGAGGGACCAAAAAATGCTAGCAGTGGATTCCCAGAAATTACGCCAGTAGCCTAAAAGGAAAGAGAGCCTTCCGAACAGGCTTAGTACAGGAGCTAAAATTTTTGCCTGGGCCCTCAGATTTAAGGGAAAATCCGTCTCTGCGTGGAAGAACAGACCACTGAACCTTAAATCCGCCACCGAAGAGGGGCCACGGGCATCCACCAACCCACAGGCGAACGGGACCGCTGTAAGCAAAAAACAGTGTCATTACGTGGAACCCACGGCGTCCCCTCTCCGCTGTCCACAGAGGAGGAGGACCCGGAGGAGGAGGACGCTGAGGAGGACGAGGCAGAGGATGAGCAAGACCTGCGGCTCCCCCCCCGTGAAAACAACGAGTGGCACGGTCAGTACCAGAGGAAGAGCCCAAAGCCTTCTGCCGCATATGTGCCCCATCCATCCCGGCTAGCTGCAGGGGACGGAAAGGCCTCCCACACTAAAGCTCTAAGGCTAGAGGCCAGACTGGGAACCTCGCTCCGTACAGTTTCCCGCAATACAAGGGGCACACAAATCCTTAACATAATCCTCTGGAAGAGGGACTTTGCAGAGAGCACAGTCTTTATGTCGTTGCTAGTCGCCTTCTTCTTGCCGTCCTAGAAACAAGCAAGAGGGTGGAGTAAATAACTATAGACAGCCCGAAGGCACTCACCCAACCAGAGGCATACGACTTCCGGGGGGCTTTCGGGTCCACATCCTGTCTGGACCCTTCAGAGAGGACCTGTGGCTGCCAGCATGTAGTTGCTCCCTTGGGTCGGGAGGCGTCACGGACTGTTACTCCATCCCTCCGTTGTGGTGGCGCAGCCCTCCATACTCTGCCCCACACCGCCGGCTGCAGCTGCGGCGTCTCCCAGCCGCCCATCTTGGGCTGTACTGCGCAGGCACGGAGCGTCACTTCCGGTCCGTGCCCCGAAACCGGAAGTAGAGGTTCCCGGCGCGAAAATTCAAAGCTGCCGCCGGGAACCCGCTCCCAGGCCCCTCACAGACCCAGGAACGCTGCGCCAGGCAGGGACTTACCCCTCTGGAGGAACCTGTTCACCCGGGGCACAATCATGCCGGACAGCCACCAATCCTGCAGCTGCGACGTCCGGGAGGCAACAAGGGTCGAGAACCGGCCGCTGGTGGCCCTCTCCAGACCCCGTGCCCTCCACCACCACAGGGGATACCCGTGGAGGAGCTTCTGCACCAAGTCCGGAGCCACTGCCTAGGAAAGGGAAACAGCTTCTTCCAGCTACCCGAGTCAGGCCAGGACCGCATGAGCTTCAGAGGTCTCCCACCTCCAAGACAGGAAGCCTAAAATGAGGTTCAGGAGAGGTCCTGCCTTTTTATCTCAGAGGTTTCCTGTCTTGGATGGGCGGTCCCTATCTCTCAGGTGGTGCTGTCGTGGCGATAGGGAAAAGAATGATTATCATGGCAACCAGTGAACCAAACTATTAATATATCACTGTATTTGTGCCATATGGTAAATAACATTGCAGACAAAAAATAATTTCGTTTTGTTTTTCTGCCTTCGAGAAAGTAAATGGTACAGCTATATGTCAATCAAAATGGTACCAAGAAGAAGTACAGCCCCCCCCCCACGTATAGCAAGTCCTGACAAAGCTCCATCAACAAAAAACACTTACAGCTATCAAAAAATGTCTAGTGTCGCCATATTTCAAGCTCAGAATATATTATACTATATCAGATTGAGATCTATGTAAATTTACTGAGTTGCAGAAATAACAGAACATCATTAATACCACACAGTAAAGCCCTGTCACACAACGACGCACCAGCGATACAGATAACAATACGACCTAGCCGGGATCGCTGGTGCGTCATTTTCACATTGATGGTAAGATGTCAAATAGGTATCTCACCAGCGATGTCACCAACAACGATCCAAAATTATTACCGAGGTCGTTGGGAATTGTCACTCCATAGAGTAGCATTGAGATTTTTGGTCATTGTCCCTGTCAAACACAACGATGTAGTGCTCCCAGCAGGAGCGCAACGACGTAGAAATGACCCAGCGCAATATGTAACGATCTCACAGCAGGGGCCAGATCGTTGGTGCGTTGTCACACAGAACGACATAGTTAGCGGGATCGTTGTTTGCGTCTCAAAATCTGTGACGTTATAGTCCGTGCCCTTGAACAGACAAGTAAAATGGGAAAAATAATAAAATTAAATTGTGATGCCACCTGTAGGTCCGGTGATGGCACCGGCGCTGCTGGGACATCCGGGATGATGGGCGGCAGCAAGGTGTTGTATCTCTCTACAGGAAGAGCAGGTTCCCCAAAGCTGTAGGGTAACAATGGTGGAATAGGGCAGCACTGTTGGAATGGGGCTGCACAGCTTCTGCAGTGTGGTACAAGGCAGGTAAACCACAGTTCATCCGTAAGGAACACAGACATGTTGCTCACTCTGAACGGGTACTTTACTCCAGTTATCTGCAGTCTTACAGGGTAAACAGTTCTTTCAGTCAGAGTAGTTACCGGGTGGTCCCGGTAATGTCCCTCTGAAGCTCAGCTGATGTTCCTGCTCTATCACTTTCTCTGTCCTTTCTCTGTTGTGCCTGCACAATCCCACTTCTTGAACCAGGCCGGTCAGGTGATATCTCTCCAAAGGGGACCCAACCCTGTTTAGTGCTTCTGGTGGAGACCGTGCTTGGTGTAGGGCGGTTGGATTGTGCTCCTAGAAAGCCATCAAACCATGTCGGTAATTTGCGGTTCAGGATGGATCTCTGATCCACGTCGGAGCCGGGTAGGTACCCCGTTTCGGACTGGGCCAGGGTGATTCAGTTACCCTTTATCTGCCCTTTCTCTTCTGGGTCACCAGGTTGAGGTGCCCTCCCCGTTTACTTCTCCTGTTTTACACTCTCTTCTCAACTCCTCTTCTGCGCAACTCTCTCGGCTCACTGTTTTTCTTCTCACTAATCCTACTTTCCCCACTCATTTTATAACCTAGCTCCTCCTCCCCACCCGGGGAACGGTTACTCTGGTAACAGATGTCTGATTGGTCCCCTACCACTAGGTGTATGTGTGTGGAGCTTCAGGCTTCTCCTACCCCCTACCAGGACAAAGCATACCGCACCTTCTGTTAGGGGTGCAGTACCCATTTGTACCGTGCTGACTAGCAGAGCGCCAGGGCTGTGGGGGTCGGTAAATCAAACCACCGACTCCAACCCCAACACCTGAATTTCCCTGGCTCCGACTCCAACTCTGACTCCTTCATTCATGGCTCGTTTTTAAGTGATACAATTATTGTAGGTCAATGGTAACATTAGGCTTTAATCATTATAATGACATAATAATAAAGATATTTAGATAGAACATAATAATAGTTCATAATAATAATATTCAGCACATTCTGCATAAAACTACTAGACCCAATTCATTATATATTTTAGGAGTCGGAGTCGGAACATTTTCTACAGACTCCAACTCCAACTCCACCAAAATGGGCAGCGACTCCGACTCCACAGCCCTGCAGAGTGCAACACATATCACCTCAAAAAACTAAATTACTTACCAGTAATGTTTTTTTTCGGAAGCCATGACAGCACCTTCTGAGAGATTCCAGAGAAAGGAAAACTTAGAGGGGCATCTCTGCTTCAAGGACCCGTCTACTGAAGTTCGCCTCAGAAGTGGAAGATAAGTCAAGCCGGTAATGGTTGAAAAAGGTATGAGGAGAAGACAAGTAGCAGCTCTACAAATAAGAACTAAAGGTACATCAGTCCGCGCCGCTCAGGAAATGCCAACTGCTCTGGTGGAATGTGCAATGGAGTTCCTAAGCCACCTGGCTATAGTACCCTTGGTTTACACTGCTACCCTTGGAAGTTCCCGGAAAGAAACAAATAAGGTCTTGGTTCTCCTAAACTGTTTGGTGATCTCCAAGTACTGAAGAACGGCACGTCTATAGTCTAGTCATCTAGTGTATGTAGGGCCTCCTCCTTTTGGTTCGTAGGTTTGTCACAAAAGGAGGGGAGGACAATTTCCTGAGTTCTATGAAATGCCTTACCAACCTTTGGTAAATATGCAGGATCTAGCTGGAGAATGACCTTGTCCTCCACAACCTAAGTGTAAGGAAAGGGACACCGACAGGGCCTGTAAGTCACTGATCATAGAGTGGAAGTCAAGGCAATCAAGAAGGCAACTTTGAAGGTCAAAACTTTCAAAGGTGTGTCAGTTAAGGGTTCAAAAGGGGGTTTTAGTCAGGGCATCCAAGACTAGACCAAGGTCCTAGGGAGGAAGGGTAGGAAAACGAACCTGGGTAGCTCTATGACATCACTTAATAAATCTAGACACCCAAGAGTTTGAGGCCAGGTTAAGTTGTATAAGGCCTCCAGGGCAGAAATCTGGACCTTTAGGGTATTAACCAACAGCCCCATATCACATCCCTTCTGTAAAAATTCAAGAATTGAAACAATAGGGCCTTCCCAGCAGGGAGTGCACCCGAGCAGGAAAGATTTCTTCCACACCTTACCATATATTTTGGTGGTAACCAGCTTCCTGCTACTCATGAGGGTAGTCACCAGAAACCTTGATTCTTCAGTAGTTCCCGGTCAAATTCCAGGCCATCAGCCGAAGATTCGAGTCCCGAGGATGGTAAATCGGGCCCTGGGATATTAGTGTAGGAGAGTCTGAAAGGATCCATGCATCTGCTGCCGTCATCTTGGAGATCCAATACAACCAGGCCCTCTTTGGCCAAAAGGGTGCTATCAGGATGACCCTGGCCCGATCATCCCAAATCTTCCGCAAGACAGCCAGAATCAGTACTAGTGGAGGGAACACATAAAGCAGGCCCGAGCTCCATGTCATGTGGAGTGCATCTACAGCTTGGGGCCTGTCTCTGGGATCTAGGGAGCAGAACTGAGCTACCTACCTGTTTTGTCAGGTAGAAAACAGGTCTATTACAGGGTCCCCCATCTCTCGGATATCTGAGAGAATACTACTGGGTCCAGCCTCTATTCTCCCGTGTCTTAGCTGAGTATGACTCAGGAAGTCTGCCCAGTGATTCAGATCCCTCCTCATGTGGAGGGCAGATAGAGACAAGTGATTATTATAGTTTTTTATATTATAGTTTTCAAGAAAGGCATCCAGGCCCTTCTTAAATGTTAGTAGTGACTCACTCATTACAACATCATGTGGCAGAGAGTTCCAAAGTCTCACTGCTCTTACAGTAAAGAATCCGCGTCTGTGATTATGATTAAACCTTCTTTCCTCCAGACGTAGAGGATGCCCCCTTGTCCCAGTCTCAGGCCTAAGAGTAAAGAGATCATTAGAAAGGTCTCTGTACTGTCCCCTCATATATTTATACATTATTATAAGATCACCCCTAAGCCTTCGTTTTTCCAAGCTAAATAACCCCAAGTCTAATAACCTGTCTTGGTATTGCAGACCCCTTAGTCCTCTAATGACTTTTGTCGCTCTTCTCTGGACCCGCTCTTTCTTATACACCGGAGACCAGAATTGTACACAGTATTCTAAGTGTGGTCGCACTAGTGACTTGTATAGAGGTAAAATTATGTTCTCCTCATGAGCATCTATGCCTCTTTTAATGCATCCCATTATTTTATTTGCCTTTGCAGCAGCTGCCTGACACTGGCCACTAAATGTGAGTTTGTCATCTACCCATACACCCAGGTCTTTTTCAGTGACAGTTTTGCCCAGTGTGTGATGAGCCTGAACTATTTGAAAGATGTCCCAGGTGAGTGTCATTAGAGAGGGAGATCTCGTGCCCCCTGGTGGTTTATGTAAGCAACCGAGACTGTTGTCGGAGAGTATTTGAACATGTCGCCCTGTTAGGAGAGGAAGAAACCCCTCTCCAAGGCCTTCCTTATTGCCCAAAGTTCTCTGCAGTTGGACGTCATGTGGGAATGTTCTGGATCCCCCTCCCCCTGTAAGACATGTTCCCTGGGGTGAGCTCCCGAACACCAAGAGCTTGCGTCCATTGTAATTATGTCCGAATCTACGAGTGCCCAGGGAATGCCTGTAGTCAGATGATCCCTTTGAAACCCCCATCTCAGCGACTCTACAGTTTCTAAAGAAAGACAGATAGTCCCCTCTAAAGAGTCTGCTAAGCGAACCTATTCCCGGAGGACCTCCCACTGAAGCTGTGTCGTGTGAAGTTGAGCCCAAGGGACCTCCGGGATGCAAGAGGTTAGGGTTCCTAAAAGGGACATTGCTTTCCTCAGGGTCATCTGAGGGTTGTGTATAGTCTCTGTCACTAATGAGAGGACCCTCTGCTGCTTCTCTGGAGGAAGAAGACAACGCTGGGACCGCAAATCCAATCAGACCCGGAAAGGTCTGATGAGCTGATATCAATCTCGATTTCTCCCAATTAATCAACCATCCTAGATTCATCAATACGGTCCTTACTTTCTCCAGCTGAACGTTGCAGTCTAGGGATGACTTCCCCACTTTTAAGAAATCATCTAGATAAAGGACTATAAGCACCCACTGACGATGTAGGTGAGCTATCATCTATGCCACAATCTTGGTGAAGATTCTCAGGGCACTTGACAGACCGAATGGAAGAGCTTGAAACTGGAAGTGCATGAGCACCTCTCCCATGTAAAGTGCAACCCGGAGGTATCTCTGATGAGATGGATGTTTAGTAAGTGTCTTTAAGATCTAATACCACCATGTGACAATCCGCAAACAGAAGCTTTATGGCTCAGGCAATGGACTCCATCTTGAAGGATTTCTGCAGAAGAAAGGAGTTCAGGTTCCGGAGGTTGATTACCGTGCGGCTTGGTGATCAAAAAGATGGGAGTAGAACCGCCTATCCCTTTCCACCACCGGTACTTCCCTTTGTGAAGGAGAGAAGTTACTTCTGCATCAAAGGTCCTGTGTTTCGTCTTGACCGTTGGTCTGAGTTATTATGAGGGATCCCATAGGCGTCGAGGCAAATTCCAGCTTCATCCATCTTGGATGATCTTCTAGATCCAGGTGCACGTGGTTATACTAGACCAGGCTGGGAGAAAAAAAGAGGAAAGTCTTCCCCCCACCTGGAGCGATCTGTCATTTGTAGAATTTCTTATGGTCAGAGGTTTTCTTGAACATGAATCCCCGACTTCTTGTTACCACTCTCGGACGAGGAATCTCGGGACCTCTTCGGTGACTTCTTAAGGGAGAACCTTTTCCTCCGAAAGGAACACCCTTTAAAATGTGGATGTAGGAAAGGTAGGAAAATTCTTCTTTTTATCACTTGCTTTTTCCAGAATCTCATCCAGAGGCTTCCTAAAAAGGAAATCACCTTCACAGGGAACTGCACAGAGTTATGATTTAGACTAGATGTCACCTGGCCAGGTCTTCAACCAGACTGCCCTTCGTGCTGAATTCAGAAGTGCAGTGGACTTGACTGCCAATCGTAAGGAATCCACAGAAGCGTCGGCTAGGAAGGCAGCTGCCCCATGGATACGGGGAGAGAAGATAATAGATCCTTCCTAGGAACGTTACCCTTTATTTGGGATTCCAGCTGCTGTAGCCATATTATCATGGATCGGGCGACACAGGTACTTGATGCTGAACGCCTAATTATGCTTGCTGTAACTTCCCAGGCACCTCTCAGATAGCCATCGGACTTCCAGTCTAATTGATCCTTTAGGGTGCCTAAATCCTCGAATGGCAGGGTTGACCGCTTGGTAGATTTTGCCACAGCCACATCTATTTTAAGACAAGTGTCTCAGGAAGTAGAGGCCTGAGGATCAAAGGGATATCTATCTTATGAAAGAGGTGAGGGATCCCGTTCTCTACGGTTTCTTCCATTGTTCCCTGATTAGTGACTGCAACTTTTCATTAAGCGGGAAGGTTCACTACCAATCTACCTATAAGGGTTATGCACCCAATATTGGATTGGAAATGATTCATGGCCATCCCTTAACACCAATGTTTTCAGATATGTTGTACTACAAATACCACGATCACTGTGACTCACTATTTGTATTTTTTGTTTTGTACTCCTATGCTGTTATACAGCTCCGGACACCCCAGTGAAGACCACATTTGGTCGAATTGGAAGGGTGGAGAACTTCCTTTTGTTTGGACACTAATGACACCTGAATAATAAAAAAAAAAGATAGTATGAGTTGACGTCTCTTCCTCATTTATTCATTTAGAGTGTGCCAGAAATATTACGTTCTCGGAGTTGTATACCCCTTTTTCTGAGCACCTTGACTTGGTGAAGCCAAACCTTTTTCCTCATTGTAGTGCTGACTATATATCCTGCTCTGAACTCGGCGATCATGTGATCATCAGGTGCCAGGATGGAGCACCAGCTGATGGGTCTTAATGGTGCTGGATCAGCATTGCTATGCAGGCTGGAGCCTGAATTTGATCTGTAGCTGTGGCTAATAAACCAACTCCAGTTACAGAAAAAAAGTCAGGTGTTAAGAGAAAGAAAATGTTTTCAAATGTGTGCAAAATAAATTACTGAACACACACACAAAAAAAAAAAAAAAAATAAAATAAAATTAAAAACAGAAAAAAAATTGATGAAAAGCAGCTGCCAGTCTAAATGGCTGGTACCAGCCTCCTCCTCCTTTGAAAGAGGCACAATAAGGGTACCGTTACACGTTGCTCTATTTGTATACGGCAACAAAATGTAACAATGTGTCCATGATTTCACTGCAACCAGTAAATTGCATACAATGTTGCGACGTGTAACAGTACCCTAAGTCAAACACATTTTAATGGTTCCTTGTGGTTGCAAAAAGATAGATATATTAGTTTGAAAATAAAATGTGGACACAAAACCAGTACAAGTGAGAAAAATGATGAGAAAGTTACACGAATAAGTGACAAAAAGAGGATTCAGCTTTAAAAATCCCAAATAGGTTCCTAGTCAGCAATGGAGGAAAATGGCCAGATCTGATTTTCTGTCCAGGATGTGATTATTTTTTTAATTCTCCAAAGTTGCAAAGAGAACGGTTCAATATCTGTCCGGGACCTATTGGGAGAATCCTGAGCAGTCCGGTTCAGCCTCTCCCTGTACTGCTCCGGGTTACTGCCAGGTCTCCCCCATGTATGTACAGAAAGACCTGTCAATCAATCAGATAGGGGCAGCGAAGGATTAGTCTTATCCCTTTACTTCCCAGCCGGCTCTTCAAACTATGTTTCCTAAGACACACCACAAGTCGCCTAGCCGGGCTCACGCTGCAGAATCACCCCCACAGGTTACATCTCTGCGGCTAAGTCACCTTCACTACATATGCTTCACTAGCAGCTGCCATTGTCCCAGTCCTCACCCTGCTCCCTCCCTTTTCTCAGTGTGATGGTACTGTCACACGTTGCGATCTCTCAGGTGATGTTGCCGGCAACTCCGGGTCGTGGCGAAGTTTACGCAACCCGGCAACCGAGTCGCCGCGTGTAACAGGGCGATTTGTACGGCGATAAGTTGCCTGAGCAGAGTTGCCAGGTTTCCCAACATGTTGGGAAACCTGTCTATGTTGCTCAGACGATCTGCTGCCATCGCTCCGTGTGACATGGCAACCACAATATTTGAAGCAACTTCCCCTATTCACTGCAATGTTAATGATTGCTGCTGGGTTGAATTTAACCCTGCCAGCAAAAGTTGCTTTCAACATCGCAGCTGAGTTGCGGAGATGTCTCTGCATGTAACATCTCCACAGCAATCTTTGGAAAAGTTCCCAAAACGTGCACGAGAGTTGCCGGCAACATGGCCTGAGAGATCGCCACGTGTGACGGTACCATTAGGCTGGGGTCCCACATGCAAGAGACCTGCATTGCTTTCCCTGGCATGGCCGCCGCCTCTCCGGATAGGAGCATATCGGTTGCATGCTTTTCTAAGCGGCTGGGCGCTCCTGTCTAGAGAGCAGGCGACCGTGCCGGGTGAAGAAATGAGAGACTCATGCGTGGGGCGATTTCAGACATTGGCGTGTCGGCCTGGCCTATACGAGACTGCCAAGTTCAGTCCAGAAGCTCCACAGACAGTCCGACATCCTCACCAGTACTGAACTCACCCATAGGCCCAGTTCATTCATCCATTGCTTCCCTGTAGCTCATGTAGGACTTTTTTTTTTTTTATTCATCCCAAAAAACAGCCACCAAACAGATCCCATAATGATCAGTAGGCACGCCTCACTAAGGCCCCTTTCACATCAGCGTTTTTGCTGATTTGCAGCAGATCCGGCAGATTTACCGCATCTGCCGCGTAACGGTTGCACTTGTGGCATGCCCCATTCATTCTCTATGGCAGGGGTCCCCAACCTTTTTTGCTCCCGGGACTGGCATCAAGCAAGATAATTTCTCTGAGGCCCGGCAGGGGGTGTTATAGGGGTGGGGCTTTGATGATATGGGGTGGGGCCATGCAGAAGGGGTGGGGTTTAGTATCCTGTTTTCCCGAAAGATGCATTACATCTTATTTGCAGGGAATGTCTTATTTCTCTATCCCCTTGCAGTCCCCAGCCTCCTTTTACTGCCCCCAGCCTCCTTTTGCAGCCTCCTCTTCCAGCCACAACCTGCTTTTCCATCCCCCAGCCTCCTCTTCCAACCATAACCTGCTTTTTCTTGCTTTTCCATCCCCCAGCCTCCTCTTTCAGCCTCCAGCCTCCTCTTTAACTCCCCAGCCGCCTCTTTCAGCCACAACCTGCTTTTCCAGCCTCCTCTTCCAGCCACAACCTCCTTATGCAGTGCCCATCATCTCTGACACACACACACACTTCGGTCACAGCCACCCCTCCCCAGCACCTGCTGCATTATGTCCTCTCTCTTCTTTTCCTCAGCTATGTGAATAGAACTACATGAGAAGCCATCAGCCAATCACAGTGCAAAAGCCACTAGCCAATCAGGGCCTGGCTGCTGCACCGTGATTGGCCGATGGCTTCTCATGTAGTTCTACTCACATAGCTGATGAAAAGACCACAGAGGGAACGTATTGCTGCAGGGGGCGGTGACATCACTCCGGGAGCCGCCGCAGAGCACGCAATGTGTAGTGCTGGTCTGCGGCGGTGCGGACCGACACCCAGACCCCCGTGGCCTGGTCCCAGTGGTTGGGGACCCCTGCTCTATGGGACTTTCAGCAGGTGCGGCAAATGCGGCTTTTTGACCTGCCGCAAGTGCCGGATTGCCGCAAAAAACACATTTGCCGCACCTGCTACAAGTCCTATAGAGAATGAATGGGGCTTGCCGCAAGCGCAGCCGTTACGCGGCAGATGCGGTAAATCTGACGGATCTGCTGTAAATCAGCAAAAATGCAGATGTGATAGGGGCCTAGAATTTCTCTGGTTCTAAATAGAGAATGTACAAATAGATAGTCTAAAAACAGGAGGGTGGGGGAGGGGATAGTGCACAGAGCTGAGGGGCAGAGGAAAATATCACAGAGGGCAGGGATAACAGATATGGAGAGGAAATAAGTGCAATATAGGTTGTAGTGATACATGAACACAAGTGAACACAGCAGCCTGGACACAGTTCACACCCAGCCTGTGTTAAAGGCCCCGTTACACGGTACGAGATCGTGAACGATATCGTTGAAACATCACGGGTTCGGAGTCGTTCAAACAACATCGTTAGGACGTCGTTGCGTGTAATATAGAGATACGATTACGATAAATCGTTGGATTGCTGATGGCAGATTTGAGAGCGTTTTCTCAAATCAGACGATCCACGATCAGCCAACCTGCTGCATCGTTGTGTGTGACACGGTTTAACGATGTCGTTAATGACTTCCTCTATTCACATCAGTGAAGTATCGTTCGCTGGGTTGTACGAACGACAGCTGTTCGCCACATCGTTGGTGCGTCATGCACGATATCTACACGTGTGACATCTCACCAACGCTCTCTAAACAATGTCCTAACGACCGTGCGCCCACGAGATCGCTGGCGATATCGTTACAACATTGAAGCGTGTAACAGTACCCTTACATGGAGGGACAATCCCACAAGAGGAAAACCTGACATTAATACAGGTGATGGGGTACAGTACATGCTGAAGGGAGGAATGATGGGTCACAGCGCACCACATGGCTGGGGAGGGATGGGGCAAGGCGCACTACATGGCGGGTGGGGAGTGATGGGGCACGTTACGCGGCGATGGGGCACGGGCACATTACGCGCGATGGGGCACATTACGCGGCGATGGGGCACGGGCACATTACGCGGCGATGGGGCACGGGCACATTACGCGGCGATGGGGCACGGGCACATTACGCGGCGATGGGGCACGGGCACATTACGCGGCGATGGGGCACGGGCACATTACGCGATGGGCGATGGGGCACATGGACATTACGCGGCGATGGGGCACGGGCACATTACGCGGCACGGATGGGGCACGGGCACATTACATGGTGATGGGGCACGGGCACATTACATGGTGATGGGGCACAGCTCATTACATGGCGGGGGGGGGAGATACTGTGGTAAACCCTGTGTCTGCCGTGCCGATACCTGTGGTGATGATGTTGTTCCCCAGGGGGGGCTGCTGAGCGGCGGCCTCAGCGGCTCCTGTTGCTGGAGTCCTCCCGGTCTCCCGGTGGAGTTGATCTTCTCCTCTCCGTTATTCAGGCCTCGGAGACCTGATGGAGCGTCGCTCTCTCGCCCGCGTCCTCTGCCTGCCCCGGAGCCCGCGCCCCCTGCCTCTGCCTCCTCCAGGGGCTCTATCGAAACCGTCCCACATAGCGGTACACACACGGTTCCGGTACGGAGCTCGGCAGCAGCCCTCTCCGGGCCCGATCACAAAACCCCGCTCCGCCCCCTTGTCACCGACCAAAACAGGAAGCCGAGCGAACAGCGACATCTGCAGTACGGAGGGCGAACTGCAGTCACTGCACACTGGAAGACGAGCGGACAGCGACATCTGCAGGACGGAGGATAAACTGCACAGTCACTGCACACTGAGTGGCGAGCGGCCACTGAAGCGGCATCTAGTGGTCGGAGGACTGAAGCGCACTGAGGAGTCTGGATCTAACGAAATCCACAACGTTTCAAAACAAGCGCATCCCTGCCTGTCTTCCCGCCTTGCTGTTGAAAACACTGGCGCGCTTCTACTGCATTAGGCTTCTGTATTGACTGGTATTAATCCTTTAGGTTCTTTTTTATTAGGTCTGGATCTTACTAGGGGGGTGTGTGTGTGTGTGTGTATGGATAGATGGGGGTCTTACTAGGGGGGGGGGGGAGGCTGTGTATGGATAGATGGGGTCTTACTAGGGGGGGCTGTGTATGGATAGATGGGGGTCTTACTAGGGGGGGGGCTGTGTATGGATAGATGGGGTCTTACTAGAGGGGGGGGCTGTGTATGGATAGATGGGGGTCTTACTGGGGGGGGGCTGTGTATGGATAGATGGGGGTCTTACTAGGGGGGGGGCTGTGTATGGATAGATGGGGGTCTTACTAGGGGGGGGGCTGTGTGTGGATAGATGGGGGTCTTACTAGGGGGGGGCTGTGTATGGATAGATGGGGTCTTCCTGGGGGGGGGCTGTGTATGGATAGATGGGGGTCTTACTAGGGGGGGGCTGTGCATGGATAGATGGGGTCTTACTAGGGGGGGGGGCTGTGCATGGATAGATGGGGTCTTACTAGGGGGGGGGGGTGTGTATGGATAGATGGGGGTCTTACTAGGGGGGGGGGCTGTGTATGGATAGATGGGGGTCTTACTAGGGGGGGGGGGCTGTGTATGGATAGATGGGGGTCTTACTAGGGGGGCTGTGTATGGATAGATGGGGGTCTTACTAGGGGGGCTGTGTATGGATAGATGGGGGTCTTACTAGGGGGGGGGGGGCTGTGTGTGGATAGATGGGATCTTACTAGGGGCGGGCTGTGTATGGATAGATGGGGTCTTACTAGGGGGGGGCTGTGTATGGATAGATGGGGTCTTACTAGGGGGGGCTGTGTATGGATAGATGGGGGTCTTACTAGGGGGGGCTGTGTATGGATAGATGGGGTCTTACTAGGGGGGGGTGCTGTGTATGGATAGATGGGGTCTTACTAGGGGGGGGTGCTGTGTATGGATAGATGGGGGTCTTACTAGGGGGGGCTGTGTATGGATAGATGGGGTCTTACTAGGGGGGGCTGTGTATGGATAGATGGGGTCTTACTAGGGGGGGGCTGTGTATGGATAGATGGGGGTCTTACTAGGGGGGGCTGTGTATGGATAGATGGGGTCTTACTAGGGGGGGCTGTGTATGGATAGATGGGGGTCTTACTGGGGGGGGCTGTGTATGGATAGATGGGTTTTACTAGGGGGGGCTGTGTATGGATAGATGGGGGTCTTACTAGGGGGGGGCTGTGTATATGCACTCCCCTTAGCCTCCCTATCTATGCATAAACAGCCCCTCATAAGCACCACACGCTCTGTATACAACCCATATCCGCTATATACAGCATGATCCATATACAGCCATCTATCCGAAAGAACCCCCAGTAGTCCCCCATCTATCCGTACAGCCCCCCAGTAAGCCCCCCATCTATGCGTACACAGCCCCCCCCAGTAAGCCCCCCCCATCTATGCGTACACATTCCCCCCCCCCCCAGTAAGCACCCCCATCTATCCAGCCAGTGTTTTGAACAGCAAGGCGGGAAGACAGGCAAGTCGGGGCGGGCTTTCACAGTGAATGAAAGCGAACCTGTCACCCCCTCCAGGCATCTAGAAATAACATAGCCACATTCTGCAGCACTAAGGCTGCAGTCTGAGAAGGTGGCTATAGCATGTATGCTCCCTTGATTCACTGAAATAAAGACTTATATAAAATCTGTTTCAAACCTGACCCAAGACCGGGAGGCGGGTTTTCAAGTGTCTATCTCCCTCCTCTGTGGTGTCAGTCATCCCTCTCTGCTCTCTGTGTGCCGCCTCCAGGGCCATCTCCCTGCACTACAGAGCTTTGTCAGCTCTGCTACAACATAGAGCTGCTGTTATAGGAGACCCCACAGTAGTAAATCTAGCAGAAGGACCCTGAGCAAATAAAGCACTGCCTGCTACATAGCAGCCCTTGAGCTGAGCAGGTTTCACTTTCAGTTTCTTGTACCCAGCAGCATCGCTCCTCAGCCCCTGATCTACAGCACAAACTCAACTCTGCTGCACTGCTGACAGCTCAGCTCAAGGGCTGCTCAGAATCCTCCTGCTAGATTTACTACTTTGGGGTCTCCTATAACAACAGCTCTATGTTGTAGCAGAGCTGACTAAGCTCTGTAGTGCAGGGAGGTGGCCCTGGAGGAGGTGCACAGAGAGCAGAGAGGGATGACTGACACCACAGAGGAGGGAGATAGACACTTGAAAACCCGCCTCCCGGTCTTGGGTCTGGTTTGAAACAGATTTTATAAAAGTCTTTATTTCAATGAATCAAGGGAGCATAAATGCTATAGACACCTTGTCATAATGCAGCCTTAGTGCTGCAGAAGGTGGCTATGTTATCTTTAGATGCCTGGACGGGGTGACAGGTTCGCTTGAAGCTCGCGCAGGGAAGCCAGCCTCCGGTGCGAGCACTAAATTAGAGGCACGAGCGCGCGGCAGTCGCGCGCATGCGCAGAAGGAATTAGAGTCGAGCGCGCCACTGCGCAGAAGAAGGATTCGACTGCAGGGATCCGCTCGTTAAGGGATGAGTGTGGGAATATGGCGCAGGCTGGCGGCGACATCAGAAGCTGACACTGTACACACTGCCCGCAGACCCGCAACTGTCACCACCAAGCCTCCCCCCCCCACCGCAAATACTGACCTGACAGAGCCTGCAGTGATGTCACAGCATTGTGACTGATCACATGACTCTGACATCACCACAGGTCCTGTCAGCACAGAGTAGCCAGGTACAGGTACTCTCTCTGCACTCAGCCCCTACACGCACTCAGCCCAAACTCACCCCCCCCACAGCTCACACTCATACCCCCACAGCTCACACTCACCCCCACAGCTCACACTCATACCCCCACAGCTCACACTCACCCCCCACAGCTCACACTCACACCCCCACAGCTCACACTCACAGCTCACACTCACCCCCCACAGCTCACACTCACCCCCTCACAGCATACACTCACCCCCCATAGCTCACACTCACAGCTCACACTCACCCCCTCACAGCTCACACCCCCACAGCTCACACTCACCCCCCCACAGCTCACACTCACCCCCCACAGCTCACACTCACCCCCTCACAGCATACACTAACCCCCCACAGCTCACACTCACCCCCCCATAGCTCACACTTACCCCCCACAACTCACACTCACCCCCTCACAGCTCACACCCCCACAGCTCACACTCACTTCCCCACAGCTCACACTTACTCACCCCCCACAGCTCACACTTACACCCCCACAGCTCACACTCACTCCCCCACAGCTGACACTCACTCCCCCACAGCTCACACTCACGCCCCACAGCTCACACTCACCCCTTCACAGCTTACACCCCCACAGCTCACACTTCCCCACAGCTCACATTCACTCCCCCACAGCTCACACTCACGCCCCCGCAGCTCACACTCACCCCCCCAGCTCATACTCACTCCCCCACAGCTGACGCTCACTCCCCCACAGCTCACACTCACCCCCTCACAGCTCACACCCCCACAGCTCACACCCCCACAGCTCACACTCCCCCACAGCTGACACTCACTCCCCCACAGCTCACACTCACCCCCTCACAGCTCACACACCAACAGCTCACACTCACTCACCCCCCCAGCTCACACTCACTCCCCCACAGCTGACACTCACTCCCCACAGCTGACGCCAGAAACTGAGTGGAAACTCTCCAAATCCTCATCAAATAACTCAAAACTCCTAAAAAAACGGGGGGTTTTTGCTCCGTTAGACCATAATGTCTCAATGTGCACATACACATATAGTGAACATCAGGCTGTTTTTTTACCATGTTCAAAGTGCACCTGTCACCAGTGTTGAGGGTTGTAAACCCTGCTTACCACCTTTACCATGATGTAACTGGGGTTCCTGTAACACTATATATCCCCAGTGTCCCCCTGCACCTCAGAAATAGACTTTTATTCTGTCCTGCACCATATGCTAATTTCTTGTTTGGGTCATATGGGGTCTGCAGATTGGGGTCAGCGCCACCTCGCTGCACACCAACACCGTCCTGCTGCACATCAATACCGACCCGCTCCACACCAACACCGCCCTGCTCCATGCCAACAGCGCCCCTGGCGACTGTGTGGAAGTGGATGACGTCGTTATGCCATCCACACAATTCCCAAGTCTCACGCCTCCGCAGTGCCCTCACTGTATCCTATTGAACAGCCAGCGATTCCACTGCGCAGGCGCAAGACTCCAGTCTCTCATCAGCTGCACAGTACACGAAGTCTCATGTCTGCGCAGTAGAATCACTGGCTGTTCAATAGGGCACAGTGAGGCGCCACAGCGCAGGCACGAGGTGTGGGAATTGTGTGGATGACATTGTTATGTCATTTATCTGCTGTCAGGGAGGATGGTGTTTTCCATGGACGGGGCAGTGTTGGCATGGAGCGGGGCAGTGTTGGCATGGAGCAAGACAGTTTGGCATGGAGCAGGGCAGTGTTGGCATGGAGCAAGACAGTTTGGCATGGAGCGTGGCAGTGTTGGCATGGAGCAGGACAGTTTGGCATGGATCGGGGCAGTGTTGGCATGGAGCGGGACAGTTTGGCATGGATCGGGGCAGTGTTGGCATGGAGCGGGGGTGGTGTTGGCATTGAGCAGGGCAGTGTTGGCATGGAGCGGGGGTGTGGTGTTGGCATTGAGCAGGGCAGTGTTGGCATGGAGCAGGACAGTTTGGCATGGAGCTGGGCAGTGTTGGCATGGAGCGGGGCAGTGTTGGCATGGAGCGGGGCAGTGTTGGCATGGAGCAGGACAGTTTGGCATGGAGCGGGGCAGTGTTGGCATGGAGCAGGGCAGTGTTGGCATGGAGCGGGGCAGTGTTGGCATGGAGCGGGGCTGACCGCAATCTGCAGACCCTATATGACCGAAACACAAAATAAGCTTATAGTGCGGGACAGAATAAAATTATTTTCTGAGGTATGCAGGGGGTCTCTGGGGACAGACGCCACAGACGGCATCTCGCTATAGGAACACAGGAACTACGGAGCCACGAGGATCCAATATGTCGTCTTCAGTTACCCGGGAGTCTTCGAGGGTCGCAACAAACTAAACTTGATATTTGTCAGGAACAGAGGAGACATTGAGCATTGCCCGGGCGGCTACAGGTCCAGAAATCTGCAGAATTGAATGAAGACGCCCTCATGTTATAAGTGACTGAGGGGGATGATCCCGCCAAGAAGAATGGGAATAATTAGTGTAATTGTGTCCAGTCCGTCTGGATGGCAACTGTAATGTTCGAAAATCCAAAACGATTCTCATAGATTTTTGGGGTGTCCACAGGGGCCGTATATTCTGTAGTCCGTAGTGACAAATTCTACCCTTGAGGTTGGGGTCAAAAGGTGTCCTGTTCTCATTCAGAAAAGTGACACAAATCGTTATGAGAAATAACAAGCGCCAATCAGCGCCGTGCACCTCACAAATAACACGGGTCTGAGTGCAATCGCATTTTATCATTTTGCACACGTGGGGTGAACGAGCCCAAATTGTGCCGATTCTGATGCAGCCTTAGGCCGGCTTAACACCACGATTTCGGAGTTTCTGAGTGTATCCATGTCAAAGTGGATACACTCGGATCCAATTTTGCCTCCCATGTATTGCTGTGGGGCACAGATGTGTCCTTTTTGCCATCTGATTTATGCACAATCCGAGCCCCATAGGGATACATGGGAGGCAAAATCGCATCTGAGTGTATCCCACATATACTGTGCCCCGCTCCCGGCCCCCTAGCGCTGAGAGCGATCACGCTGACAGGAAGCCGCTCTGCGGCTTCCTGTCCCGTTATGGCTCGGCTCCAAGTGCTGGTGCGGTGGAGGCGGCTCGGCTGCGGTACTAGCGGCTCCTCCACCCAGCTGGCTTCCCCATGGACCCGGAGAGGTGAAAGAGGGGAAACTGTGCAGGGGATAGGGGATATGGGGGCAAAGGAGAAGAGGACAGGGGGGCAAAGGAGAAGAAGACAGGGGGGCAGAGGAGAAGAGGACAGGGGGGCAGAAGGACAGGAATAGGGGGACAGAGGAGAAGAGGACAGGGGGGCAGAAGGACAGGAACAGGGGGACAGAGAAGAGGACAGGGGGCAGAAGGACATGAACAGGGGGACAGAGGAGAAGAGGACAGGAACAGGGGGACAGAGAAGAGGACAGGGGGGCAGAAGGATATGAACAGGGGGACAGAGGAGAAGAGGACAGGAACAGGGGGACAGAGAAGAGGACAGGGGGGCAGAAGGACAGGAACAGGGGGACAGAGGAGAAGAGGATAGGGGGGCAGAAGGACAGGAACAGGGGGACAGAGGAGAAGACGAGCAGCTGGAGGGACAGAGGAGAGGAGGACGGGTGTGCAGGAGGACAGAGGAGAGGAGGACGGGGGTGCAGGAGGACAGAGGAGAGGAGGACAGGGGTGCAGGAGGACAGAGGAGAGGAGGACAGGGGTGCAAGAGGATAGAGGAGAGGAGGACGGGTGTGCAGGAGGACAGAGGAGAGGACGACGGGGGTGCAGGAGGACATATCGGGCCCACGGGGACGGGGGTACCCGACCGTGTTACTGCTGGGGAAGTCACGGGTGGTTCTGGTCCGGACCGTGTCCCTGGCTCGACAAGGAAAGGGGAATATTTACAGGGGATTGTCAGTCGTGACGCCACCCACTATATGCGGCCAGCGATGAGGCCGCCGCTGCTGCAGACCCTCCGGGGATGATGGAATAGCAGCGTAGGTGGAATAGTTCCAGTGGGTAGAACTGTGTTCCCCGGGGCAGTAAGGGTTAAAGTCTATTGTGGAGTGTTCGTTACACTTACTATGCAGACGCTGCAGGAATCTCTCCTTGGTGCTGGCGCTGACAGGCTGTGGCTCTGCAGGTGGGAGAGTCGCTGTAATCCTGTATGGAGGGAATGTCACTCAAGCAGATGGAATCAGACAAGGGAGGCAGATTCAGGATCTCCGTGTTTACTCTTCAAGCTCTCAGCACAGCTTACAGTTCAGGTACAATTCAAGTACAGTTCTTACACGTCTCAGTTCAAGTACACGGGCTAACTCTCCCCTCCGGGGCTCCCTTAATCCCTGCAGCCAGGCCTCTCTCTCTGTGACCCCTCACACTTTCTCTGTGTCCTTTCTGGGCTGTTTACGTTCTCTGAGTCCACTTGGTGTGTGTGTCGCCGGACAGCATGGCGGTGACTCGGGCCCCTGTGGGTCCTCCTGGTCGTCACTGAGCTGCCTGTCCTTTGGGGTAGGGATCCCAGTCTGGATCTAAGACCCCCCGTCGGTTCTCTGGGGTACCGGATAAATCAACGGCCGCATCTAGAGCCGACACTCTACTCAGCCCAGCCTCCAGCAGTCCTCAAGTGTGAGGCTCTACCAGGCTCTTTCCCTCTGCGTCTCTCAGTATGGTAGGAGGGCTACTCCGCCTGCAGTCGGTTGCTTTAGCTGTTGTACAGATTCTGCGCTCCTTACACCCCACTTTGCCAAGACGTGTGCTTCCTTCTCCTGCTCAGCTTAGCTCAGCCTGCTGCTGTCTCTAGGCCTGTGCCGTGTTCCTCAGCCTGCTGCTGGTCTTTAGTCTTTGCTGCTCGGCACCCTGGGCCTACTGAACTCCTTCCTCCTCCCCCTCACTATTTCTACTGTCAAGTCACCTGACTACGTGTGTGCCCAACCCACTCCTTTAAATCCACCACCCCTCGCTTGCTTAGAGTCTCCAATCTTAGGGCTGGATGCTACCATCTACTGCACGTGGGTTGTGTGGGCTGTGAGGGTGTTGATGTGCAACAATTGTCCTACCTGCCTGGCTGCAGTTCCCTTTTGTGGCCTCCTGGACGCAGGGGTGCCACAGACAGAGGAGAGGAGGACAAGGGTGCAGGAGGACAGAGGAGAGGAGGATGGGGGTGCAGGAGGACAGAGGAGAGGAGGACGGTGGTGCAGGAGGACAGAGGAGAGGAGGACGGGGTGCAGGAGGACAGAGGAGAGGAGGACAGGGGTGCAGGAGGACAGAGGAGAGGAGGACGGGGGTGCAGGAGGACAGAGTAGAGGAGGACGGGTGTGCAGGAGGGGTGGGGCTGTGTGTGGTGATAATGGCAGCTGTACCAGGTGTCTCTGCCTGCATGCAGCAGCCTCCACCTTCCTGTGTTGGCAGGGTGTGGCATGCTGGGAATTGTAGTTCTCCTGCCTGTTCTGGCATTACTGTATGGTTTCTGGGCAGTCTGTTGGGTGCTGGGAGTTGTAGTTCTCCTGGGCGGGCTCAATGTTCTCCCGCCTCCTGTCTGTGGTTATTGTGCCTCTTCTGGGATGTCCTCAGCTCCGTGCTGTGCACAGACAGTGTACCACCATGTCCCCAGCTCCGTGCTGTGCATAGACAGTGTACCGTATACTGTTTGTGCACAGCACGCAGCTGAGGACATGGTGGTACACTGTGGACAGCACGGAGCTGAGGACATGGTGGTACACTGTCTGTGCACAGCAGGGAGCTGAGGACATGGCGGCACACAGTCTGTGCACAGCACAGAGCTGAGGACATGGTGCTACACTGTGCACAGCAGGGAGCTGAGGAAATGGTGGAACACTGTCTGTGCACAGCATGGAGCTGAGGACATGGTGGTACAGTGTGCACAGCACGGAGCTGAGGAAATGGTGGAACACTGTCTGTGCACAGCACGGAGCTGAGGACATGGTGGTACACTGTCTGTGCACAGCACAGAGCTGACGACTTGGTGGTACACTGTCTGTGCACAGCAGGGAGCTGAAGACATGGTGGTACACTGTCTGTGCACAGCAGGGAGCTGAGGACATGGTGGTACACTGTCTGTGCACAGCACGGAGCTGAGGACATGGTGGTACACTGTCTGTGCACAGCACGGAGCTGAGGAAATGGTGGAACACTGTCTGTGCACAGCACAGAGCTGAGGACATGGTGGTACACTGTCTGTGCACAGCAGGAAGCTGAGGACATGGTGGTACACTGTCTGTGAACAGCACGGAGCTGAGGACATGGTGGTACACTGTCTGTGCACAGCAGGGAGCTGAGGACATGGTGGTACACTGTCTGTGCACAGCACGGAGCTGAGGACATGGTGGTACACAGATATTTTTATTTAGACAGAATTATAATGACACTCTTATTTTTAAGGGCACCGTGTCAGCATGTGCTGCAGAAAAGTGGAGAAGATGGAAGTCTGCAAAGACGTGAAAAGTCATCATGGCGTCAGGACAAGATAAAGAAAAGAAAAAGACGACCCCGATCAGAGACAAGGTCATCTATAAAGTACCTGGGTGGAAATTATTATTTGTGATAATAACATTCTCATCAGTACTGAGGTTCATGTTTGGTCTGATGAGGACTGGTAACAACAACTCCCAGTAGTTCTTACCATTAGTAAGGACATACTGGAAGTTGTAGGTTCATGAGATACAAATATGTATATGGGTTTGCCCTGACATTACAATTGATGTACTATTGATGAATGTTTTTGTAGAGATGGTGGTTCTGATACATTTCTGGAATTTCTGTACTGATGAGGGTTGTGATGCTGTGTTTCTGTACTGATGTGGGTTCTAGTTATGTATTTCTGTACCTCTTGCGGGTCTGGTGATGTATTCGGAATACATCACCAGATCCACAAGAGGTACAGAAATACAGTACATAACTAGAACCCACATCAGTACAGAAACACAGCATCACAACCTCATCAGTACAGAAATTCCAGAAATGTATCAGAACCACCATCTCTACAAAAACATTCATCAATAGTACATCAATGGAAGGAGCAGGGGGATGGAGAGATCAGAGGGATTGAGGATGGAGGGCACAGAGGGATGGAGAGATCAGGTGGATGGAGGATGGAGAGACCTGGAGGATGGAGGGATCAGGTGGATGAGAGACCAGGAGGATGAGGATAGAGACCAAGGGATGGAGGATGAGAAACCAGGGGGATGGAGGATGGAGAGACCTGGAGGATGGAGGGATCAGGTGGATGAGAGAGCAGGGGGATGGAGGATGGAGAGACCAGGGGGAGGAGGATAGAGACCAAGGGATGGAGGATGGAGAGACCAGGGGGATGGAGAATGGAGGGAGCATGGGGATGGAGGATGGAAGGAGCAGGGGGATGGAGGATGGATGGAACAGGGGGACAAAGGATGAAAGGAGCAGGGGAATGGTGGATGGAAGAAGCAGTGGGATGGAGGATGAAAGGAGCAGGGGGATGGTGGATGGAGAGACCAGGGGGATGGAGAATGGAGGATGCAGGAGGATGGAGGGAACAGGGGTATGGATGATGGAGAGATCAGAAGTGAATGACGAGTCGCAGGGCCGCACCCCTCCCCCACTCCCCAAACTCGGCCGGCGCCGGACAGCACCCACCCCTCCCATCCCCCCCCCCCCCCCGCTCTCGCCTCGAGGGATGCGTACCAGGAAATATTTTTTTACAAAAAAAGCACTGCCTCCCATACATAAACACATGCACACCCCTATATACACACATACCCCCATACATACTCCCATATAAACACACAAACACACACCTAAGCAGCAGGGAGATAGTTAACTTTGTTGTTACAGCTCTGTATGAAGTTTCCCCACATGGTGTGGAGCAGCATCTCCTCAGCGGTCCTGCACAGTCTGCTCAGTGCTTCCTGCTCTCATTATTGATGCAGAGCACATCACACTGTAACCTACAGAGATGGCTTGTGCACCAATAAGAGAGCAGGTAGCAGACATTGCAGGCTCTAGTGATTGTTTCCTGCTGTCTGATTGGTAGAGCAGCAATCAATGGAGCCTGCAATGAATCAAACAGACAGTGCGGGATCCCCGGGACTGGTGAGCAGAGGGTGAACTTCGCCCAGAAAAACAATTTTGGGCGCTGATTCTGGCCAGACAGAGAGAGCCCTGTGCGCGCTGCAGTGGCCCTTATCAGCGAGGACGTGTGCAGGGCAGGATAGGGCCGGAGGAGCAGGATGGTGGCGGGGGGGAAGGATGGTGGCAGGGGGGGCAGGATGGTGGCGGCAGGGCAGGATGGTGGGAGCGGGGCAGGATGGAGCCGGAGGAGCAGGATGGTGGTGGGGGGGCAGGATGGTGGCGAGCGGGGCAGGATGGAGCGAGCGGGGCAGGATGGAGCCGGAGGAGCAGGATGGAGCTGGAGGAGCAGGATGGTGGCGAGCGGGGCAGGATGGAGCGAGTGGGGCTGGATGGAGCCGGAGGAGCAGGATGGTGGCGAGCGGGGCAGGATGGAGCGAGCAAGGCAGGATGGAGCGAGCGGGGCAGGATGGAGCCTGCAGGGGAGCAGGATGGTGGCGGGGGGGCAGGATGGTGGCGGGGGGGGCAGGATGGAGCCAGCGGGGCAGGATGGAGCCAGCAGGGGGGTGGCAGGACGGTGGCGGGGGGGCAGGATGGTGGCGAGCGGGGCAGGATGGAGCCGGCAGGGGAGCAGGATGGTGGCGGGGGGGGCAGGATGGTGGCGGGGGGGGGGACAGGATGGTGGCGGGGGGGCAGGATGGAGCCAGTGGGGCAGGATGGAGCCAGCAGGGGGGGGGGCAGGACGGTGGCGGGGGGGGCAGGATGGTGGCGAGCGGGGCAGGATGGAGCCGGCAGGGGAGCAGGATGGTGGCGGGGGGGCAGGATGGTGGCGGGGGGCAGGATGGAGCCAGCGGGGGGGCAGGATGGTGGCGAGCGGGGCAGGATGGAGCTGGCGGGGCAGGATGGAGCGAGCGGGGCAGGATGGAGCCGGCGGGGCAGGATGGAGCCGGCGGGGCAGGATGGAGCCGGCGGGGCAGGATGGAGCCGGCGGGGCAGGATGGAGCCGGCGGGGCAGGATGGAGATGGCGGGGCAGGATGGAGATGGTGGGGCAGGATGGAGCCGTCGGGGCAGGATGGAGATGGCGGGGCAGGATGGAGCTGGCGGGGGGGCAGGATGGAGCCGGCGGGGGGGGGGGGAGGATGGAGCCGGCAGGGGAGGCAAGATGGAGCTGGCAGAGGGGTGGGGCAGGATGGAGCCGGCGGGGGGGGGGGGGCAGGATGGAGTCGGCAGGGGGGTGGGCAGGATGGAGCCGGCGGGGCAGGATGGAGCCGGCAGGGGGGGGGCAGGATGGAGTCAGCGGGGGGGCAGGATGGAGCCGGCGGGGGGGGGGGGGACAGGATGGATGCGAGGATAGTCACCCATCCGCCGGCTCGCAGGACCTGTCGTTGCCTGGGAAACCGATCAGCTGATCGGTTTCCCAGGCAACGACAGGTCCTCAAGCCATGAAGGAGCTAGAAGACGTAGATGGAGCGCGCCGGCGGACAGGTGAGTATCCTCTACCTCTATGAGGATCTTTTTATTTTTATTATCACCAAGGAGGAGCGGGGGGGCCACGGGGACAGGAGGAGCAGGGGGGCTGCGGGGGGGCAGGAGGAGCGGGGGGGCCGCAGGGACAGGAGGAGAGGGGAGCCACAGGGACAGGACTAGCGGGGGGCCGCAGGGACAGGAGGAGCGGGGGGGGCCGCAGGGACAGGTGGGGCGGGGGACCGCAGGGACAGGAGGATCGGGGGGCCGCGGGGACAGGAGGAGCGGGAGGCCGCAGGGACAGGAGGAGCGGGGGGCGCAGGGACAGGAGGAGCGGGGGAGCCGCAGGGACAGGAGGAGCGGGGGGGCCGCAGGGACAGGAGGAGCGGGGATGCAGAGGGTGCCGCGAGGAGCCGAGGGGGCAGGAAGAGCAGGCGTGCCGCAGGGAGCGGGGGGGCTGTGGGGAGAGCCGCCGCTGCGGCCACCGTCATCCTGACCGTGTATCCCGACGGCCAGGCTGCAAATAGGCGCGAAATTCGAACTTTGAATTTTCACGCCTATTTGCATAGTCTGCGCTCATTGGCGCCCGCCGGAGGCAATGAGCGGCCTCTGTCTGGCGCGCGATTTCTGTGACCGACAGACGCCTTAGACAATTATATAGTAGATTTATTGATTTAAAAAAAAGTTTGAAGTTTGTAAACAAAATAGTTTTACTGTAGAAATGAAAAGTTCTGCAAATCCAGTGTAGATAATGCTCCATGGCAGGACTGCAGACGGATACATTGTAGCAGTATTTATATAGCTCCCTGGATACAAATATATCGGCTCCATAGAGGATCCTGGATATAAAGCCGTCTCCACATGTGTAGGACAATAAAAACGGAAATAAAATGATCCAGTGCAAGATCCATCTGATCAGGAACTGAAGTGTCACATACAGGAGCGGCTCTATGAATTAGAAGATCATCAAAAAGTGACTTTATCTCAGTAATTCAATACATAAGGTGACACCCATATATTATATAGAGTCATTACACACAGAGGGATCTATTTCATGTGTTTATTTCTGTTAATGTTGATGTTTAATGAAAACCCAAAGGTCATTGTCTCGGAAAATTAAATTAGGGAGGATGAAGGGTCTGAGAGATAAAATATGGCCTAAATAGGTATCAGAGGCTTCACCTTGTGTGGTTGTGAGAGTCACAACCACTATAAAAGCAGATCACGGCTGCTGCAGTCCCCAGCGTGGTGCATATAGAGTAGAGAGGACGAAGGGTTTTAACACCACGCTGCCATATTCCACCAGTCATCAAAGGGGGAATATAATATTAATTTATTAGTCAACACGTTTCAGGGCTCCCAGACCTCTTCCTCAGGATAAATCAATATCATATTGCCATGATTCAGGGAGGCCTGAAACACGTTGACTAATAAATCAGTATTATATTTACACTTTGATGTCTGGTGGAATACGGCAGCGCAGTGTTTAACCCTTCATCCTCCATACTCTGTATGGACTGTAACAGCCATGATCTGCTTTTATAGTGGTTGTGACTCTCACAACCACACAAGGTGAAGCCTCAGATCATATGATTCAGGTCATATTTTATCTCTCAGACCCTTCATCCTCCCTGACCTTTGGGTTTTCATTAATCATCAACATTAACAGAAATAAACACATGAAATAGATCCCTCTGTGTGTAATGATTCTATATCTACTTATATAATCGGGAGTTTGGGATTCGGGCACTGTAGCCGAATCCCAAAATCCTTTGCGGCACTGCGAGCGATGACGCGATAGCGTCATCACGAGCCGCCTCGCGGCCTCCGCGAGGTCTCCGCTGCCCCTCGCTGCTCTATCACCGAGGGGGCCTCAGTGACGCCATGCGGCTGCAGTATCAGTGTCCTTGCGGCGACATGTAATTTCAAAGATGGCGTCCAAAATCTCGCGAGATTTCGGCGCCATCTTGGACATTACATGTCGCCGCAGGGACTCCGGTATCCCACCGCCACCCGCTGCTCCATTCCCTCCCCTCCTCGCTCCATCGCCCTCTCCCCGCTCCATTGCCCTCTCTCCCGCTCCATTGCGCACACCCCCACCATTCCATTATGCCCCTACCCAAAGGCTCCATTGCACCCCCACCGCTCCATTGCGGCCCCCCCCCACCACTCCATTACCCGTCCCCGTCTCACCCTCCTCTCCGTCTCACCCGCACCCGGTAATGAGCAGTCATGTGACAGGCTCTTCAGCCCACCTATCACATGACCGCTCATTACTTGCTGTGGTTTAAACACCCGCTGCGGCTGAGACCGGATGGCAGGGGGGAACCATCCTGCGCTGACCACTGTCCCTCCATCCTGCGCTGACCACCCACTGGCCCTCCGTCCTGCACTGACCACCCACTGGCCCTCCATCCTGCACTGACCACCCACTGGCCCTTCATCCTGCGCTGACCACTGAGCCTCCATCCTGCGCTGACCACTGAGCCTCCATCCTGCGCTGACCACTGAGCCTCCATCCTGCACTGACCACTGAGCCTCCATCCTGTGCTGACCACTGAGCCTCAATCCTGCACTGACCACTGAGCCTCCATCCTGCGCTGACCACTGAGCCTCCATCCTACGCTGACCACTGAGCCTCCATCCTGCACTGACCACTGAGCCCTCCATCTTGCGCTGATCACTGAGCCTCCATCCTGCGCTGACCACTGAGCCCTCCATCCTGCGCTGACCACTGAGCCCTCCATCCTGCGCTGACCACTGAGCCTCTATCCTGCGCTGACCACTGAGCCTCCATCCTACGCTGACCACTGAGCCTCCATCCTGCGCTGACCACTGAGCCCTCCATCCTGCGCTGACCACTGAGCCCTCCATCCTGTGCTGACCACTGAGCCCTCCATCCTGCGCTGACCACTGAGCCCTCCATCCTGTTCTGACCACTGAGCCTCCACCCTACGCTGACCACTGAGCCTCCATCCTGCGCTGACCACTGAGCCTCCATCCTGCGCTGACCACTGAGCCTCCATCCTGCGCTGACCACTGAGCCTCCATCCTGCGCTGATAACTGAGCCCTCCATCCTGCGCTGACCACTGAGCCCTCCATCCTGCGCTGACCACTGAGCCCTCCATCCTGCGCTGACCACAGCCCTCCATCCTGCGCTGACCACTGAGCCTCCATCCTGCGCTGACCACTGAGCCTCCATCCTGCGCTGACCACTGAGCCTCCATCCTGCGCTGATCACTGAGCCTCCATCCTCTGCTGACCACTCCATCCTGCGCTGACCACTGAGCCTCCATCTTGCGCTGACCACTGAGCCTCCATCCTGCGCTGACCACTGAGCCCTCCATCCTGCGTTGACCACTGAGCCCTCCATCCTGCGCTGACCACTGAGCCTCCATCCTGCGCTGACCACTGAGCCTCCATCCTGCGCTGACCACTGAGCCTCCATCCTGCACTGACCACTGAGCCTCCATCCTGCGTGACCACTGAGCCCTCCATCCTGCGCTGACCACTGAGCCCTCCATCCTGTGCTGACCACTGAGCCTCCATCCTGCGCTGACCACTGATCCCTCCATCCTGCGCTGACCACTGAGCCCTCCATCCTGTGCTGACCACTGATCCCTCCATCTGCGCTGACCACTGAGCCCTCCATCCTGCTCTGACCACTGAGCCCTCCATCCTGCACTGACCACTGAGCCTCCATCCTGCGCTGACCACTGAGCCCTCCATCCTGCGCTGACCACTGAGCCTCCATCCTGCGCTGACCACTGAGCCTCCATCCTGCGCTGACCACTGAGCCTCCATCCTGCGCTGATCACTGAGCCTCCATCCTTGCTGACCACTCCATCCTGCGCTTACCACTCTGCCCCCATCCAGCGCTGACCACTCTGCCCCCATCTGCGCTGACCACTCTGCCCCCATCCTGCGCTGACCACTCTGCCCCCATCCTGCGCTGATCACTCTGCCCCCATCTGGCGCTGACCACTCTGCCTCCATGCTGCGCTGACCACAGAGCCACTGCGCATTGCTAACCACTGAGCCACCGCACTGTGCAAACCACTGAGTCACTGCACTATGCAAACCACTGAGCCATCAGACTATGCAAACCACTGAGCCACCAAATACACTGCTAACCACTGAGCCACCATATACACTGAAAACCACTGAGCCATCATACTGTGCTAACCACTGAGCCACTGTATACAGTGCTAACCACTAAGCCAGCGTATACATTGCCAACCACTGAGCCCTCATACTGTGCTAACCACTGAGCCACCATATACAGTGCTAACCACTGAGCCACCATACAGTGCTAACCACTGAACCACCATATACAGTGCTAACCACTGAGCCACCATACTGTGCTAACCACTGAGCCACCATATACATTGCCAATCACTGAGTCACCATAAAGTGCTAACCACTGAGTCACCGTATACAGTGCTAACCACTGAGCCAGCGTATACTGTGCTAACCACTGAGCCACCATACTTTGCTAAACACTGAGCCACCGCGCAGTGCTAACCACTGAGCCACCATACACTGCTAACCACTGAGCCACCATATACAGTGCTAACCACTGAGCCACCATATACAGTGCTAACCACTGAGCCATCATACTGTGCTAACCACTGAGCCACCATATACATTGCCAACCACTGAGCCACCATAAAGTGTTAACCACTGAGTCACCGTATACAGTGCTAACCACTGAGCAAGCGTATACTGTGCTAACCACTGAGCCACCCACCATACAGTGCTAACCACTGAGCGACCATATACTGTGCTAACCACTGAGCCACCATACTTTGCTAAACACTGAGCCACCGCGCAGTGCTAACCACTGAGCCACCATACAGTGCTAACCAATGAGCCACCATATACAGTGCTAACCACTGAGCCATCATATACAGTGCTAACCACTGAGCCACCATACTGTGCTAACCACTGAGCCACCATATACATTGCCAACCACTGAGCCACCATAAAGTGCTAACCACTGAGTCACCGTATACAGTGCTAACCACTGAGCCAGCGTATACTGTGCTAACCACTGAGCCACCATACTGTGATAACCACTGAGCGACCATATACTGTGCTAACCACTGAGCCACCATACTTTGCTAAACACTGAGCCACCGCGCAGTGCTAACCACTGAGCCACCATACAGTGCTAACCACTGAGCCATTGTGCAGTGCTAACCACTGAGCCACTGTACAGTGCTAACCACTGAGCCACCGTACAGTGATAACCACTGAGCCACCATACAGTTCTAACCACTGAGCCACTATACAGTGCTAACCACTGAGCCACCGTACTGTGCTAACCACTGAGCCACCATATACAGTACTAACCACTGACCCATCATATACAGTGCTAACCACTGAGCCACCATGTACAGTGCTAACCACTGAGCCACCATATACAGTGCTAACCACTGAGCCACCATATACAGTGCTAACCACTGAGCCACCATATACAGTGCTAACCACTGAGCCACCATATACAGTGCCAACCACTGAGCCACCGTATACAGTGCTAACCACTGAGCCACCATATACAGTGCTAACCACTGAGCCACCATACAGTGCTAACCACTGAGCCACCATATACAGTGCTAACCACTGAGCCACCATATACAGTACTAACCACTGAGCTACCATATACAGTGCTAACCACTGAGCCACTGTATACAGTGCTAACCACTGAGCCACCATATACAGTGCTAACCACTGAGCCACCATATACAGTGCTACATCACAAAGTATTCACTGATCTCAGGGAGACCAGTCCAAGAAAACACTGCAGGCAGCTGGCTAAAGCGCTCAACACAGTGAATCCTAGGCACATTGCCTCCTGGGAAATATGAATATGCAAATAGAGTCTGTGGAGCCTCGGTTAGGAGTCTCAAACACAGGACTAGCCAGATATCCTTCCAGGGAAGGATCCAGCCAAGGGGTGGCTCCTTGCGGAAGAACACCATAACCACCATGTTAAGTGGCCGTTTTAGTCAATATCCAGCTCTTTTACAAGCTTAGAGATATGACAATGGAATACCAAGGCCAGGTATCCATCCACAGACATTGTTTCGGGGTGTTGCCCCTCATCAGTGTGGAGTAGGATTCTGGCTAGGTGGAAGCAGGGCCTAGTAGCTAACCACTGAGCCAGTGTATACTGTGCTAACCACTGAGCCACCATACAGTGCTAACACACTGAGCGACCATATACTGTGCTAACCACTGAGCCACCATACTTTGCTAAACACTGAGCCACCGCGCAGTGCTAACCACTGAGCCACCATACAGTGCTAACCACTGAGCCACCATATACAGTGCTAACCACTGAGCTACCATATACAGTGCTAACCACTGAGCCACCATATACATTGCCAACCACTGAGTCACCATAAAGTGCTAACCACTGAGTCACCGTATACAGTGCTAACCACTGAGCCAGCGTATACTGTGCTAACCACTGAGCCACCATACTTTGCTAAACACTGAGCCACCGCGCAGTGCTAACCACTGAGCCACCATACACTGCTAACCACTGAGCCACCATATACAGTGCTAACCACTGAGCCACCATATACAGTGCTAACCACTGAGCCATCATACTGTGCTAACCACTGAGCCACCATATACATTGCCAACCACTGAGCCACCATAAAGTGTTAACCACTGAGTCACCGTATACAGTGCTAACCACTGAGCAAGCGTATACTGTGCTAACCACTGAGCCACCCACCATACAGTGCTAACCACTGAGCGACCATATACTGTGCTAACCACTGAGCCACCATACTTTGCTAAACACTGAGCCACCGCGCAGTGCTAACCACTGAGCCACCATACAGTGCTAACCAATGAGCCACCATATACAGTGCTAACCACTGAGCCATCATATACAGTGCTAACCACTGAGCCACCATACTGTGCTAACCACTGAGCCACCATATACATTGCCAACCACTGAGCCACCATAAAGTGCTAACCACTGAGTCACCGTATACAGTGCTAACCACTGAGCCAGCGTATACTGTGCTAACCACTGAGCCACCATACTGTGATAACCACTGAGCGACCATATACTGTGCTAACCACTGAGCCACCATACTTTGCTAAACACTGAGCCACCGCGCAGTGCTAACCACTGAGCCACCATACAGTGCTAACCACTGAGCCATTGTGCAGTGCTAACCACTGAGCCACTGTACAGTGCTAACCACTGAGCCACCGTACAGTGATAACCACTGAGCCACCATACAGTTCTAACCACTGAGCCACTATACAGTGCTAACCACTGAGCCACCGTACTGTGCTAACCACTGAGCCACCATATACAGTACTAACCACTGACCATCATATACAGTGCTAACCACTGAGCCACCATGTACAGTGCTAACCACTGAGCCACCATATACAGTGCTAACCACTGAGCCACCATATACAGTGCTAACCACTGAGCCACCATATACAGTGCTAACCACTGAGCCACCATATACAGTGCCAACCACTGAGCCACCGTATACAGTGCTAACCACTGAGCCACCATATACAGTGCTAACCACTGAGCCACCATACAGTGCTAACCACTGAGCCACCATATACAGTGCTAACCACTGAGCCACCATATACAGTACTAACCACTGAGCTACCATATACAGTGCTAACCACTGAGCCACTGTATACAGTGCTAACCACTGAGCCACCATATACAGTGCTAACCACTGAGCCACCATATACAGTGCTACATCACAAAGTATTCACTGATCTCAGGGAGACCAGTCCAAGAAAACACTGCAGGCAGCTGGCTAAAGCGCTCAACACAGTGAATTCCTAGGCACATTGCCTCCTGGGAAATATGAATATGCAAATAGAGTCTGTGGAGCCTCGGTTAGGAGTCTCAAACACAGGACTAGCCAGATATCCTTCCAGGGAAGGACCCAGCCAAGGGGTGGCTCCTTGCGGAGAACACCATAACCACCATGTTAAGTGGCCCTTTTAGTCAATATCCAGCTCTTTTACAAGCTTAGAGATATGACAATGGAATACCAAGGCCAGGTATCCATCCACAGACATTGTTTCGGGGTGTTGCCCCTCATCAGTGTGGAGTAGAATTCTGGCTAGGTGGAAGCAGGGCCTAGTAGCTAACCACTGAGCCAGTGTATACTGTGCTAACCACTGAGCCACCATACAGTGCTAACCACTGAGCGACCATATACTGTGCTAACCACTGAGCCACCATACTTTGCTAAACACTGAGCCACCGCGCAGTGCTAACCACTGAGCCACCATACAGTGCTAACCACTGAGCCACCATATACAGTGCTAACCACTGAGCTACCATATACAGTGCTAACCACTGAGCCACCATATACATTGCCAACCACTGAGTCACCATAAAGTGCTAACCACTGAGTCACCGTATACAGTGCTAACCACTGAGCCAGCGTATACTGTGCTAACCACTGAGCCACCATACTTTGCTAAACACTGAGCCACCGCGCAGTGCTAACCACTGAGCCACCATACACTGCTAACCACTGAGCCACCATATACAGTGCTAACCACTGAGCCACCATATACAGTGCTAACCACTGAGCCATCATACTGTGCTAACCACTGAGCCACCATATACATTGCCAACCACTGAGCCACCATAAAGTGTTAACCACTGAGTCACCGTATACAGTGCTAACCACTGAGCAAGCGTATACTGTGCTAACCACTGAGCCACCCACCATACAGTGCTAACCACTGAGCGACCATATACTGTGCTAACCACTGAGCCACCATACTTTGCTAAACACTGAGCCACCGCGCAGTGCTAACCACTGAGCCACCATACAGTGCTAACCAATGAGCCACCATATACAGTGCTAACCACTGAGCCATCATATACAGTGCTAACCACTGAGCCACCATACTGTGCTAACCACTGAGCCACCATATACATTGCCAACCACTGAGCCACCATAAAGTGCTAACCACTGAGTCACCGTATACAGTGCTAACCACTGAGCCAGCGTATACTGTGCTAACCACTGAGCCACCATACTGTGATAACCACTGAGCGACCATATACTGTGCTAACCACTGAGCCACCATACTTTGCTAAACACTGAGCCACCGCGCAGTGCTAACCACTGAGCCACCATACAGTGCTAACCACTGAGCCATTGTGCAGTGCTAACCACTGAGCCACTGTACAGTGCTAACCACTGAGCCACCGTACAGTGATAACCACTGAGCCACCATACAGTTCTAACCACTGAGCCACTATACAGTGCTAACCACTGAGCCACCGTACTGTGCTAACCACTGAGCCACCATATACAGTACTAACCACTGACCCATCATATACAGTGCTAACCACTGAGCCACCATGTACAGTGCTAACCACTGAGCCACCATATACAGTGCTAACCACTGAGCCACCATATACAGTGCTAACCACTGAGCCACCATATACAGTGCTAACCACTGAGCCACCATATACAGTGCCAACCACTGAGCCACCGTATACAGTGCTAACCACTGAGCCACCATATACAGTGCTAACCACTGAGCCACCATACAGTGCTAACCACTGAGCCACCATATACAGTGCTAACCACTGAGCCACCATATACAGTACTAACCACTGAGCTACCATATACAGTGCTAACCACTGAGCCACTGTATACAGTGCTAACCACTGAGCCACCATATACAGTGCTAACCACTGAGCCACCATATACAGTGCTACATCACAAAGTATTCACTGATCTCAGGGAGACCAGTCCAAGAAAACACTGCAGGCAGCTGGCTAAAGCGCTCAACACAGTGAATTCCTAGGCACATTGCCTCCTGGGAAATATGAATATGCAAATAGAGTCTGTGGAGCCTCGGTTAGGAGTCTCAAACACAGGACTAGCCAGATATCCTTCCAGGGAAGGACCCAGCCAAGGGGTGGCTCCTTGCGGAGAACACCATAACCACCATGTTAAGTGGCCCTTTTAGTCAATATCCAGCTCTTTTACAAGCTTAGAGATATGACAATGGAATACCAAGGCCAGGTATCCATCCACAGACATTGTTTCGGGGTGTTGCCCCTCATCAGTGTGGAGTAGAATTCTGGCTAGGTGGAAGCAGGGCCTAGTAGCTAACCACTGAGCCAGTGTATACTGTGCTAACCACTGAGCACCATACAGTGCTAACCACTGAGCGACCATATACTGTGCTAACCACTGAGCCACCATACTTTGCTAAACACTGAGCCACCGCGCAGTGCTAACCACTGAGCCACCATACAGTGCTAACCACTGAGCCACCATATACAGTGCTAACCACTGAGCCACCATACTGTGCTAACCACTGAGCCACCATATACATTGCCAACCACTGAGCCACCATAAAGTGCTAACCACTGAGTCAGCGTATACAGTGCTAACCACTGAGCCAGCGTATACTGTGCTAACCACTGAGCCACCATACAGTGATAACCACTGACCGACCATATACTGTGCTAACCACTGAGCCACCATACTTTGCTAAACACTGAGCCACCGCGCAGTGCTAACCACTGAGCCACCATACAGTGCTAACCACTGAGCCACCATATACAGTGCTAACCACTGAGCCACCATATACAGTGCCAACCACTGAGCCACCATAAAGTGCTAACCACTGAGGCTCCGTATACAGTGCTAACTACTGAGCCAGCGTATACTGTGCTAACCACTGAGCCCGTGTATACTCTGCTAACCACTGAGCCACTGTATACTCTGCTAACCAATGAGCCGCCGTAAAGTCTGCTGAGCAGTGAGCCCCCATATACTCTGCTAACCAATGATCCCCGTATACTCTGCTAAGCACTCTGCTGCAGGCAGGAGGGGGCCAGGGAACAGCAGTTGGGTGCAGGCAGGAGGGGCCCCCTTCTGCCCGCACCCGGCCGCTGTTCCCTAGCCTTCTCCTGCCCGCACCTGGCCGCTCTTCACCAGCCCCCTCCTGCCCACACCCGGCCGCTCTTCCCCGGCCCCCTCCTGCCCGCACCTGCCTGCTGTCCCCCGGCCCCCTCCTGGATTTCGGCATCGCTGCACACTGACACCGCTGCACACCGGTACTGCTGTAGGTATCTATATACATAATCACCAATGTTGTGCCGCTATTCCGGCATGCACCGCGGCACTGTCGCAAGCGATGGTGCGCAGCGCCTTTGCGAGCCGCTGTTCACAGACTCAGACCCGCGAGCGGTGGCGGGCTTGCGCGCCACCACGAGCCGCAGTCACGTCCCCAACGGTTATGTCACCATTCACAGCCTCACGAGCGATGGCGCGCTCGTGCGCCACTGCGAGCCGCAGTCATGCCAGCCACAGTTGCGACGCCATTCACAGCCGCACAAGCGCAGTAACCATCCGTCACCACGCATGCGCATTCACGAAATTTACCTCACACCAAGGACACGCCCCTATTTCCTCCACTCTGGAAGTACGCAACTCTCATAGAAGAAGTCGGCGGTGACAGCCATTACGTCACATCCCCTCTCCACCCACCAGGATGCCCATTAATGTCGCCATCACGCCCACAAAGCTGTTACCCACAGAACTACCTGTATATACTCTGCTACCCACGCAGCTGACTGTATACTTTGCTACCCACAGAGCTACCTGTATATACTCTGGTACCCACGCAGCTACCTGTATACTCTGTGAGCCACAGAGACACCTGTATATACTCTGCTACCCACGCAGCCGGCTGTATACTCTGCTACTCACAGAGCTGCCTGTATATACTCTGCTACCCACACAGCTGACTGTATACTCTGCTACCCACGCAGCTGACTGTATACTCTGCTACCCACAGAGCTACTTATATATACTCTGCTACCAACGCAGCTACCTGTATACTCTGCGACCCACAGAGACACCTGTATATACTCTTGCTACCCACGCAGCCGGCTGTATATTGTGCTACCCACAGAGCTGCCTGTATATACTCTGCTACCCACGGAGCTGGCTGTATACTCTGCTACCCACGGAGCCACCTGTATATACTCTGCTACCCACGGAGCCGGCTGTATACTCTGCTACCAACGCAGCTACCTGTATACTCTGCGACCCACAGAGACACCTGTATAGACTCTGATACCCACGCAGCTGGCTGTATACTCTGCTACCCACGGAGCCGCCTGGATAGACTCTGTTACCCACGCAGCTGGCTGTATACTCTGCTACCCACGGAGCCACCTGTATATACTCTGCTACCCACGGAGCCGGCTGTATACTCTGCTACCCACAGAACCGCCTGGATAGACTCTGTTACCCTAACAGCTGGCTGTATAATCTGCTACCCACGGAGCCGCCTGGATAGACTCTGGTATCCACGCAGCCGGCTGTATACTCTGCTACCCACAGAGCTGCCTGTATATACTCTCCTACACACGCAGCCACCTGTATACTCTGTTACCCACAGAGCCGTCTGTATTCTCTGCGACCCACAGAGCCGCCTGTATATACTCCGCTACCCACGCAACCGGCTGTATACTCTGTGACCCACAGAGACACCTATATATACTCTATACTGTGTATAAACTTATGTACATTATTTTTCTGTCACTATTACCTTATAGTATGATGCTTTGCCCTTATTTTACAAATGTTAATAAAAACTATGCTTTTTTCACAAGTGCAAAGCGTGTCATACATGTTTACTGTTCCTGTTAGCACATCTAAGGATGCACACAATTCATTTCACCACACTCCCAATGCAATTGCATCGGGCCTTTTTACTAGTAATATATATGTGTCACTTTATGTATTGAATTTCTGAAATAAGGTAACATTTTGATGATCTTCTAATTCATAAGATGCAGCTGTATGTTGTCCATCTGCAATCATTTTTTTTTCTTATAAACTCCTTTTTATTGATCTTTTACCATTTATAGCATATTGAGCAGTGCATTGATATAGTATAAACATACAAATCAACCAAATGTGCAAATAATATTAAAGAAGAAAAAAAAATGAACATTAGCATTAACATAACCCCGTATATCCAATTATCTACCATCCTACTATGCTTGTCTTTTGGCATAAGAATTATTTCCATATGACTTCTAGTATTTTCTGTTCAAGTACCACATATTAATTTGCCCAGACTACCACCTACGTCCTCCAACAGACACCGCTCCGAATTGATAAATGGTGCCATTATCTCTTGAATTTCCAAATTAGTGACATTTCTATAAATGATCGACATTTAAAAAAAAAAAAACCTTTTATCATCTTGTCTTTCTTTCTTTCTGTTTCCCTCTTTTCCAAATATAAAACAGACAATAACCCTGCCTTGGCTTCATTTACTCCAGGTAGTGTGTTATCAAGCCAATATTGAAAAAATTAGCCGTTTTGCTACTAATGCCATGGTGTGATTGTTCTGTCTCCGACATCCAAATTCATCTCCAAATGTTTGTTTTTGCATAATGTTGTTATTAATTAGTATAGCTGTAGATTCTTAATGAGCTTTATCTCATATGTAGTGTTCTGGTATGGCGTTCCACCCTCCGGAACAGTTTCCGGCGCTTCCGGCCTCCGCTGTCACATCACATGACCCGCCCCGGAAATGCATCATCGCTGACGTGTTGCCGGACGCCCGGTGGTTGCCAGGTTACCGGAGTCAGCGATAGAGACGCCCCAGGGAGGGTGGGAGGGGATGGAGGTAGGCCAGGAGCGCACGCCGCTCCGTTACACAAATTCAATGCAATCCATTATACAGTCAAATTGAATATAATCATATATACAGTACTGTGCAAATTAATTGAGACAAAGCATTTTTGTAAGTAAAATGGTAAGTTGCCAGTCAGTGATTCACATCAGTTTTATCTGCTTTGAACAGGTGTGAGTGTACAACCTTGAGTAACAAAATGTGATGTGACTGGTTTTAGTCAGATAATACCAGATGTTCCCCCTCAGCTTCAGGTGAGAGCTTGTTTCTGTGAGGAGTGGTTTAGTACTTTTCCTCTCAGTGTGATTCATGACTGTAATAATGGATGTTCCTCCACAGAAGAGTCTAGAATTATTACTATTAATGATCATATAAGTCTGACTGTAAGAGAAATTTCTTCCACCGTTGGGATTGGAAAATCTACAGTATCAAGAATCATTCGCTGCACACAATGAAACTGGATCGTTTTCTCCAAAAACAAAAGGAGAATGTGGAAGAAAAAGGAAAATGACACCAAGAACTGATAAACACTGATCAGCAATAGGAAAATGAATGCAAGAAAAACAAGCTTTGTCCCAATTCATTTGCACAGCACTGTATAATCCATCAACAGGATTGACTGTAATAGGAGACATGTACGGGGCTCTGTTGGCACAAAGGTGAGAGGGTTGCAATCATGCACATAATACAAAATTAAAAACAAGTTAATAACAATATCAATATGTACAATCCAAATACAAAACTAGAAGGGAGGGAAAAAAAGGGGAAGGGGGGGGAGTAAAGCTGTTGCCCATATGGAACTAATTCATATAACGTGTTTTTTCTGTGTTTTTCACAGTGAGCTTCTTGGTCACGGGTTACAGGACACGGGATAAAATGTGTATAAGCCGACTCCCCTACTTTTGCCCCCAAAAACTGGGAAAACTTATTGACTCGCGTATAAGCCGAGGGTGGACTCCAGCACAGGTATACAACCCCCAGCAGTGAGGTATACAGCAGCCTCCCCAGTGGTAGTATACAGCAGCAGCCCCAGTGGTAGTATACAGCAGCCCCAGAGGTATATGCTGCCCCAGAGGTATATGCAGCCCCATATGCAGCCCCAGAGGTATATGCAGCCCCAGAGGTATATACAGCCCCAGAGGTATATGCAGCCCCAGAGGTATATGCAGCCCCAGAGGTATATGCAGCCCCAGAGGTATATGCAGCCCCATATGCAGCCCCAGAGGTATATGCAGCCCCAGAGGTATATACAGCAGCCCTAGTGGTGTATACAGCAGCCCTTAGGTAGTATACAGCAGCCCCAGTGGTGTATACAGCAGCCCCAGGGCTGTATACAGCAGCAGCCCCAGGGCTGTATACAGCCGCAGCCCCGGAGGTATACAGGCCCCCCCATCAAGCTCCAGGGCCCCCCCCCTTGCGCAGCAGCCTGTAAGGTAAAATCATACTTACCAGTGTCCTGTCGCGCCGTCCGCAGCTGCCGACACGCGATCCCGGGCTTCAATCCGCGTCTTCCGGCTTCCGACTTCCTGTAGTCGCGGGCAATGACGTCATTGCCCGCGACTACAGGAATGCGGAAGACGCAGAATGAAGCCAGGGATCGTGTGTCGGCAAGCTGCGGACGGCGCGACAGGACACTGGTAAGTATGATTTTACTTTACAGGCTGCCGCGCAAGGGGGGGGGCCCTGGAGCTTGATGGGGGGGCTCTGTATACCTCCGGGGCTGCGGCTGTAAAATTTATATACTCGCGTATAAGCCGAGGGGGGACTTTTCAGCCCAAATTTTGGGCTGAAAAACTCGGCTTATACGCGAGTATATACGGTAAATGTAACCTTTAAAGATGACGGTGGTCCTGTTGAGGAGGTTGCGGTTGGTTCAGTACAAGAGAAAGTCTCTGGATTTGAAGACCTAATGAAAAAGAGGACAAAGCTCTGGTGGATTAAATCCTTCCTCCAAAAATATCTGCAGCGTGGGCTTATACCAAGGGGTCTAAGGGTCCGGCATATCCTGTAGATGATGAGACATTCCAACAGGAATGGGAAGCATTGGCTACTACGTGCTCCAGTGGGTGTATCAAATTATTGATGAACCATAATCAGACAAGTCTCACCTCTATTGAGGTGGAGATGGATAGTCTGCAAGAGGCATTCAAAAAAGACCTGAGTAGAGGCGCTCTAAAAAAAAAATTGGAGGAGGAAATTGAGACAGACATCTCTAAGTTAGAACGTGAGATTAAAGAAAACAAGACCAAGAAATGTCAGAGGGATCTCAAAGACTCCCAACAGAATAGAGTGTATAAGTGGAGGACGCAGAGACGGAGACCCAAACCTGACCCTAAGCCAAAACCAAATGCCCCACCGAGAACTGGGTCCTTAACATCAGTCACATCTGGAGATGAAACGAATGAGGGAGAGGACCCCCTGGGTGGCGAGACTAGTTTGGGCGTATCCTCACATCAAATATTGCAGACAAACAGATTGTCACTAGGAAGCAAGCTCAAGCCGTTGTAGTGAGACCAAAGGATAAGGGCAAGGTAAAGGAGAACAGAACCTTAAAAATTGTTCATTTGTCTGATATAACAGGATGTATTACGGAAAGGCCTGACTTTTGCTCCTACTAATGCCTTTGATTCCTTTATAGATATAAAGGATCTTCACATCTTTTCACGGAAACTTTAATTGAGGAAATTGCACTCAAAGATCTCCTCCAATACAGCTGAGAAATTGGAAAAGGAGGCGCTTCAAAATCTGGAGGAATTACTCGATGAGACCGCACCAGATTCTGAAGGTAAATTTCCATCCGATATTTTACCCAGATCTACTAAGTTTCCCCCTTTGTCCCTGTGCCCTGCCACTGAGTTATTTACAAAGCTGGTGGACTTTAAACAACTGTCCACCAAAAAGAAATTTGACAATCTTACCCAAACACAATGGAGAGCCATTGAAGAAATGCAGGCTTGGGGGATGTGGTAATATAAGCAGCGGACAGAGGGGGAAACATAGTGACCTGGCCAAATGTAAAATATGAGAAGGAAGTGTATAAACACTTAAGAGATAAGAACACGTATGTGAGATTGGATTCCAATCCATTATATGACTTCATTGATCCGCTGCAGAAAATATTGGTTGGGTCTTTGAGGAGGGGGTCATCAGGAAAAGGTCTATGTGGGTCTCACTGTGGCCTTTCCCCAAGATTCCTACATTCTACTCACTGCCAAAAATTCACAAGGATCCCGTCAATCTGCCCAGGCGTCCGATTGTGTCAGGAATCAGCGGTTCATTATTACCTGAAACCACTTGTGGAAACTTTACCATCATATATTCCTGACACGACGGACGCCCTGCGGAGGATTGATGGGGTCTTGGTGGAGTCCAACCTGTATATAGTCACTGCTGACGTGGAATTCCTCTACACCTGTATAGATCACGATGCAGGTGTGGAGGCTGCTCGCTTCTATCTGGAGAACTCCAACCGGGATGGACATTTGTGTGAGTTAATCATTGAGCTGCTCCAGTTTATCCTGCATCACAACTTTTTTGTATTTAAAGACCGTTTTTATTTACAGAAGCGCGGCACTGCGATGGGCGCAACCTGCGCGCCTTCGTATGCAAACCTGTTCCTTGGCCTTTGGGAGAGGGGCATGTTTGCTGGCAGGGGCGCATGGGTGGCTGCCCATGTGCAGTGCTGGATGCACTACATTGATGACTGTTTATTTTTTTGGCAGGGCACTCTGGAGCAGCTCGATGTTTTTATGAGGATATTAAATGATAACCAATTGGCGGGCATCCAGTTCCGGAGCTGTGGGAATGCCAGCACGGTGAAGGAGCTCCTGAAACCCGTGCCAAATACCCGCTTATAAACTGGGACAGGCAGCCCGCAGTACCTCATAATGAGCTCCGCTGCGCACTGAAACACCGCCACACTAGACCACTATGTCCTCCGGAGCAGGGAGAGGGAGGAAAGCCTGCAAGAGCAGGAGAGCAGGCAGGAAGGAGATGCAGGTATAATGGCGGCGGGAAGCCGCGCCATAAACAACAACGTCGGCAGGGACGCAGATGCGATCACTATAGAGATCGCTACTGAGACTGGCAAGGATATGAGGAGAGAGGGAAACAAAAACCTTGCGAACAGTGAAATGGAGGCTAGACAGTCATCACAGGGGGCAGATGGTGCTATGAATGTGAACCTAAAGGGACTGGCCAAAGAAGTGACACCTTACCTGACAGAGGACATTAAAATAGCGCTAAAAGAAGCCATACTAGAGTCCCTGGCTGATATAAGAAAGGTCACTGAACAGCACGAAACCAGATTACAAGAAAATTAGAGGAGACTGTCAGAGGCGGAAGACGGGATCACGCATCTAGAAAGGCATGTGGCAGAGCTGCAAAAACAATCCTCATACACAGAGGATAAGCTGGAAGATTTAGAGAATCGATCAAGGAGAAATAACTTAAGACTGGTAGGCCTCCTGGAGTCCTTCTTGCAGGGGCGGACCTACCGCGGTGCAGCTGGTTCAGCTGCACCAGGGCCCCGACCGGCTAGGGGGCCCCTCAGGCACCTGTAAGGGGGCCCCTCCACTTCCATGGAGAGGGGCCCAGAGACCGCGATAGTGTGTCAGAGGAGAGGTGCAGCTGCGGGAAGCTCCCCGTTTCCTACGGCAGATCCCGTCCCTCCCCTCCTCCCTGTTTATCACCAGAACGTCCCCGGGACTGCAAAAAACCCCCCGCTCCTCACCTGTGACTTCAACAACCCCCCCAGCCCCCACCCCGATCCTCACCTAGGACTTCAACAACCCACCCCGCTCCTCACCTGGGACTGGAACAGCACAACCCTCTCCCCCCCGCTCCTCAAGTGGGACAGAGCCAGCTGCACTGGTCGCCACACGGCTCCAGGTCCGCCACTGCCTTCTTGGCTAATCAGCTAGATGACATATGCGAAGTGGAACTACCCAAAATCATGGGATTGCCACATAAATGCAGAGTGGAAAGAGCACACCAAATAGGGCCTCCAAAAGACCCCCAAGCAGGCCCGAGGCAAGTGGTGGCGAAATCCCTAGACTATAAGGAGAAGGAGAGAATTCTGAGGGAATACAAAAATCACCATCAACCCCATCTAATCAAAGGACACAAAATCAGATTATATGGCGACTATTCGGCGGAAGTTGCATGCAAGCGGGAAGCCTTCAGCCCGGCCTGCACTATGCTTTATAAGAAAAACATTCGATTTCAATTGGCATTTCCAGCAACGTTGAGATTTAGAGCCCCAAATGGAGAGATGATATCGTTTACTAATGACAAGACAGCAATGAAAACAATCCAACAGGGAAACCGACATCACAACGTGCCATAGAGCCTGACGATGGAATGCTGATGACGCCATCAAGGCAAGAACGTGACCAAGGACATGGTGAAATCGCAGAGAAGGATGGTAGAGAGACTACGGTACGGTCTCGCACGCCGTCTGGTCCTCAAAAATCGAGAAGTGAGGATGACAGACTGCCACCAAAAGATCAGAGGACCCCGTGCCAAGGATGGCAAAGAAAGGGACATCTTCCAGAGACTAAAGGAAAACTATCATCGCATCCATGAAAGGCGGTGGTACGCCTTTATCAAAACTTCCATTGACCTCTATTGCCAGCACATTCAGCTGAGAAAGGGATATCGATATATGGAAAGCATACTGGCTATAAGGATCAGTGGGAATATACACAGAGGGGGATGATCCCCGTTAACATACTCGCAGGTCTCCAGACCTCCCACCAGTTTGATTTTTTTCTCTCTCCCTATTCTACATACCTTTTATACAGGAGATGTTAAGGTCCAGACGGCCAGAGATGGGGAGGATTACCTTGATGAGAGGAAGACAAATGGAGAAAGAGAAATCGACACGCACACAGACTGGAGTCTGCACTGTGAGATTGTAAACACGAGATGTTTCAATATACTGTGTATATGATACATACCGTGGTTCCCCGAAAATAAGACAGCGTCTTATATTAATTTTTGCTTAGAAAGATGCGCTATGTCTTATTTTCGGGGGGGGGGGTCTTACTTTATTCATCCCCTTGCAGCCCCCAATAAAGAAACCGCAATCAGGGACACACACACACAGGGGCACATAAACACACAGGGGCGCATACACACAGACAGGGACACTTCTCACCGGTCCCTGCTGCATTCCGGCGATGCTCTGAGCTGCCCGCTGCTGTCCTGGTGCCCACCGCTGTCTCGGTACTCACCGCTGCAAGGAGGACGACACCGCTCTCATCTCCGGTGTACGGTGCCGCTGTCCCAACCAATTACAGGCCAGGAGCCACCCGGGCAGCCAATCACAGGCCAGAAGCTGACGTCATGCAGTGACTGGCCTGTGATTGGCCGCTGGTCAGTTCCTGGCCTGTGATTGGCCGGTACAGTGGTGGGGGGCTTGAAAAATAGAGCGGTGTCGGTCTACATGCATCTGCGGCACCGCTCACAGCAACGGGCCCCAGGACACGAGCAGAGGGCGGGCTGGAGGAGTCACAGGCATACTGATTTTAAAAAAATAGAGCCATGCCTTATTTTCGGGGGGTGCCTTATATTTGCAGGCACATTAAACCCCCTGTTATGCCTTACTTTCGGGGGGCGCCCTATTTCGGGGAAACACAGTACTTGAGGGTTTCTTAGCATGTCCCTCCTTGATTCTTATGCCTAATTTTGTGTCTCTCTTGACTCCCTCCCTCAGTCTTCATCCTCTTTATCCACATCCCTTTTATCGGTTTTCGCCTAGTTAGTCAAGAGGCCCTGGCCAGAACAATTTCCGGGTTGTTACTATTACTGTTATTGATTGTATATGGCTAACACTTACGACTAATCAAGGAGGGTGGAGAGAGGGACGGTTGGGGCTATGAAACCAGAAAGATATGGGATCGACTGTTAGCTGAAATAGAAACGCTAAATGGGCTCTCATAATACCCTTAAATATACTGGGCAATTGGCGTTGGAGGGGTGCAATTTCGGGAAGGGCATACCTCAGAAAAAATGGAAGTCACACAAACAAACTCTGAGGAGTGGGATGGCAGAGGCGGGAGGGGAGCCCTACCTTATTGTTTAAACCCTGTTTGTTGTTATATAGTTCTATGTTTGAGTTGGTACCAGGAAACACAGCATACTACATTGACAGAACACCATGAAAAAAATATGATAAGGAGACGTAGTAAAGTAAGTCTAGGTTCACATTTCAGGATGGTTACGTTGCGTCCCATGCGCATGCACACCCGCAGGTGAAAACGCATGTGAACGCATGTAAACGAAGCGTTTTACAGACGCAAGTGCATAGCTTTTCGGACGCAGGTCCGCAACGTTCACATGCGTTTGTCTGCGTTTTTACCCTTGCGCATGCGTTTTCTATCTGCATGCGTTCGGTAAACTAGCCCAATTTTCAGTGACCCAGACTACAGACACGCCCATGGGCAGTGGCCTTAAGGAAGACATAAAAATAGACCCTGCCCATAGTTATGCCTGTAGCTGGTTGCTGATGAGAGAGAGAAGATGGAGCTTGGATTTGACAGCTTTTACAGAGAATTAGACTTGGCGATGAACACTGCAGTATCTTATGCCATGGCTTGCGAGGAACATCGGCGCCGAGCAAGGGAACGAAGACGTCGGCCACCTCGTCGTCTATGGCAGCACCCTATCGTCGAGCTTCGGGGTACACGTGGAGTGTACCACTCCTTGTTCCATGAGTTGCAAGAAGATCCGTTGAAGTTCCACGACTACACCCGCATGTCCGTGGACAGCTTCCTGCACTTGCTGCGACGTGTCCAAGATGTCATCTGCCGCACTGACACACAGCTACGAAGATGTATTTCTCCAGAGGAACATCTCCTGGTCACCCTTCGGTATGTATTTTTATCGCAACTGTATTGTTTATCAACTGTACGCCTCCTTGACATCCTGTGTCCTGTTCCTGTTTAGTCCTCTCTGACGTGTGAAATCTCCAGGCCCCTAGTCCCTGTCAATTCTATCCTCGTTACGTTCCACCTCCTGAACTTCACCTTCTGCTTTTTGTCATTAATTTGTCTTAACTATTTGTCTTCTTCCTTTGCAGATTCCTGGCTACCGGCGAAGCATTATCATCGCTACACTTTCAATTTCGGCTGGGATTGTCTACACTTTCTGGGATAGTGCAGGAGACGTGTCAAGCTATCTGTGAGTGTCTACGGCCAGACTTCCTCCCTCCCACCACCAGCGAGCTCTGGTTACATAAAGCATCCAGATATGAAGAAGTCTGCCAGTTTCCCAACTGCGTGGGGGCCGTAGATGGGAAACACATCAGGATCCAGAAGCCAGCAGGATCAGGATCAGAGTATTATAACTACAAGAAATTCTTCTCAGTAATACTCATGGCCATTGCCGATGCAGACTGCTGCTTCACGGCTGTGGATGTGGGACAATATGGCCGAGCCAATGACTCCTCTGCGTTCAAAAACTCTGATATGGGCAGGAAGCTACATACAAACACTTTTGCCATTCCTCCACCCAAACCACTACCACACACTGATGGACCTGACATGCCCTTTGTAATTGTGGGGGATGAAGCCTTCCAAATGTGTGTGAACTTGGTGAAGCCATACTCGAGCCGGCACTTAACATACACAAGACGAATCTACAACTACCGGCTTTCCCGTGCCAGGAGGACAGTAGAATGTGCTTTTGGCTTGCTGGTAGCTAGGTGGCGCATTCTATCGACCTCTATCAACTTTAAAAACTGACACTATCATCGATGTTGTACGAGCCTGTGTTGTCTTACATAATTATGTCCATCAAATGGAAAAACCACGACTGGACCTTGATGAACCTCAAAGTACCAACCTGGTGGATTTCCAACAAGACATCGTGCGCTCAAGTCAGGAGGTGTTGAGCATGCGGGACTCCTTTGCCTCCTATTTTGTCTCAAACAAGGGCCGAGTCGACTGGCAGGACGACATCGTGTGATTTGTTACAAAATTATTTCAAAGCACCTTTGTTTGTACTACGGCAGTACGCCATCATTATGTTTGCATTTAAAATCTATGTCCTGAAAACACCTAAAATGTAAAGTTAATATGTCTCACCATTCATGTACAGTTATGCTGTAATGATTGACATCTGTTAATGTCTGGCCCAACTTTGTTTTTTCTACACACTCCCGATTTCAAAGCACACATTCATTAAATTTTTGTTTTTGGATACACTTTGAGTTTGAGTGGTTATTTACCCAACTTTGTGGTGTTATGTGTGTTTCACAAGTTTGTCTCCTATCTAGCCTCCATCCTGCAATACCTGTGTCCATCTATGTAGCATACATCATCCCATCACACTCTGTAGCTTGGTATATTTCAAACATCCTAAGGATCTATCTGATAAGGCCACTTCACACACACAGGGATCTGAGTCTAATATCTGAACAGATCTCTGGTTGCAGTGAAATCATGGACAGATTGCTCCATGTGGTACACAGCCACAAAATGGAGCAATGTATCCATGATTTCACTGCAACCAGAGATCTGTTCAGATATTGGACTCAGATATCTGTGTGTGTGAAGTGGCCTATAGATAGATAATGGGATGGAATGAGGTATGCTACATACATATCGAAAAACAGGGACGGCAGGATGGATGCTAGATAGATTAATTGAGGACTGCCATGATGCTTGCTACATAGCTAAACATAGGTATGGCAGGATCATCCTTCCTGAAATACCTGGGTGTATCTATGTAGCAGATATCATTCCTTCCCAGTATGTATGTATGATAATATCATACATCCTTCTATCCAATGATCTATCACAGAGCTAGATAATGGGATGGAATGAGGTATGCAGCATACATAAGCGAAAAACACGGAGGGCATCATGGATGCTTGAAAGATAAACTCAGGGATGGGAGGCTGGCTATACATAGCTAACCACATAGCTGCACATAAACCCACCTTAATAATTACTTTACTTAACTCTATCCAATGAAGTCAATAAAAAAGAATAATTTGGTAAACCAAACATAATTTATTGAACAAATAACAGCCATAAAACTGGCCAAATCAAAGTGAGAACGTAAAATACGACAATATGTGCAAGTCCATTGTCACAGTGATGTGAAAGTTGATGCTTGAAATTTGCCTGTGGAATTAGTGGTGCTGCTGCTGCTGCTGTTGCTTCTGGATCCCGGTGGCACCGTGAGGGCAATGTCCGATGGAAAAGTTGGTAAAGTCTCTGTGGGAATATTCACAGTCGGTGTTGAGAGACTTAGTCAGTGGGGTTGTTGCAGAGGTGTACAACGGAGTACCAGCCGCCTCTAAAGTCAAATACGTACACACATGGGGAGAGGACGGAAGGGTAGAAGGTGTAAAAGTGTCTAGGAGAAGCAGGGCCGGCCTTATGTTGAATGGTGCCCTGTGCGAATTTGCCTTATGGCGCCCCCACGCCATTACTTACTCAGAACACATGAGCATACATGTTTGTACATGATCTATTCATGGTCTTCAGGGAGAGCAGGGAGGGGCGTTGCTATGCTAGGGTCAGAAAAAATCAGGGACCCAAACCCCAAGACCTATATCCCCTCCCACTTGGCATTACCAACCCTCCCATATATAGAGGTGTCACCTGTCATCTTACAGGAGGAGGAGGAGGTGAGCTGTGATATCACCTATTGTGAATGATGGCTCTTGTGTTATCTACTGTATATAGAGGTGTTATCAGTCATTGTACAGGAGGTGATCTGTGACATCCACCATTCACAATAGGTGATATCACAGCTCACCTCCTCCTCCTGTACAATGACTGACAACACCTCTATATACAGTAGATAAAACAGGATCCACCATTCACAATAGGTGATATCTGCTGTATATAGAGGTGTTATCAGTCATTGTACAGGAGAAGGAGGTGAGCTGTGATATCACCTATTGTGAATGGTGGATCCTGTGTTATCTACTGTATATAGAGGTGTTATCAGTCATTGTACAGGAGGAGGTGAGCTGTGATATCATCTATTGTGAATGGTGGATCCTGTGTTATCTACTGTATATAGAGGTGTTATCAGTCATTGTACAGGAGAAGGTGAGCTGTGATATCACCTATTGTGACTGGTGGATAATGTGTTATCTACTGTATATAGAGGCGTTATCAGTCATTGTACAGGAGGAGGAGGTGAGCTGTGATATCATCTATTGTGAATGGTGGATCCTGTGTTATCTACTGTATATAGAGGTGTTATCAGTCATTGTACAGGAGGAGGAGGTGAGCTGTGATATCATCTATTGTGAATGGTGGATCCTGTGTTATCTACTGTATATAGAGGTGTTATCAGTCATTGTACAGGAGGAGGTGAGCTGTGATATCACCTATTGTGAATGGTGGATCCTGTGTCATCTACTGTATATAGAGGTGTTATCAGTCATTGTACAGGAGGAGGTGGGCTGTGATATCACCTATTGTGAATGGTGGATCCTGTGTTATCTACTGTACCTAGAGGTGTTTTCTCCTATACATAGCAGTGCTGATGATGCACTGGTATACATGGCACAGGTGATGAGACAAACGCAGCTTCAACACTAACAAGACTATTAAGTTATTAAAAGTATGAACAATTTTCTAAAACGGGAACTAAAGTTCAAATCACGCCTTTTTTTTTGCCCCATTAAGAAAATACACAAACTGGTATTGCTGCATTCATAAAAGTGATCAAAATATAAATTAAATTAATGCGATATGCGATCAGTAAATATTGTAGTGAAATAAAAAATAAAGCTGCAGAATAGTTTTTTTGGCCACTGTAACGTTGCAATAAAATACAATAAGAGGCGAACAAAACATTGTGTCTACCCAAACATGATATCAGTAAAACCATCAGCTCAGGGCCTAAAAAACAAGCCCTCACATAGCCCCAGATCCTGAAAAGTTACAGCATTACGGCTACGTTGACACGCTGTGTATTTGCAGCAAGTGTTTTTCTTGAAAAAAAACCTCCATATAGAATACTGCACCCCCACAGTCCTCCATATAGTATAATGCACCCCACAGTCCTCCATCTAGAATGCACACCCAAACTCCTTCATTTATTATAATGCACGCCACAGTCCTCCATATAGTATAATGCACCACACAGTCCTCCGTATAGTATATTGCACCCTTAAAGCATGACATATAGTACAATACACCCCCACAGTCCTCCATATAGTATAATGCAGTGTACTCACTGATTAAGAAGAAAAAAGTAAATACTCACCTCTCTTCTCGCTGCTCCAGTCTCCTCAGCATCTGCTCTGCACGTCTCAGCACAGTGGGACTCACTGAGGACATCATCGTGCCCCGTTGTGCTGAGCTGCAGAGGGCAGACAGCGGCGGCCGGGACTCGGGAGAAGAATGCTGCTGGCAGAGGCGGCTGGGACTATAGTAGTGAGAGCAGGATCCGCGGGGGGCTACCACTGGTACACACACCTTGTATGCACTCGGCTCCACTCCATACACCTTGTATACACTCGGCTCCGCTCCGTTCACCTCGTCGCTCTGTACACACACGGCTCCGCTCCGTACACCTCGTACACACGCGGCTCCGCTCCGTACACCACGTACACACGCGGCTCCGCTCCGTACACCACGTACACACGCGGCTCCGCTCCGTACACCACGTACACACGCGGCTCCGCTCCGTACACCACGTACACACGCGGCTCCACTCCGTACACCTCGTACACACGTGGCTCCGCTCCGTACACCTCGTACACACTCAGCTCCGCTCCGTAAACCTCGTACACACACGGCTCCGCTCCGTAAACCTCGTACACACGTGGCTCCGCTCCGTACACCTCGTACACACGCGGCTCCACTCCTTACACCTCGTACACACTCAGCTCCACTCCGTAAACCTCGTACACACACGGCTCCGCTCCGTAAACCTCGTACACACGTGGCTCCGCTCCGTACACCTCGTACACACGTGGCTCCGATCTGTACACCTTGTGCACACGCGGCTCCACTCCTTACACCACGTACACACTCAGCTCCGCTCCGTAAACCTCGTACACACACGGCTACGCTCCGTACACCTCGTACACACGTGGCTCCGCTCCGTACACCACGTACACACGTGGCTCCGCTCCATACACCTCGTACACACGTGGCTCCGCTCCGTACACCTCGTACACACGTGGCTCCGCTCTGTACACCTTGTGCACACGTGGCTCCGCTCCGTACACCTCGTACACACGTGGCTTCGCTCTGTACACCTTGTGCACACGCGGCTCCACTCCTTACACCCCATACACACGCACCTCTGCTACATTCACACTCACCTCTGCTACATTCACACTCACTCTGCTACATTCACACTCACTCTGCTACATTCACACTCACCTCTGCTACATTCACACTCACCTCTGCTACATTCACTCATTCTGCTACATTCACACTCACCTCTGCTACATTCACACTCACCTCTGCTACATTCACACTCACCTCTGCTACATTCACACTCACCTCATCCATTTCTTCACTTCATGCTGCTTGGTGGAAGCTGCCCTGCATACTCGGAGATGCTGATCATGTGATCCCTGACTCCTCCCCCTTCATTGACATCATCACAGGTCCTGTAAGCACAGGCCTGTGCAGCTCCACAGGTGGGCTCACGCTGCAGGGTGGGGGGGGATAACGAAGCGGCCAGGACTATAGTAGAGGGAGCGGCATCAGCAGGGGGCCGCGCTACCACCAGGTGCCCCTGTGGATGTCGCCCCCTGTCTACTAGCAGCCGCACAGATCTAGCAAAGCGCCTGGGAGCGGGAGCAGGGCAGCAAATAACAGTGACAGCTGTCTCCCTGCGGCGCCCCCTGGAGCGTGGCGCCCTGTGCGGCCGCACGACTCGCACATGCCTAGGGCCGGCCCTGAGGAGAAGAGATGGGACCGAGGATGGAAATGAAACGTTAGAAAAAAGGGAGAGATTAGACTGGGTGTGAGGAGTGGAAACCTGTAGGAGTGCAACATTTGCCAGTGAAGTAGCAGGGGTGAAGAGGTCTGGAAGGTGCTGCTGTTTTTTCGGTCGACCAACCTTGCGCTGTGGTGCTGCGGTTTCCACATTTTCCTGTTTTGTTTTTTTTTCGCATTTTAGACTGCTGTTGCTGGCTTTCCAAATCCTTTGCTTTTGGGGTCTTGGTCATTTTCCGGGGCTTCATGGGTGTCATCAACTCAGCTGGCATTTGTAAGAGAGGTTTACCTTGACTCTTGTGTTGTAAAAAAGGCTTTTTGGTAGGTGGAACACCAGTTTTTTTTAGAACAGAGCTACAGGATGAAGGAGGCTTGGCTGTCATGACTGTGGAGATTGCAACATCGCTTTGAGGTTGCAACAACGCTGGGTCTGTGCAAGGAGTTTTGTTTGATGTCATGACTCTTGACATTGGTTGAGTTGGCCGGCCCTGCTGAAATGCGTCGTCTGAGCGAGGAGTTGGAGTGGCTGTGTGGACATTCTGGCTGGAACCGACTGTCCGGCCCGGCAGGACTGCGGTGCTGGAGCGAGGATTGGCCGAAGTAGCTGTAACTCTGTGGCTGTGAACATCAGGCTGACCATCTAGTACCGCGCTTGCTGAGCTGAAGACTGCCCGAGAGGTACTCATTAAAGTACTTGATGTTCGGCTGGAGTCAGGTCGAAGCGGAGATGATGTAAGCAGGGCGGTGTAAGAGGGAACATCTGGTGCCAAGTTCAGTGCTGCGGAGGACTGAGAGAAGTTCAGTGATGTGGAGGTTGTCAATGGTTGTCCATGTTCCAACTCAGCTGGTTGAGTCAAGCTCGTTGTTCTTTCTAACTTGATTGGTGGACGAATGTGGAATCTTGGCTGATGCTGTTGAAATGCCATTTGATGCATGTGCTGTTGTTGCTGCTGTTGTTGGTGCTGTTGTTGTTGCTGCTGCTGCTGCTGTTGCAATGCCAGCCGATATGCGCCCTGACAGGAAGTCATGACATTTATCTGAAACTCAGGTTCTAAGTTATCCGTCACGCACTTCTCCATACATGAGAAAAAATGTCGGGCCGGTCTACTAAGGTCGGCCTCCAGGCGATCCAGTCGTCCGGTAACTTTGTAGCGACCGGTGGTAAGGCCGCGGGTGTGTGTGTATGATCTTTCTCAACAGAATCCCCATACTCAGATTTAACCGGTAGTAACTTTTCTTTACTGTAAAACATGTCTATAACACAGTCAACTGATCTAGCTGCACACATGTATATATTAGAGTCTCTGGATCTTCACTTCTTCCGGGTACGCAGCAAGCAAAGAAAAAAGACACAACAATGGAGATATCTTTCCCAAACTTTCCCTAAAATCACGTACCAGTCTATCACAGAAGAAGGTGTCGCTCCCACGTAGCAGGCCTGGGGTCTCACGATGACGGGTCCCGGTGCAGCGCTGAAGGGGGAAACTCCTCAGTCTTCTTCTGTGGTCTCCTTCCGCAGGTAACAGAATCTTTCTTTGTTAGTCTCTCCCAGTCTCAGGGCACACAGAGGAGCAGAAGGGAGCCCACAGCAGCACAGAAGTCTCTCTCAGTCTCGGGGCAAACCGATGAGCAGAAGGGAGATCACAGTCGCACAGATGGCTCCCTTATGTCAGTCACAGCCCCTGCACATGTAATCCAGTGGCAATGTCCTGAATTCCGGAGGCAATGTCCTGAATTTGAGTGGGACCCTCGGTAAGACAAGGTCCTGCAGACCGGGGGTTGCAACAGCGATCCTCACGGGGTATTTCTTCCCAAGAATCCGGCTGCAAAAGAGCCCTATGTCGGGAGACACCACACAGTCTGTCCTGACAGAGCTCTGGATCTCTAATCATCATCTCCCGCCCTTTTTCTTCCTCAGCACAAGGCTGTTGGGGAGGGGATCAGACTGTGTAATGTTCACTGCAGTGTCCATTTGAATAACAACACAGTCAGGGCTACCCACTTCATTACAACTTCACCAAAAAGAGTCTGCATAAACACAAAACCCTTTTCAACAGAGTTACCAAGACGCCTCATAGACTCCTGGAAGCTCGAACTTAGATGGAGAAACTCAGGCATGAGTGTCCTATCACTGGCCCTCTGTCTCTGCCGTGATGTTCCCACCAAGGAGGGACAAGAGGCCTGGGATAGGGGATAACTGTCGGTGCCGGCAACCTGGGTTCCAGATAATGTAAAGTCCACACCTTCTCCCTCTGCTGTCTGACTTTGTGAAGAATGTGCGGTGTCGCTCTGTGAAGACAGATTCTGGGACCTTGCTGCATCAGACGGCTGGGCAGTGCTGCTCCAAGTCCTGTGGGTAAAAAACAAAAAGGAAAAAAGAAATGGACTAGTTCTCTTGCCTACTACTACCGTCTATTGCCCTGCCTCCTTGCCTCCAGGTAACTTTATCTTCTCGATGACAACAAACAACAGCCCCCCTCCTCTACCCTCCCAACTACAGCCTCCCAACTACAGCCTCCCAACTACAGCCTCCCAACTACAGCCTCCCAACTACAGCCTCCCAACTACAGCCACCCAACTACAGCTTCCAGTATTTTTTAAAATTTCCAAGGAATACTTACACACGTTGTGTAACGACATCCCGCAGAAAATCGAGCTGCTGGTGGTAGATGTAAGGCTTTTTCTTTGAAGGTTTGGAACCACTGCGCACATTCTGCTCGACTCTCTTATCCTTATTGTATCTGTCCTTCATAGAGCGCCACCGAACGGTCAGAGACTTCACTAGAATGGAGAGAGTAAATCACTTGATTAATGTTCACATTTCATGAGTGTGGACAGAGAACGCTTTTGCCCGCCCAAACAAAACTTACTAAAGGCTTCTTGGTCCTTGACAGGTGCAGCGTCATAGCCCGGCCACATAATTCTGGCAATCTGTGCCCATTGTCTTCGCAACACAATATTGTCAAAGTGTTTGCGGTCACGTGGGTCCCAAATCGCCGATCGCTCATGAACAAGTGGTATTAACTTGTCATTGTCCACATACGGGTGGCCCATCTCAACAGTCTCCTAGAATGTAATAAATATGATGATAATTGCAACGATACAATTCCAACACATCACATTTCCCAAACTTAAGCACTTACAATTGGGTTATCCACATTTTCTGTGTCGTCACCAATACTATGGGCTGATTCCTCTCCACTTTCCTCACTGTCTTGGTTGTCCACCTCTGTTTCATAGTCCTGTATAAGAACCCTGATGGTACCTTTACACGCCGCGACGGCAGGCTGGATACATCCCGCTACTTCACGTGTAGGAGCACGCTCAAACGGCTACAAACGGTCAACGCACCCTCTTTACACGCCGCCATAAGGTGCGCTACGCCACGCTACATCTGTAGCTAGCTACATCGCCGGGTGTGTCAAGTAGCCAGCTGTAGCTTAGCGTACCACGTTTACACAGCGCTACAATAAGCTAATATGGGCGGACCTGGTACAGCAGTGACAGCACATAGGCGTGCCACAATCTTGGATTACGAGCCGTCCGTACGATGATAGGACAGCGCAATATCATCCTGATTGGCCAGGCATCGCAGGAGGCTGAGAAACACAGCACGCTCGAGAGATTGTGTAGTGTGACTGGTCAGCTCCTTAAATATGCCGCCCTAGGCAGCAACTACCAATCGTCATGCAGGAGCTTCCACCAATGATCGGTGATGGGGCGCGGTATCCCAGAGCCTGGGTCACGCCTTAGCTACATTGCAGCTACAGCCCCGGGTGTCCAGAGTTCCCTTCCGTTGCCTCTTTACACGCCGATACAGCTCGCTACCATCGGCGATGTAGCCATCAGTTTTCGAGCAGACCTAGGAAACAGATGTATCTGTTGCCGGCTGCAGCGTCACGTCTTCAGACGCCGCTACGACGGGCGATATTGGCGCTACAAGCTACATTTGTAGCCTGTAGCGGGATGTATCCAGCCTGCCGTCGCGGCGTGTAAAGGTACCATTAGTGTTATTTTGGCCTATTTTTCAGAAGAATACTTTGAAACAAGCAAGTGTTGACTTACAGGGTCACTAGGTTCAGCTTGATGAGGGTCCATGTATTCACTGCAATCGGACATCTTGGCGCAGCAGTGTCACTCAGCCCGGAAGAACCACAATCGACAGAAAGTGGGTAACGAGCCAGCAGCAATAGACACCTCTATACATCAACAGCAGCAACAGCAGCACCTACAGCAGGGGCACACAATGACAAAGGTGTAAATGTAAAGACTACAGACAGGTGCAATGTCAGACCAACAAGTGACACAAAGTGACATGCATTAGGCCACAGAACATATGGGCCCAAGGCCATACTCCTGGTAGCAGGGACCCCCAAATGACACTGTCACATACATTAGGCAGCAAGGACCCCCACAAAATGACACTGTCACATACATTAGGCAGCAAGGAGCCCCACAAAATGACACTGTCACATACATTAGGCAGCAGGGACCCCCAAAATGACACTATCACATACATTAGGCAGCAGGGAACACAAAATGACACATACATTATGCAGCAGGTGTGGCGCCCCTGCGTACAGGTGGCTACAGAAGGGTACTGCAGCCAGGCAGTTAGGACAATGGTAAACACTACACCCTCACAGCCCACATCCCCACGCATAGAAGAAGGGGTTACATCCAGCTCTGAGGTCAGATACTATATGAGACCAGAGGAGTGGTGGATGAGGAGTGGGTTGGGCACACCAGAAGGTCAGGTGACTGACAGTATATAGAGAGGGGGAGGAGTGAAGGAAGTCAGTAGGCTGAGGTAGCTGAGATGAAAAGACTGAAGGACAACACACGTCCTGGAAGAGCCTAAGCTGAGGAGCGCAGACCCGTACTGAGCCAATGCGAGCCAGATGGGGGGGAAAGCCCGTCCAAGATGCTGAAACCACCAGGAGTGTGACAGACAGAGAAGGGACGGTGCAACCCGTGCCCTAGACAGCAGCTGAAGCTACTAACAGCAGGTGGAAAAGCCCTCCTAGATACCGAAGGAAACAGAGGAAGGAGCCTGGCAGAGCCTCATGCTAGAGGACTGTTGCAGGCTGGGCTAAGGCAGAGTGTCAGCTCTGAAGGGGACCGACAATTCACCCGGTATCCCCAGATTCACTGACGGGGAGCTTCAGTTTCATGCTGGAGTTCCTAACCCAAAGGACAGGCAGCTCAGTGACGCACTAGGACTCACAGAAGCCCGAGTCATCGCTATACTGTCCAGCGTCCGCACACCCCCGTGTAAGACGGAGAGAGAGTAATAGCCCGGAAAGGTACACTAAGAGACTGTGTGAGGGGTCACAAGGAGAGAGGAGCCTGGCTGCAGGGGAGAAGGGAACCCGGAAAGGGAAAATGGAACCGAATGTTAAGAGCTGTGTAAAGAACTGCAACTAACTTGTAAGTTGACTGAAGGAACTAAGTAAAGCTTTGGAAACCCTGCATTGTCTCCTGCCTGCTTCCATCTGCAGACCCTCTCTCCCATACAGGCTTGCACCAAGAAGACCTCAACCTGCAGAGCCACAGCCTGTCAGCACCAACGCTGAGGAGAGATCCCTGCAGTGTCTGCAAGTAAGTGTGCTCCAACGACACACACACACCATAGACTTTAACTCCTTACTGCCCCGGGGGATACAGTTCTCCCCACTAGAACTATACCATCCCCGCTGCCATTCCATCACCCCCGGAGGTTCTGCAGCAGCGGCGGCCTCATCACTGGCCGCACCAAGTGGGTGGCGTCACCCGTGACAATTCCCTTGTAAATATTCCCCTTTTATTGTGCTGAGCCAGGGACACGGTCCGGACCAAGCCACCCGTGACATCCCCAGCAGCAGATCGGTCCGGCACCGAGTACCCCACGTCCCTTGGGGCTCCACAACCTGGCGTCACGAACAGGATCTACCCGGTCCAAAAGGATTGGACCTTGTGCGCCAAAAGAACTGTTTCTGGACTTTTCCCGCCGAAATCTGACCCCAATGGCGGCCACCAGGGACTAGCGCCATGTGCAGAGGGGGCGTTCCTAAGCCTCCCATCGTGGGCCGGTCCGGTCCAAGGCGCGAAAAGAAGGTCCCGCCCTGGCTCTCCTTAACTCCGGGAGAGCCAGCAGTCACTCTCAAAGAAGAGCCGCCGCCCCTAGACCCTCCTACCAAGAAGCTGGCGCGAACTGAGAAGGAAATCGTCATCGGGAGGGGGCGGAGCAGGCAACTGGAAAAGAAGCAGTCGCCATTCAGAGACACGAGGACGGAAGAGGAGGACGCCTGGAAGAACGCTGCACCCGGAAGACCACGCGTGATCCCGGAGGGCCCACAGATTGCTTCGGTGGAGGAACCCGGCCGAGGAGAGACCCCGTGTGACCGAGGAGAGATGGCAGAAGTAGGAGAGCGTCCCTATGTCCCAGATACCCGGAGGGGTATATTGCGGCTGCTGCCCCAGCAGATGACCCGGATCCACGAACAGCATACCCGGATCCAGCTTAATATCGAACAGCATCAGCGAGGCTACGAGTCGGTAACTATACAACCCGGCTGGGTTGCCAACACCCGTGACCGCATGCAGAGCGAGGGTGGATGCCGAACAGGAAACCTCGTGGATGTGACTGTGCCGCGTGCTGCCAAGCGAGAGACCGACCCGCTCGGAGCCTTAGAGGAGAAGTGGTTGTCCCTGCCGGAACTCCTGATACCAGCTCCAAAGACGATGGAGGTAAAGGGAGAGCAACTTCGTTGCTGGTGGGAACGGGACAAAGACTGCGATGATATGATGGGCTTTGTGGGAGACCCTGCAGGCGAAGTGGGCCCCGTGGAGGTAGTCACCAGGAATGAATACCTGCGGAGATGCAGTAAGAGATGGGACCAGGAGGAAGAGAAAAGGCAGGAACAGAAGCGAGAATTAGTTGCACTAACTAAGTACTTAAAAACTGTTGCGAGGCGAGACAAGAGTGTTACCGGATCCCAAAGGCATGAGGGCAGGATCGTAAAAGTTAAGCCTGAGGAGGGATACGCCTTTGCCCGCGAGGAAGGAATAGACGGTGACATATTTATCAACCGCCGTGATGTTGAACAGCACCTGCCAGAGAAACACCCGGACAGGGAAGTGCAGGTTGGAGAGTGGATCTCGTATGTTATTGTCCAAGGAGCAAGAGGCCCGTATGGCATTAGAGTGCATAGACTATGTTTAGATGCCAGCTATGATGACATGCCTGCACTAGAGGAAACTAAACCAGAGATACCACCGGACCCAATCATGAACCCGGGTCCTACTACAGACTTAGTACCTGCTGCTGAGGCCGTTACAGTAAAGAGCACCGCAGACATTGCAACGCAGACTCCGGAGAGTTACCTGCTGATCGACGCCCTGCAAGGACTTGAGATGTTCCCCAGAAAGAAAGGACCGCCGACACTTCCGTGGAAGGTCAAGCAGGAAAACAAGAAAGAATGAAACCCGTGTCCTGCAACAAGTACAGATGAAGAAGCTGTAAGTGTGAATGTACATTGTTCCTTATTGCTCCCATCCCATACCTGAATGAATGCTAGCTTACCCCTGTATGTCTTATATGTTTTATTTGAACATTTGCATCATGAACAATGACTTGATACGAACTCTCTTGTAAATAGTTGAGCACACTTGTGTGCTCCCCTTTGGTTTTAAGACCAGCTGCACGCGAGATTGTGCAAGTGACTGTTTTGAATCCAGAACTTTGAAGCTGCTTTTTGAGCATTTTTGCACCTTTTGAGAATTTTTGAAAGTTTTAGCACTTTTTGAAAAGAAGAGAAATTTTATACTTTTATACGAAGTAATGTTTATAATGTCTTTTATAGAGAAAAGAGGGTAATGATGAGTATAAATACCCATGCACTCATGTTTATAGTTAATGTAACGTTCCAAGAATCGTGCCTCCCGGACGGGAAGAAACCAAGAATACTTAATGTTTAATGATATATAAAATGAAAATGTTTTCAGGGTAACCAATGTCGAGTCGTGCGCGGACGCGCTGTTTAACTCCGGGAGAATGTGGCGCCCCTGCGTACAGGTGGCCACAGAAGGGTACTGCAGCCAGGCAGTTAGGACAATGGTAAACACTACACCCTCACAGCCCACATCCCCACGCATAGAAGAAGGGGTTACATCCAGCTCTGAGGTCAGATACTATATGAGACCAGAGGAGTGGTGGATGAGGAGTGGGTTGGGCACACCAGAAGGTCAGGTGACTGACAGTATATAGAGAGGGGGAGGAGTGAAGGAAGTCAGTAGGCTGAGGTAGCTGAGATGAAAAGACTGAAGGACAACACACGTCCTGGAAGAGCCTAAGCTGAGGAGCGCAGACCCGTACTGAGCCAATGCGAGCCAGATGGGGGGGAAAGCCCGTCCAAGATGCTGAAACCACCAGGAGTGTGACAGACAGAGAAGGGACGGTGCAACCCGTGCCCTAGACAGCAGCTGAAGCTACTAACAGCAGGTGGAAAAGCCCTCCTAGATACCGAAGGAAACAGAGGAAGGAGCCTGGCAGAGCCTCATGCTAGAGGACTGTGGCAGGCTGGGCTAAGGCAGAGTGTCAGCTCTGAAGGGGACCGACGATTCACCCGGTATCCCCAGATTCACTGACGGGGAGCTTCAGTTTCATGCTGGAGTTCCTAACCCAAAGGACAGGCAGCTCAGTGACGCACTAGGACTCACAGAAGCCCGAGTCATCGCTATACTGTCCAGCGTCCGCACACCCCCGTGTAAGACGGAGAGAGAGTAATAGCCCGGAAAGGTACACTAAGAGACTGTGTGAGGGGTCACAAGGAGAGAGGAGCCTGGCTGCAGGGGAGAAGGGAACCCGGAAAGGGAAAATGGAACCGAATGTTAAGAGCTGTGTAAAGAACTGCAACTAACTTGTAAGCTGACTGAAGGAACTAAGTAAAGCTTTGGAAACCCTGCATTGTCTCCTGCCTGCTTCCATCTGCAGACCCTCTCTCCCATACAGGCTTGCACCAAGAAGACCTCAACCTGCAGAGCCACAGCCTGTCAGCACCAACGCTGAGGAGAGATCCCTGCAGTGTCTGCAAGTAAGTGTGCTCCAACGACACACACACACCATAGACTTTAACTCCTTACTGCCCCGGGGGATACAGTTCTCCCCACTAGAACTATACCATCCCCGCTGCCATTCCATCACCCCCGGAGGTTCTGCAGCAGCGGCGGCCTCATCACTGGCCGCACCAAGTGGGTGGCGTCACCCGTGACAATTCCCTTGTAAATATTCCCCTTTTATTGTGCTGAGCCAGGGACACGGTCCGGACCAAGCCACCCGTGACATCCCCAGCAGCAGATCGGTCCGGCACCGAGTACCCCACGTCCCTTGGGGCTCCACACAGGGACCCCAAAATGACACTGTCACATACATTAGGCAGCAAGGACCCCCACAAAATGACACTGTCACATACATTAGGCAGCAAGGACCCCCACAAAATGACACTGTCACATACATTAGGCAGCAGGGACCCCCAAAATGACACTGTCACATACATTAGGCAGCAGGGAACACAAAATGACACATACATTATGCAGCAGGGACCCCAAAATGACACTGTCACATACATTAGACAGCAGGGACCCCCAAAATGACACTGTCACATACATTAGGCAGCAGGGACCCCAAAATGACACATACATTAGGCAGCAGGGAACACAAAATGACACTGTCACATACATTAGGCAGCAGGGACCCCAAAATGACACATACATTAGGCAGCAGGGAACACAAAATGACACACATACATTAGGCAGCAGGGACCCCCAAATGACACTGTCACATACATTAGGCAGCAGGGACCCCCAAAATGACACTATCACATACATTAGGCAGCAGGGAACACAAAATGACACATACATTATGCAGCAGGGACCCCAAAATGACACTGTCACATACATTAGACAGCAAGGACCCCCACAAAATGACACTGTCATACATTAGGCAGCAAGGACCCCCACAAAATGACACTGTCACATACATTAGGCAGCAGGGACCCCCAAAATGACACTGTCACATACATTAGGCAGCAGGGAACACAAAATGACACATACATTATGCAGCAGGGACCCCAAAATGACACTGTCGCATACATTAGGCAGCAGGGACCCCCAAAATGACACTGTCACATACATTAGGCAGCAGGGACCCCAAAATGACACATACATTAGGCAGCAGGGAACACAAAATGACACTGTCACATACATTAGGCAGCAGGGACCCCCAAAATGACACTGTCACATACATTAGGCAGCAGGGACCCCAAAATGACACATACATTAGGCAGCAGGGAACACAAAATGACACACATACATTAGGCAGCAGGGACCCCCAAAATGACACTGTCACATACATTAGGCAGCAGGGACCCCAAAATGACACATACATTAGGCAGCAGGGAACACAAAATGACACACATACATTAGGCAGCAGGGACCCCCAAATGACACTGTCACATACATTAGGCAGCAGGGACCCCCAAAATGACACTATCACATACATTAGGCAGCAGGGAACACAAAATGACACATACATTATGCAGCAGGGACCCCAAAATGACACTGTCACATACATTAGACAGCAAGGACCCCCACAAAATGACACTGTCATACATTAGGCAGCAAGGACCCCCACAAAATGACACTGTCACATACATTAGGCAGCAGGGACCCCCAAAATGACACTGTCACATACATTAGGCAGCAGGGAACACAAAATGACACATACATTATGCAGCAGGGACCCCAAAATGACACTGTCACATACATTAGGCAGCAGGGACCCCCAAAATGACACTGTCACATACATTAGGCAGCAGGGACCCCAAAATGACACATACATTAGGCAGCAGGGAACACAAAATGACACTGTCACATACATTAGGCAGCAGGGACCCCCAAAATGACACTGTCACATACATTAGGCAGCAGGGACCACAAAAGGACACATACATTAGGCAGCAGGGAACACAAAATGACACTGTCACATACATTAGGCAGCAGGGACCCCCAAAATGACACTGTCACATACATTGGGCAGCAGGGACCCCAAAATGACACATACATTAGGCAGCAGGGAACACAAAATGACACACATACATTAGGCAGCAGGGACCCCCAAAGGACACTGTCACATACATTAGGCAGCAGGGACCCCCAAAATGACACTGTCACATACATTAGGCAGCAGGGACCCCCAAAATGACACTGTCACATACATTAGGCAGCAAGGACCCCCACAAAATGACACTGTCACATACATTAGGCAGCAGGGATCACAAAATGACACTGTCACATACATTAGGCAGCAGGGACCACCAATGACTCAGTCACATGCATTAGCCGACAGAACATATGGGCCTAAGGCCATACTTCGGGCAGCAGGGACCCCCAAATCTAGCAACACAGAGGCGTCCCACACCCTCCCAGCAACATTGTACTATAGGGGATCAGATCTCATTATTGCATGCTTATTAAAATTGAATATACTTTACCAACCAAAACCAGAACCAGGAACCACGAATGAAGACAGGACCAGACCCAGATCCAGGTAGAACACAGCAGGCAGCCAGGCAGGCAGACAGGCAAGATGGGATGGACGGATCCAGGGATTCCTTGCAGGTCCACAGGCAGCCCTCCAGGGAAGATCCCAACAGAAATTAATCCTGGAAGCAGTATTCTGACGCAGGGTGCAGGGAAGATCCAGGCCCAGGTCCATCCAGCAGTCCTCATCTATGCAGGGTCCAAAGGTGTGGCCGTTGAGTCTTGCCTCCCAGGAGCTAGTAGTTATATAGAGGATGTGTTGTGGGCTGGTTCATGGGCAGAGAGTATGCTGGACGCCAAAAACTTTTTGAGCATGCGCACTAAGGTGTCCGCATGCGTTTCATCCGCTGGTGTCCGCAAAACCATCCGCATGCGTACAGTCTCACAGGGGGCTAATGTTAATTTCATCCGCAGTGTGCGCATGCGGACACTTGAATTTTTTTGGACGCGCCGAAAAATGCTACAAGACGCGTTCCCTGCCGGCATAAAATCTTCTTCTCCGTCCGCATGCGTACGGTAACGCGGCTCAACGCGAACGAACGTAGCTATGTGCGGATGACTGTTAATCCCATGTTAAAGATAGGTGCGCAAACCGCATGCGGATTGCGGGACACAGAGCCACACTGTCCGCGGCGCAAACGTCCTGAAATGTGAAGGCAGCCTAACCCAGCAGGAAGTATGGCATCGTCTAAAAATTGATAAATCCCCGGGCCCGGATGGGATACACCCCAGAGTGCAGCAGGAATTAAGTACTGTCATAGATAGACCATTATTTTTAATATTTAAAGATTCCATAATAACAGGGTCTGTACCACAGAACTGGTGTATAGCAAATGTGGTGCCAATATTCATAAGGGGACAAAAACTGAATTTGGAAATTATAGGCCAGTAAGCTTAACCTCTACTGTTGGTAAAATCCTAGAGGGTTTTCTAAGAGATGCTATACTGGAGTATTTGAAGAAAAATAACCTCATGACCCAATATCAACATGCGTTTATGAGGGTCCGTTCCTGTCAAACTAATCTGATAAGCTTCTATGAAGAGGTAAGTTCTGGACTGGACCAAAGAAATGCAGTGGACATGGTGTATATGGACTTTTCAAAAGCTTTTTATACGGTGCCACACAAAAGGTTGATACATAAAATGAGAGCAATAGGGATAGGGGAAAATATGTGTAAGGGGTTAAGAACTGGCTTAGTGATAGGAAACAAAGGGTGGTTATTAATAGAACACACTCAGAATGGGTCACAGTTAACAGTGGGGTACCACAGGGGTCAGTGGTGGGCCCGCTTCTTTTTAATATATTTATTAATGACTTTGTAGGGGGCATACAGAGTAGAATCTCAATATTTGCAGATGACAATTAACTCTGCAGGGTAATCAATACAGAGGAGGACAATTTTATATTACAGGAGGATTTATGTAAACTAGAAGCTTGGGCTAATAAATGGCAAATGAGCTTTAATGGGGATAAATGTAAGGTCATGCAGAGGAAACAAAAGGTATAATTATGTGCTTAATTGTAAAACACTGGGCAAAACTATCCCTGTAAAAGCCCTGGGTGTATGGGTAGATGACAAACTCACATTTAGCGGCCAGTGTCAGGCAGCTGCTGCAAAGGCAAATAAAATAATGGGATGCATTAAAAGAGGCATAGATGCTTATGAGGAGAACATCATTTTACCTCTATACAAGTCACTAGTGAAACCACATTAGAATACTGTATACAATTCTGGTCTCCGGTGTATAAGGAAGACATAGCTGAACTAGAGCGGGTCCAGAGAAGAGCGATTAAGTCATTAGAGCAGAGGTTCCCAACTCCAGTCCTCAAGGCACACCAACAGTGCAGGTTTTCAGGATTTCCTTAGTATTGCACAGGTGATAATTGAATCACCTGCACTGGGGATGATTCCAATTTCTAAGGAAATCCTGAAAACCTGCACTGTTGGTGTGCCTTGAGGACTGGAGTTGGGAACCTCTGCATTAGAGGACTGAGGGGTCTGCAATACCAAGACAGGTTATTAAACTTGGGGTTATTTAGCTTGGAAAAATGAAGGCTTAGGGGTGATCTTATAATAATGTATAGATATATGAGGGGACAGTACAGAGAACTTTCTAATGATCTCTTTACTTTTTGGCCTGAGACTGGGACAAGGGGCATGCGCAGTGCGGGACTTGAAGCTAACAGCGGCGCGGGTGTAAATACGTCACCCGGAGCCGGAAATGACGCGAATCGCGTCATACAGCCGCACACAGCAGCGCCAGGCCGAGAGGAGAGCGGGGAGGCGCGCAGGAAGGCGCGCATTTGAATGTGTGATGAAGATCACGCCTATTCAGGCGTGATATTATGAAGAGGGACAGCCTGGCTGGGTGACTATGAATACCATAGTCACTCATTAACATCACTAATGAGGTACTTTAATAACGTGTTTCTTCAGTTTCAATATATGCATTTAGGAGCTAAAAGGAGTGTAGGGTAAGTGTTACTATGCTCTAGGGACAGCTTTTAATAGCTTAGGAGGTGGTTTGGGGGTGACAGGATCCCTTTAATCATAATCACAGACGTGGACTCTTTACTGTAAGAGCAGTGAGACTGTGGAACTCTCTGCCACATGATGGTGTAATGAGTGACTCTCTACTAACATTTAAGAAGGGCCTGGATGCCTTTCTTGAAAACTATAATATTACCAGTTATATATACTAGATTCTTTGATAGGGCGTTGATCCAGGGAACTAGTCTGATTGCCATATCTGGAGTCAGGAAGGAATTCTTTCCCCCAATGTGGAGCTTAGTGTTGCCACATGGTTTTTTTTTTGCTTTCCTCTGGATCAACATGTTAGGCTATGGGTTGAACTAGATGGACTTAAAGTCTTCCTTCAACCTTAAAAACTATGTTACTATGTAAAGATGGTACGTAGTCTTTGTAGAAGATTGTTACACAGCAAGGTGGAGAGGTTGATGTAGCACCGATGCCCCGTACCATGTTCCATTAGGAAACCAAACCCATAATCCTGCAGGAATGCCACCACCTTGCCTTGGGTACATTGGTCGAAGAAGTGATTATCCTTAGCCCTATGCAACCAGTCATGGGTGATGGCATCCGAGACACAAATCTCCTCCACAAAGGAGACAGAATGGGGTGGTTGATACCTTGTTGGATAGTTGCTTGGAGGGTAGGGATCCCCAAATGGTATTGTCCCAGTCAAAGGCCTCTGGAGGGGAAACAGGCCCTTCTGACTACTCTACTTCCTCCTCTTCCTCCACTGTCTCCTCAGTCTCCTCATAACGGTCATGGTAGTTTTGGGGAATTGGATCCAGTAGCTTGAACACCGGCTGCAGATGCAATCTAGCCATACATGCTGCAAGATCATGTACAGTCTGACATGTGGTGCTCCCAGTCCTGGATGCCATAGTGAAAGTCTCACCTGACTGCTGTGACTCACTCCTCAGGTCCATGTGTGGCATTGGAGCACAGGATTGGATCCACACCTCATTGCAGATGAGGCCCAAAGTACATAGTGCAGTGGAGCTCCAGGTGACATATGTCTCCATCTCCTCTCGCTGTGGGTCTAGTTCTGCCAAATCAGACCCACGTTCGGCCCCTGGGGTGGTTAGGAAGATGACATTAGTGGTTAGGAATTCAGAATAAAATCAGAGAAACAAGGAAAGACTGTGGCACTCATCCTATGTGTACTGGTGCACGGGGAAACACTATACAATGTAACAAAAAATCAGTTGTTCCTTGATAAGAATATGAGGTCACGCCCTCTGTAGCGCACCTTCCCCACTAGCCATAAGGTGCTGTTGTCTCTGTTATCAGGTCTGCTACGTGCCGATTTCAAGAGAGATTTTTAATCCAGAGAGATGCTGAGACTTATAATACAGGTATGAAGACGGGTTAGGACAAAGCAAAGGAGACAAATCTCAAAATGGCTACTGGGCAGTCGTACAAGTGGCCATATGTACTAGCTAAGGTCTCTCCATTTATTATAGTTCACTAGCTGTAATGCAGCTCTAGATTCTAATAGCATGTTTTAGCGTTGAGTGCAGCTGGTTTGCAATTTATTATCATCTTTTCAGTTATCCATTAAAATGTATCAACCTTTTAGGACTCTCAAATTGTTATATTTTTCTATCTTCTCGTTTAGTCCTTTAGTCAGTGTCCTGTCAGGCTGACTGAATAGAGGAATGTGAGTTCACGATGCCTGACGGAACGCTGCCCTGAGCTGACTTCTGTCTCGAGCAGATGTACTTCACGCACCTCGTCCTACTGCCTGCCCTGTGAAATCTAGGATGGGTGCACACTGACTTATGGCAGTTGCCATTTTTAAAATTCTGACAGAGCGCACTAGATAAAGCATACTTTTTAGCTAAATAAATTGGAAAAAATGTAATATTTATTTTCTAACAATTCATGGAGAACCGATTAAAGGCCTTCTTATTCCATAGTCGCATTACGGAGTCTTCATTCTAGAACAGGATGTCTGGCTGTGACCAGACTTTAGAGGTTATGGCGTGCCAAAAGCCCTCCACAACCATCTTGTCTAGCCTAGTCATCTGAGTGTGCAGGCAGGTGGGTCCTGTTGCTGTGGAGTGCTGGGAGTAACAGAGGTTGCTGATCTTCCACCTGGTGTCTGCTGTCTCCCTGAGGACAGATTCTGTATAGTTCACTTTAAACGGTATCACGCTTTGACCGGTTGTACATAATATGACGCTGCCACCTAGTGGTGTTACTTTGGAACTACATCTCAGCTGGAGATTCAATTTTGCCACAGTTAGCGTCGTTCTACTCAACAAAGCATCTCTGCTATAGTCTTCAAAAGCTGCGTAATACATCAAGGTATCTCTCCCATATTCTGGGCAAACATAAATACCTTTTGTGCTTAAAGCGTCAGAGAGATCAGCTCAAAAATGTTGGTTTTGTTCTCGAGGTCCACTGACGCATCTGATTTTAACTACCCTCCTTTTAGAGTAGACCCCGATTCATCACTGCCTTTGATCCTGTTTTTGTCTAGTTTTGTGCCTTTTTTTATTTGCACTTGAAAGAAAGGAACAAATAGAATAATTAATTATTCATATTTTGTATAAACTCACTGGGTGTTTAATGATTCCAGATGATTTTGTCTGATTCATCAATTGCAAACCAAACTTTGGCCCAACTGTAGTCCAGTTGGCTCATGGCGTAGTTGTATGTACTTTTTCCAAACTGCATCTTCTTTATAAATTTTGAAAAATGCGACTTCTTGTCAAAACGTTGCAAAAAGGGTTAATGGGAGGAAAGAAGCCCCCTTTTCTTTATACTTTACACCACATTTATGAAACACGCCTCAGTTTTTTAGGACTCTCAAGTAGCTCTTCAACTTTACGCAAGTTTAGCAACTTGGGAGCACTGCAACAAATATTTGATTCTGTGCTCGCACCATCTAGGGCCCAGGCTTGCTATTTCCTTCATCAAACTCATCTGAGCACCATGGCTCCAACTTGTGCACAGCTGTGAGCGTTCTTAAAGATGACTGCTTCCTCTAAACCTACATGGCTCATCTCCTGTTCTCATCAGAGCCCATCTCCCATTCACATCCACAATTGCCTATTTTCATCTTTTAGCTCAATATTTCCCTGGACTTTGGAAAAGAAAAAAAACTCACAGGTGGACGTCGCACAATGGCCAGGGTCACACATGCCAATCCGCTTTTTTAAGCCCTTAGAAAAACTGATCCATTTTTTTAAGGGTGCAAATAGTGCCCCCTGAGGTCCTGGACGTTTTTTGGAAATTTTCGGACTTTGTCATTTTTTCACCAAAAACACATGCAAAAACGCATGGTGCCTATATGTGCCATGCGTTAACGCATGCGCCTCCCATAGGGCCCCATGTTAAAAATATGCATGCTAGCAGTATTTTTAGGGATGCCGCACAAAAATGCATGCATTTTTGAAAAATGCACAGACACATGCGCTAACGCATATGCGTTTTTGGACTTTGAAAAAAAAAATTTCCAAAATGATCCCAAAAACGGATTTAAGCCAAAAACGGATGGTATGTGTGGCCCTGGCCATTGTAAAACATGTCTTCTTCCGAGGCCCCACACACTCTTACCATAATTGAATAGCTAGCATTATTTCCTGCTGACTCTAATGATGCTCCTGTCTCAGCAGAGATCCTCAGTGGCAATAGCCTTCTGAATCTCCCCAACCACACAGAGGCAGAGGTCAGCCTCCAAGTGCTAACTTCCTGGAGATATTTAAAGAGGTCTGTCACCCCCCCCCCTTCAAAGATTTCAATCTAAAGGTAGTACTGAATGCAGCATGTATGCTGCATAGAGGCACAGGGTCCCCCAAGTGTTTCTGATGTCTAAATCATGAAATACAGCCTTTTAAAATGTGTACAACTGAGTCAGGAGGGCATTACCAGATCCATGAGTCAGCTCCTTCTCCGGGGGCTATTCCTGCCCCCTGCTTCTATGTTCCTCCCTCCTCCCTGTCCTGGCCGCCTCCTTGATGGCCTGTCATTTCTCCTCGCTCTGCGCCTGCGCGTCCTTGTGCTATCAGGCGCAGAGCGAGGTGTTGCTACTGTGGGCCCCTCGCTGATGCCCCTTGCTCCTGTCCTGCCTCCCGCCCTGATGTCAGCACTTGTTCCCGCCCTGCTCCATGTTATACATGGAAGAGGGCGGGAACAATTGCTGCTGACAGGGCAGGAGGCGGGACAGGAGCGAGGGGCCCACAGTAGCAACACCTCGCTCTGCGCCTGATAGCACATGGACGCGCAGGCGCAGAGAGAGGAGAAATGACAGGCCATCAAGGAGGCGGCCAGGACAGGAAGGAGGGAGGAATATACGGTAGAAGCAGGGGGCAGGAATAGCCCCCGGAGAAGGAGCTGGCTCATGGATCTGGTAATGCCCTCCTGACTCAGTTGTACACATTTTAAAAGGCTGTATTTCATGATTTAGACATCAGAAACACTTGGGGGACCCAATGCCTGAATGCAGCATACATGCTGCATTCAGTGCTACCTTTAGATTGAAATCTTTGGGGTGTGGGGGGGGGCGGGTGACAGGTCCTCTTTAAGCTACTCCTTCAACAAGAATTATCCACTACAACTTCATAACTGTCTCATGCCCTTAAAGCATAACCACCATTTAAATTTTTATGTAATAATAATGTAGAGCAAAAGATTGTAATAAACTTTCAAATATATTTCATTAGAAACTTCTGGTTGGTTAATATTCATAAACCTTCCACAAGGTGCCCCCACTGCTCTGTGTGTGAAGCAGACATTTGTTTATTATCACTCAGATCCGTTTTCAGTGAACACGGGCATGTATCCATATAAGGGGTGTGGCCTACACTGCTGACTGCAGCTCATGAGGAAACAATGTATTAGATTACAGCACAGAACTAAGCAATGTCAGGATCACTGCAAACTCTTCTTTAACCTCCCTAGCGGTATTCCCGAGTGTAACTCAGGGTTAACTTTCACTGCTAGAAGCGGTAACCCCGAGTCACACTCGGGAATACTCGCGACTGCTGCTCACTGTAAGGCTGCGGGGGGTTGTGCTGTTAGAGCCCAGCACCGCCGCCCCTGCTACACTATAGCCGCCCCCTGTTACTGCCGCGGGTGCTGGCTGTGCCCAGCATTGGCAGCCCCTGTTACTGCCGCGGGTGCTGGCTGTGCCCAGCACCGGCGGACCCTGCTACTGCCGTACTGCCGTGGGTGCTGGCCGTGCCCAGCACCGGCGGACCCTGCTACAGCCGCGGGTGCTGGCCGTGCCCAGCACCGGCAGCCCCTGTTACTGCCGCGGGTGCTGGCTGTGCCGCCCCTGTTACTGCCGCGGGTGCTGGCTGTGCCCAGCACCGGCGGACCCTGCTGTAGCTGCGGATGAGGTCCGGAAGAGGGGGGGGTTATCACTGCCAGAGGTGTAACTAGGGTTCATGGCGCCCGGGGCACAGCTCTATTTCGGCACCCCACCCCCCCGGGGAAGGTGAGGAGCGGGGGAGGGAAGTGTCAGTGCTGCCACGGGGCGGGGGTTATTACACCTCATAGTGTGTGCCTCAGGTATATATATGTATACATCAGGCAGGCACACTATGAGGTGTATATATGTATACATCACCAGGCAGGCACATACTATGAGGCCTGATGTATACATATATTATATATACACCTCATAACTTCCCCCCCGGCCCTGGGTTATTTTATTACAATTCACTTACTCTAGTAGAGTAGTACCTACTAGTCAGGACGGACCAACGACTCAGGAGGGAGGAGGGAGGGAGGCAGGCAGGCTGCTGCAGCAGCAGCTCCTCTTCTGTGTCCCACTGTACGCGCGGCGCGCGCTCACTGTATGCGGCCGCCGGGTGATGTCGGCCGCAGCGCAGCCGCGACGTGACACGGGAGAGGGGGGGTTGGAACTGCTGCCAGGGGGCGGATAAGCAGCAGGAGCTGCGCACGCGCAGGGCGGCACGGAGGAGATTAGCACCGGCGCTGTAGTGCCACCGCCGGATGCCCGATCTGATGTTGGCACCGGCGCGGCGGCGCCCCCCCGCAGAGTCGCGCCCGGTGCAAAAGGTCCGGCTGCACCCCCCTAGATATGCCCCTGATCACTGCGCTCTGACAGCCCCTGCTACAGGTCTTACCTCCCCTTGCCGCCGGCGCCATGATAGGGATGTGGCGCCGCCCCCTTCTCCTAGGGCTAGGGTTAGGGCTAGGGTTAGGGTTAGGGTTAGAGCCTGGGCTGCAGACAAGAGGAGGTGCGGGAACACCCAAGGGAAGCAGGATGCTTCCCTCAGTTACCCTCCTCTCCTCTGTCACAGGGGCCCCCTACTGATGGTTGAGGGACCCCCTACCCAGTCGGGGCCCTGGTGCAGCTGAACCAGCTGCACCATGGTAGGTCCGTCCCTGACGCTCGGGGTAAATGGCAGCGGAGTCTCCTTCCCTTCTGGTGATCCACCGCTGAGATCGCCGGTGAGAGCCCCTTCGGATGCCTCCATATGACTTCCTGGTTCCGTCTCTGTGAGCCGCAGCAGCTCATTGGAGGCGGAACTGGGCGGGAAAAAAAATAAATAAATAAAATTTGGGCCCATAAAAGAAATTTTTAACGGAAAAAAATGGTACCGCTTTTAGCACAAAATTCCTGACAAAATCATATCGCCAGGGAGGTTAAAAGCTTCTCTGTTCTGTCATCTGGCTCCACACAGCTTAGTCACAATCTCTGTTAACCAATGGTCTGCTGCCTCCCCATGCAGCTCACAATCTCTGATTTAGTCCATTCTCTGCTATCACATTGCACTGCTCCCTATCAGCTGCTGGCCATGCTCACACTGCCATAAAATGCAGTTTTTAAAAGACCACAGAAAAATGTGAGAAAATAAGTCATATGGCACAAAAAACATTATCTTAGCTGCTATGTGTCCCATCATTAACAACCAGTGCAGCATTATACATATTTTTTTCCAATGAAATGACATTTACACTTTATTAAGTGTGAGGCATGGTAGCTGGGTAGCCACATCGCTGACATAGAGCAAAAAAACTACGAGTTCATGGAGGTGCTATCATCACCAAATACTGAAGCCAATAACATTTGTGCTAATTTAGATTTCTCTTAAAATAGAGAGTGCTGAGAATAGAGCCAAAGAGGAAACCTTCACATATGTGGACTGCCTGGATCTATTGAATACCTCCACGCTACAACTATGGCCCTTTTCCAAGAGCCAGTGCTAACATTCCGTTGAATAACTTGAAATGAATGGTGTTCATCATTCTCTTAGGGCCCTTTCACATCAGCATTTTTTCAAATCGCGGCAGATGCGGTGAAAAAAACGCATCTGCCGCGATTACCGCATACCGGCTGCACTTGCAGCACGGTTGCAGCGCGGTTGCGGTAAACGCCATACAAAGTATAGGCGGACTTGCGGCAGGTGCGGCCGCGAAAAAAACCGCGGCTGACAGCATTTTTTTTCGCAGCCGCACCTGCCGCAAGTGCCAAAACCGCACTTGCCGCCCCTGCCACAAGTCCGCCTATACCTTGTATGGCGTTTACCGCAACCGCGCCGCAACCGTGCCGCAAGTGCAGCTGGTATGCGGTAATCGCGGCAGATGCGGTTTTTTCACCGCATCTGCCGCGAATTTCAAAAAACGCTGATGTGAAAGGGCCCTTAGTCCCTGTAGAGAGAATAGAAAACCATGGGCCAATTTTATCAAAATGACCTTTTGCACCAAGGAAGCCACAATGAAAGCAGTGCGTGTGAAAGGCAGTCTCGTTTCCTAAAGCCACAACTATAAAATTATTTCCTGACCTGGTTCCAATCACTTTTCAGAAAAGAAAAATCTTCAACGCATATATAAATGTTCTACTCAAAGCCAACATTCATTATGGCTGGGACTATCCCTCATAGGCGGCCGTCACACGCAACGATTTATTGCCCGATATCGTTTAAGCGATCTCCTTTTTGATCGCTTAAGCGATATCGGGCAAGAAATCGTTGCATGTAATCAAGCGATTAACGATGTGATATCGCTTGATCGTGACATCGCTGATCTGAGCTCCGGTCCTCAGATCTAGCGATTTACGATTTAGCGATCTGCTTCATCGTGGTGTGTGACACCACGATGAACGATCTCCCAGCGCAGAGCCTATGCTGGGAGATGGTAACTATGGTACACGTCGGGTTACTAAGCGACGCGCGGCGCCTAGTTACCCGATGTGTACCATAGTTACCAGCGAGATCGCGGATCCACATCGCTGGTGAGTCTGTCTGTGTGACAGCTCACCAGCGATGTGAGCGATATTGTAAGCGATTGCGCGTGCACGTGATCGCTTACAATATCGCTATAGATATCTGTGCGTGTGACGGCCGCCATAGTAAGCTTCTCTCACATTAAGATTCACTCACTATATTAGGTGAGTTAAAATCTTACCTTTTAGTAAGCGTGTGTGTACTTACAACGTCTTCAAACACTGCTGCTGTCAAAGCAGGGATGTTTGAAATTGCCGGGTTGCCGGCACAGTAACCTATCAGCTTTCACCGCTGTGAGTACTGTATAGTACTAAGGGAGCTCTGAAACCAGGTGGCTGATCTGGGGCGATGTGCACACATCGCTCCATGTAACCGCGACCGGCGACCTGTCAGGCGATGGGAGCCACAGGGGTTTTGAGACACCCCGGCGGCGATGCCGCCTGTCAGCTCGCTGGTGCAGAGCTGGAGATGTCGACACATGTAAATGGGGGACGGCGACGCTGGCGGGGCGCCAAGAACGTACGTGCACCCGCCAGTCGCTGCCGACATCTCAATCCCCGTCGCCAGGTGTGACGGGGCCTTTAGGGTTTAAAATATGGTTAAATTCTAGGTTAAACTTACATCTTCTTAACTACCTCATAAATCTTCATGGCATTATAAGGCTTTCTCACCCAGTGCAGATGACTACACTTCTTTTTCTGTCAATAATTTTTATTTGGTTTTGTAACTGAATCGGTACAACAATAATGGCGTATCTCCGAGTTACAAATAATGAAGCATGAAATATTACCATTTCCTAACACAAAAGAAAAGAAATCGACATTTTTAAACGAACACAATAAATGTCCAGAATTCCTGTTCTGGTTGTTAAATGTACAAGTTATATCCATAGCGTATTTTTCGGATGGTTTCACGATACGATCCGGCTACACTTCTTTTTCATGGTGGAGGGTGCATGGCTTTGAAACAACTCATTAATAATTCTCCTTTTCTGGCTTTGTCTTTTTTTGAGGTATCACTAGGGAAATAATCCATTCATTGAATAATTGAGATATTATAAATAAAGCATTGGTTGTCAATCTATCTATCAGCTTCTTGACCATCTATATTCTTTTACATCATTTGAATGTTTTTGTCAATCATCATCAAACTCCAAAGGTCTAATTTCTGTTGTCTATTCACTGTTGAACAGTATTTCCCACCACACCATAGGGCCACGTCACACACACAGATAATTGTGCAGATATTGTTCGCAGATCTCTGGTTGCAGTGAAATCATGGACACAATGTTTCATTTTGTGGCCGAGTACAAATGGAAGAATGTGTCCATGATTTCACTGCAACCAGAGATCTGCGAACAATATCTGCACAAATATCTGTGTGTGTGACGTGGCCCATATACAGATACCGTAAATGTGGTCAAGTAAAAGACCATTTCCTCCTACCCATGCCAAAGCTAAGAGCTTGAATTTCACCATATCCAAGCTGTTGGCCACGGAAATGCTGCCTTCCCGTCTGGCGGATAAAGGTTTTCAAAAGCTAATGATCGTCACAGTCGACATTAGTTCTCGAAGAAAGCTGTGCCTACATAATGCCGGCATGTCACAGACAAAATCGCCAACTCCTTGAGAAATTCTGTATATGACAGGGTGCATTTCACCACAGACACCTGGACGAGTAAGCATGGCCAGGGGCATTACATGTCACCGACTTGGCACTGGGTGACTCTGGTGGCTATGAGGGAAAGGGCTGTTCTACAAGTGTTGAAATTCCCACGTCTTGGGGGGAAATACCTCTGTATTTCCCACATCATCCACTGCTTCTGCCTCCTTCACCTCCTCTAGGGCCTCCACCTACACCCAAAACCTCTCGATTAATGTGACCCATGTTCCAACTGTGCAGAAGTAATTCAGCACACTTCTTTTCTGCGCTGCCAGTGTGGCACCCCAGGAGTCCAGTTGCCACAGTGGCATTGCCTCCCTCACAGGGGGTGATGTCATGCCTGGCAGCAAGAAGGGGGTCCCCACGATATGCAACACCAGCATCCAACACCTGTCCCACTCCAGGCCTGAGGGGTGAGCTCTTATCCTGGTTTCATGGGAGGTTCCCTATAAATTCTGGCCCAGAGGTGGGGTTAGGCAGGAAAGTCAGAGAACAGGAACAAGACAGACGTCCTGGGGATTGCAGCCACGGAGAGGCTGGAGAGCTAGTGAAAGTGAAGAGGAGAGAAGTCGAGGAGAGCCTGGGGAGTGGAGCTGTGACCGAGCTTGCCCGAGAGCAGAGAGCTAGAAACAGGACGCCGGAGTCCTTGGTTGTTTGGGTACTGAAGTCCCAGCAGCTAAATCTGGAGGATAGGAAACTGCAAGTCCCCTGTCCACACCAAATACCCGGCGGCACAGCAGCATACAAGAGCCCGGAGCTGCCACGAAAAAGCGACACCTGTAAAAGGCTCGAGCTGCCTGCCATATGGGTAAGAAACAAACTGGCAGGAAGAGGGCCACAGCATAGCAAAACAAGAGTTTATTTCTTTTACAAATGGCCGTTTAGCCTTGCCCCCTGCAGTGACGTCACCACTTATACCCGCCCTGCTCTATGGTTAACATAGAGCAGGGCGCGGAGAGGTGGTGATGTCACTGCAGGAGGCGGGGAGGCCGGCCTCCTGCTCTGACATCACCTTTAATATATACCTTTTAAAATACACTGCAACAAGCACAACAAACAGAACACAGGAAACAAGGCTTACATGAGACACAGTAGTCTGAATGGAGCTGGCAGCAGAAGGATCTCTGGAAAGCACACTGTAGCTGCTGGAGAGGAGCAAGGGTAGAACAGAGCAAGTAATTGCCAAGCAGGAATGCAGAGCTGTCTGACAAGCAGAAGCTGTTGATTACACAGCTGAGCCAGCACAGGGATGTAATACTCAAGCAATGGTCTGGAAGACGGACTGGAACTTATAAAGTAGGAAAGACAGGAAACACATAGACATGGTGAAATAACAAACGCCATCTTGACAAAGGCCGAGTAAACACTGTAAGAAGCCTGCAAAAGCTGGAAATCCTGACACTGTTTCTAAACACTCAAGCTTGAAATGCTAGGTCCAGACCTCCTCCCTTGCTGCCATTGTGGCCCAATACAAAATTTATAAGATGGATATCACTTTGCTGTGGTCTGACATGACACTAAATTTTGGAAAAGTGGGGAACTCATCTTGGAGTCTCCTTGCTGTGAGGTGCATGCTTGAGCAGGGCTCACTGAGTTACATGCATACACCTGTCACTCATTCTCCTTTTACTCCATGTTGAACCTTGAAATCCTGAGTCCAGGCCTTGTATCTTGCATCCATACTGTACATTTCCAAAATATAGAAAGCTACTGCCACTTTTCACCTGTTACTCATCCATCTGTCAATTCTGAGTTTCACCTACCTCTGAAATTTAAGTGAATTTGGGCCACTTGCTATTTTTAACTGATTTTGAAGAGTGTGCAGGCAGGCACACACCGTGTCTCATGCACCCATGCTACGCCATGATACTATTTGTACTCTGGGTCAATAGTCACTCTTCCTGGTGTATGCCACTAACATGAGCAATTTGACTGCTTTTGGGCCCTTCTGAAAGTGTTTTCTATGCGTTGAAGAAGCATACCATTGATTTCAATGGGATTCGGGGGGTTCGACAAATCAAAGCAAACACTCAAGTGTTCACTCATCTCCAGTGTGCACTAATCATGGAGAGCAGAAAAAGGAAAAGAACTGTCTGATTATTTGGGAACCCAAATTGTTGAAAAATATCTAATATATACTTACCTAGTGGCATCTGTCTCCAACTTCCGTCGGGATGAGGCTGTATCCCAGAATACACCGTGCCGCCGGAAGCACACTGGAAGCCATATTGGGACACCCAAATAATGGGTGTCCCAATATGGCGCCTGCTGGTGGACACTTCAAACCCAGCCGCCCGCCCCTCCAGTCCACCAACACCGTCAGGGGTGGATTAAGGGTAGCCAGGGCCCGGGGCTGTTCAGACTCTGTGGGCCCCCCCCGGGTCATGTGATGGGGGTCATGTGACGGGGTCATGGGGGTCATGTGACGGGGTCACGGGGGTCATGTGACGGGGTCGCGGGAGTCATGTGACGGAGGTTATCATATACCTGAAATAGATTATTCTAGAAAAATAGTTGCTGAGTGAAACTCTAACCTGTCAAACATCCATTGATCCTAGTCAATTTACCCTTCAGTTAGGAGGAAAAAAAAATAACACTTTAAGCCGTAGTATTGAACAGTCCATTAGAAGGAGGCCATTATGCCCTGACTGCCCCTGTACTCAGAATAAATAACTTATAACAATGTCGATCGGTGTGCACCCTGAATGATAATCACCTGTTACCAGTCCAATGGACTTGCTTGCAGATTGGTCCATCCCGCCTCCTCGCGGTCCGACAGCGTCTTCTTCTGAATGATGTAGATAACGCCTCCTGTCACCTGAGTTATCCACGTGGCCACGTCCAATTTTTCCATTGCCTATGCTATGCCCATACCTCTCCGGCTTGTGCAGGTGCAATGTGCTCCATCATGGGATTATCCTACAAGTTTAAACTCAGTGATGTCACCATACATTACACGCAGAAGACTGGGAGCCTGGAGCCATGTGCAGAGACCCCTGCGGTTCGCGCATGAGTGGATGAGTTTTACATTGTAGCTGCAGTAGGGCAGAGCACGGTGCGTTTGCGCAAGCTGGAGAGGCATCTGCACAGACGTAAGATGGGAAAGTGAGACGTGGATAACAAAGGCGTGATCCATATCATTCAGAAGAAGAGGCTGTCAGACGGTGAGGAGAACCTGAATGGACCAATCTGCAAGCAAGAATTTCGGACTGGTAATAGGTTAGAATACAGGGTGCTAGATTTTTATAAGTTATTTATTCTGTGTATAGGGGCATTCAGGGCATAATAGCCTGTTTCTTATAATGCAGTATCAGCGTGTGCAGGAGGCCTTACAAATACTGAGGTAACAACTCACCAAATACTCAGCGTGTGCACAAGGCCTAACAAATACCGAGGTAAAAACTCACCAAATACTCAGCGTGTGCACAAGGCCTTACAGATACTGAGGAAAAAACTCACCAAATACTCAGCGTGTGCACAAGGCCTTACAAATACCGAGGTAAAAACTCACCAAATACTCAGCGTGTGCACGAGGCCTTACAGATACTGAGGAAAAAACTCATCAAATACTCAGCGTGTGCACGAGGCTTTACAGATACTGAGGTAAAAACTCACCAAATACTCAGCGTGTGCACGAGGCCTTACAATTACTAGGTAAAAACTCACCAAATACTCAGCGTATACACGAGGCCTTACATACACTGAGGTAAAAACTCACCAAATACTCAGCGTGTGCACGAGGCCTTACATATACTGAGGTAAAAACTCACCAAATACTCAGCGTGTGCACGAGGTCTTACAAATACTGAGGTAAAAACTCACCAAATACTCAGCGTGTGCATGAGGCCTTACATATACTGAGGTAAAAAGCTCATCAAATTCTGAACATGTGCATGTGGCCTTACATATACTGAGGTAACAACTCACCAAATACTCAGCATGTACACGAGGCCTTACAGATACTGAAATAAAAACTCACCAAATAATCAGCGTGTGCACGAGGTCTTACAAATACTGAGGTAAAAACTCACCAAATACTCAGCGTGTGCACGAGACCTTACAGATACTGAGATAAAAACTCCCCAAATACACAGCGTGTGCACGAGGCCTTACAGATACTGAGGAAAAAAACTCACCAAATACTCAGCGTGTGCACGAGGCCTTACAGATACTGA